>JADFUC010000501.1:2400000-3000000 GCA_019722365.1 Lithospermum erythrorhizon
AGAGGCATAGATCTGGACTATCTTATTAGGATAACCAATTTGTACACCAATAGAACATTGAATTTAGATCTTGCCTTGAGAGCGAGTAAAACAAAATAAAGGTTTTTGAGGAGTTATAAACTAACAGACAGTGACGATATTGTCCATGCTGTCGAGGCTACTGAAGTCGGGGTGCAATGACCCATAACATGGTAGACTCATCAGATTTCTGGGGACAAACGAAAGGACTCTACTCACATCTCAAGATACTTAGTTTCTTCAGTTTATGTCTTGAAAGTAAACTTAACTTTCCTCTAGGTAAGCCATAATCCAAAATATTTCAGTTAATGTAATAGTAATGACCATCAATCTAGGTTAGTACAAAGTTCCAACATACCCATAAGTGATCTGAATGTTTCTCCACTATCGAACACAGCTCTAGTCCCTTCATTGACGTGATTAGGAAAGGTTATCTTCTTTTGGAAATCCAGGGACATTTCTTGCATCGCTTCAGGAGTCAAGTGTTCCTCTGTAGAATGTACAGATTCTATTTCAGACTTTTGACCTTCAACAGCATGGATGCTCTCATTTTTTATGGCTATGGCATCATTAGCCATAGAGGACCTAAGATCCTCTCTTGCATCCTGCAGCAAATTATCTTGAGAAATAAGAAGTGTCCATGAAATACAGAACACGATCTGGCAGGCACTTACATTAAGGAAGATGGTTACTTGATCCATTAGGCTTGTCGGGACACATTCAAATTGAGCTTCCTTCGATTGGCCAAAAGAGGTAGAAAATAACATTTAGAAATATTCAACGATCTAGAGAACAATGCAAAAAGAACGACTTTGAAATTGATAATGAGCAAGATAACAGTGATACTACTAGAATTGATGAAGCAGGCAACATACTTTTATTCACCAACCCGATAGCAGAACACAGATTGCTTTGTTCGCAATGTTTTCTTAAATTGCTTTGTTGGCAGTGATCATCTGATCTTACTGAGATGTAGTCATTATATAATTCCTCAAAAGGTCAAGAACCACATGTAACTATATTTATCCCAATGTTAATAACAGAACTAAGAGGACAAATTTAACTTTGCTATGAGGCAAACTAAAGAGATGTTTGACCAATCATATGGAATTAACCATAAATATATAAAGATAAAAACCCACATTAAAAAATGACTATCACCTCTATTCGACTTGAGAAAATTCCAGCTGGAGAAACAGATAGTTTAGGATCAAAATCATCAAGGTAACCTTCCATTGAAGCTCTCAACCTGCAAGATATGTAACACCATAATCATGGTTGCAGCAAATGAAGGAAACGGCATAAACAAAAAAGCGAGGTAATGAAAAAACTTTCAAAATAATTTATTTAGCAGACACGCGAACTTCAAAAAGCATCTTATAATTTATTTAGCAGACACGCGAACTTCAAAATACTTTAGCAACCTCCATTTTAAGTTAAATTTTATGACCATAGAGCCTGCCTTTACCATTGGTAATTCATTGTTCATTCCTTTTTAATATAAACATTTCAATCCAATATCCAATAAGTATCTGAAGCTCTAATAGTTTTGGCCCTGCTGTAAAATATCCTGAAGAAATATGTAAGTGGGCTTACAATTATACCTTGCACAATCAGGATTTTTAGTCAAGTAATGTTTCAAGTCCTCAAAGCACTTCCTCTCCAATGGCATGGTTACCAAGGTACCGACAAAGGGAAACAGTTTATGAAGAATATGATACACCAGTAACTGCATAAGAAATAGTTTCGAATAGTCTTGATCAAATTCCGCAAGTGGGCAATAAATTAAAACCACCGGTTATCCACAGAAAGTTACCTGAGCAAACCCACGCAAAGTGTGATGATGCGAGGTCAACAGTGGAATTATAGGGGGTAGTAACTCTTCCAGATGCCTAGATTGAGAAGCTTTAGTTGTATGGAGAATTATGTTAGCTGCTATAAATACGTACGATGATAAGGCCTGCAGCATGCCAGCAACAAGAACATGATATCCTAAGTACCGACCAACTAAAATCAAATATATAACCAACAAGATAGAACATAAATTTAACACGTTTATCACGTAAGGACATTTGACTAAGAGGGAAAAGGGAAAATTCACGAACAATGTGGTTGGTATAGACAACAGTAAACTTTCCTTGATATCCGAGGATGAAATTTTTTACTAAGACATCGTCACATCAATCTTCACACTAATTTAACTATATGCATAAATACGAAAACAAAGACGTAGATAATAAATTTGTTCACCTGGGGCCGCATCTCATAATTTCGGAGTAAATGAACCAATTCTTGGCCAACCTGTTTTAGCAAATAATATAATAATGAGTGAAGCGTACACAGGATTTCATGATTCAGAGTCGTAAATACCATAACTGAAGTTATTTACATAATATAATTAATTGCATCTGAATTTAGAAGTTGGAAGTGGCAGAGAGGTCAACAACACACCATCTACAAACTTCTTACCAGTGATGGAAATTTCAGATATACATAAATTGCAAATGTTTCCAGATACTGACGAACAGAGGGCAAGTTGTTCCTCTGTAAAAGAAGGCATCCATCAGTAAATGTGAATGTCCAAGAATTAGTTATTTTAGTGAGCATCATCATGAACTCATAACCTAGATAATCAACTGAATAAATTGAACAAACAAATTTGTTAAATCGAAATTGCAATTTATTCTTCTTTCTTTAAATCTTTTTTGGGCTCTTTTTGATTTTGGACTTCCCAAAGTACTTGGTTGTTGTAGAAACCTTTGCATGGGTAAAGTTAACTATACAAATTCATTTGATAAAATAGTTCCACGCATGGTCATTAACACTAGCAATTTGACATATAGGCATGGATCACTTAATTTATTTACTGTCTTGTTGCTTACTTACTGTCAATACTTAAAACAATTAAGGAATGGTGTAAATTAGGAAGAAGAGGATAAATGCTTTCCAATAGTGCAAGATCAAATGTTGAAAAATCTATGAGTCCTTTTAATAGAATGATAAGCCTCTAGAGAAGAATGAGTTTACCTGCAATGACATATGCAAGCTAAGCATAACTTCTTCCACGTTATCTTGATCGGTGAAACGTGCAAGAATGCATATCATTTGCCACACACGAACTTTACGCCTGTGGATCTGCACAAAAACAAAAAATTAATATAAGGCCACAAGCAAGAAAATTTCCATGATTATCTTATTTGGATAAGCCATTAGCATAGCATAAATGTTCAAGATGTTCCCGTTTTTTTTTAAAATATGAACAAATTTGGTAAACCCATAATCCACACTGCTTTGATATCATGGTGTAAATTAAAAAGGAACGTGAGAACTATAAATAAGTGATTTGCCAAGGTAATCAGAATCAGAAGAATTGAGCAATGGCAAACGGGCCCTCAAATTGTTCCTCAACAATGAACTCTCCCCATATTCATATAAGTTGTTTCCACTATTACAATTCGTGATAATACAACATTAAAAATTTCCCACTTTGTATTAGTTAACCCATGTCACTTCCCTAGACTCCATAATTTAGGTTTTGATTTAAAAGAAGGGTATGATTATTAAATTACTGGACCTCCAATCTTAATATTAGAGCAAAGTCAAAGCAGCTCATTCAAACTGAAATAGAGGGAGTATATTTCTAGTGTAATCATACATGCAACAGAAAGTTACAATATTAAAGATAAGCCTTAATCATAATATACCAAAAGACACTCATCGGAAAGAGGTTAGGTAATCAAGCTTACAGCACTGTGTTTCTTATATAGCTCTTTCGATAGGTCCTTGTCATGTGTCTGCATTAAATAAAGCCATCATTAGCATGATATATACTACCAGGTTACTACATAGCAAACTCTTAATATAAGCGACTCGCAGTCACCCAGGTTTGTGTACTGAGTATATTATGTGTACTCCAAAGACAATGAACAAATTCTGGAATCAATCAGATATATCTGAACATAGATGCCAGTGAAAGAATCGACAGTGACGATGTTTATGAAGATTAAGTGAATCAAAACTATACAGAAATCACATAAATACACTCTTGTGAGTTTGAGCATATCCAATACCACAGAATATAGAAGTTCCGTCAAAAACATTTTCCCAGAAGAAAATGCGCAGTCACTATTTTTGTCCGTATCTCCTGGTTCTCCAAGTTGGTAAAACAGAGCGGCAACGGATACACGTGCATAAAGCTCAGTATTGACAAATTCCTGTTATCAAACCAAACATAATTCAAAAGCATGATAGAAGAAGATCCCCTCTCATATGGAGCGTAGATCAAGATTTTGGAGAATAATAGAGAAAGAGACCAAAGAACAGGCAATGCATCTAGATTCTAAAAGAAGAAATTCCCATGTAATGGTGCAAAGATATGGACTTGAGAAGGGGGACATCAAAACCATCAGGAGTCCTTCAGCTCCCTTTTCCTAATTCATGTTCACCTTTAAAAACACTTCAGATGTGGTCACCTGTCCTAGAAGTTCTCTCCAATCCAAGCATGTCTAGATGTGTCTAAGGGAGGGATCCTCTAGGAAGAAAGTGTAACCTTTTTGCCGCCACTACCAATAAATTGCTTCAAACACGCGTCACATTCATGATTTTTGACAAATTTTCTATAAAACCTTGATCAAGCACTCTGAGTAACAACTTGCTACTTGTTTTATAAAAAACGCACCTCAGTCAGCTCACGATCTGGACTTTTAGCTAAGAGTGACACCTCAAGCCTTGCATCCTGGTTCTCAACCAATTCAGCTTCAAAGTCTTCATCAAATGCAACTGGGAGATGGAAGTGAGAAGTAAAAATACCATAAGATTTAAGGAAGATGTAATGGTTTGTAGTCGATCAAGATTAACCCAACTAACAGACCAGATTTTGGCATTAGTGACAAAAGGACAACTTATATAAGGCACAGAAAACTATTTCTGAAAGTAACTGGTGCTCAAGAGCGCTTACCAGATCCATACAATGTTAACAACTTTATCTCTTGTATATAATATTTAATTATCTTGGGTTGCGAAAGCCAAAGCCCTGTCAAATGTAATGCAGACAAGCGAATAGTGCGAGGACTTCGTGTCCCTTCCTCCAGAATTCTCTCAACCAACTGTTGGAATCAAAAGTGCGAACGTCAAAAGTAAATCACTAAGGTTGACATCCAACGAATCAGCCTTATATCTTATAGCCTAAATATTAAGGATAAATTTAACATACAAAAATCAAGGTAAAGAGATAACGGAGAGAAATGTAACCCATTTCAAAGGACCAGGCTCGTTTTCATATTCATGCATGCTCTCATTACTAAACACTGAGTGGTGCAAAACAGAAGACAACAGTGCAGCAATTGGAGCAACTCTTCGCTTATTGCAGCTAGCATGCAGAACCCAAGACGATCGAACCAAACGCCACATCATCTGCATAAAAAATATTAATCTGACAGGTGGCATAAATCATAAAGCATATATATACAGTGGATATATGACAGCTTATGATGAACCTGATGTTGATGTCTTTTCTTAAACTAGCCCCACACAACCATGGAAAAAGAGATAATTTTAAGATGATATGCTTGTAATACACATATTTAAATATTACATTGTGTCGAAAAAGAGAAACCAAATCAAGATGTATACCTGAGAATTAACACCATCTCCAGAAGAAACCAAACAGCCCTTTTGACCAGATGCAAACAGCTCCAAGACAAATCTAACTGATCGTAGTATGTGCAACACAGAAGCTTCCCCGGCATTTTCAATACTACATAAACATTTAAAATAATTATGTTAAACCAGATCTCCATAATCACAAAAAGAAAACTTCAATATTTAGGGCATAAGGTACTAATGCTCCTAAGAAAACTAATTATGGAAAGCACAGACCTGAAAGTATGTGTCCAATTGGCTGATTTGTGAATTGTGATGCTGTAGGAACCACTAAAGTTATATTCTACTCTTAATTATATTTTGCTTTACTTACAGGTAGGAGAACAGGTGGCTCGTGGTTATTTCCAGTTCTTTAGCAAGTAAGTTCAATTATGTGGAAGAAGAAGAAAACAACCACCAAACAACTCCTGTTATCCCAATGCTCAATCGACTTACTAGAAGTAATACCTTTGCTGCAGTCAACATTAAGTCAATGTATCCACATCTCACCTATTATCAAGATCACTGAAGATCTGGTGGAGTGCAGTATTAGAATAAAAGAATTGACAGCTACTCGTATGAACTCCTTTGTGTAGAGCAGACTTTGGGATAGATAATAGAGATTCTAGGCACATCCACTGTAATAACAAGATAAATTGCTCAGACATTGAATAAGCTAATTCTTAGTAATCAACACAACGTTTACAGAACCTATCAATGATGGAGGAGTTCTAATATGCACACACCAATAGACATATAAATGAAGAATTATAAGATTCAAAATACCTTCTTCAAATGAAGAGAGGGTTTGGCTAGATCATTTGCATGTGGATATAAGAGATCACCAAAGACATGCTCTCGTTAGCTTTTGGTTATTATAAGCAATTGAAGAAACTAGGCATTTATTCCAAAGTCACGAAAAAATTAACAAGGCAAAACCAAGACGAAGTTGTAAATTTATGTTCTCACATTATTAACTTCCTTATTCGTATTTCAAACAACATCTATGATAAAGTTGAAATCATTCCCTCCCCCATGTCTATGTCTGCGTGTCACATATTAAATGTCCATGTTCTCATTCCAAAATACAAGTTTATCGCTCCTCTGTTCATGATATTATGGTATACTTTGTTAAACTTCAATATGCAAGGACATCCTCAGAAGGTAAAAGAAGATCTGCGAAATGTTATTTAAAGTAAACCATTTCCCACATAACTCACCTGGTAATGCATCAATAAACAAAAAAAAATGAAAATAATATACATATAATTTTATTTCAAGTACAGTCAAATGTGTGTAGACATGCTTTGTATGCGTACCTTCCAATTCATTAGCACAGCAAGTCTGGTTCGCACCAGACTTCCCTCTGCTATAAGTTTATTAATGTTCAGGAGAAAAGTCTGAACTAAAGTATCTAATGCAGGTTTGCAGTCCACTACTTCAGGAGTTGAGTTACTACATCGGATCAACAGAAGCTCCAATGACAAGGTCGAGAATGTATTCGCCAATGATTTGAGAGCATAAGCTAATGATTCATATGCAGCTAAGGTAACTTCAGCATCAGTCTGTTTCACATGACTCGAGAAATGAATGGGAGTTCAGTTGCCGTAATAATAAAAGTCAACATAAAAAATTGTACCTCCGATGTACTTGTAGGAGATGTGATGATCTTCCAGCAGAAGTCCCAGAGGAAAGCAAAGGCAGATCTAAAGGAGGTATCAGTTTTGAATTTGGTAGACCAGCTCAAGATCAGTGCTAAAGACTTGACAGATGTTATCTGTTCAGTCAAAATTGCAAAAAGAAAAAACAGAGCAAAGCATGAGTAACAGTTACTAGCTTTATAGCTATAGCAAGTAAATACTATAAATTACTCCCTCCGTTCCAATTTACTTGATCATGGAGTTAAAAAGTACTTTATTAAGAAGTTGAGTGATATTACTAACATACCCTAAAAATTACTTTTATCAAAAAACACTTTAATTAATCATGAAACTGAAAAGTACTTTATTAAGGGTCAAAAGTGTAAAGATAGTAATAAAGTTGTATTGAAATCCTATATGATCAAGTAAAAAAGAAAGAGGAAATTTTGCTACATGATCAAGTAAATTGGGACGGAGGGAGTATTAAACTACTTAAAATGAAATTTAACACAAACTAATAGAATCTATGTGTAGCAAGATTCACATTGTTCTCTGCATATATCTTAAGCTGAAAGAATGTGCAACCGGCAAATCTAGGTTTTGCCTCTAAACATAAAAATTAATGTTCATTTATATTTTCAATCTGTAGAGATTTACAGCCCAACACTCAGAAATCTCTCTTTGGGGGAAAAGCACTTATGATCAGCTACAAACCACATAGGCTAATCGAATTTTGAGTGAAATGGCAAATGCTGCATATTTAATGATTACTTAACTTTGAGAAAATAAGGAAACAAAAGATCAACAAATATGTACAGAATATGCTAATGCAATCCCTCTTATAAGTGTTTTAGGCAAATTATAGTCAAGCTCCTTATTCTAGTGGTCTCACTTGCATGCAGGCAGGGGGTGAGGGCATTAATTCTCAATATCCTGGAACCCGAGTATTCTCTTAAAAATATTTATTTAATACATAATTTTCTTTAGCCGCTTCACATAAAACTACAAGATTAACTAATCTCGGATCACCTCAAAACCCTAATACCTTGAGGCATATATCACCAAGAAAACAAAATGCCATGATCAAATTACAAATAGATCACCAACTAAATCTTATATCAGAACATACATATTGACAAAGCATTATGTTATATTGCAATGTGAATGGATCTCCATTCAAGATATGCAAAGATAGCTGAAATAGATTATAATTGACGGGCGACGATACCGCTTGCAAAACCATGTCAGTAGTTTGAGATGAGAGACGGCGTTGACTTGGGCCTCCGAGCCTTCCCTTGATGGAACCGGGAAGTGCCCCATGTTCAGTTACTGTAGTGGACCCAAAAATTGAACATGACAATTTAGCAAAAGAAACCAGCTCTGCCTGCATGCATGATACTCTATTATTTTAAAACCAATCGAGAATATATGATAAATTGAGATGAGAAAGTGAGATAATACTCATTACCAATATAGAAGAAAACAAGGCAGCAAACTTCTCAAATATGATTGAATAACCAACAGAATATCTGTGACCAGCAGAGTCTGTAAGGTTAACCTTTTTCTTTCTTCCTATCCTACTGAGACCAATGACTCTTTCCTGTATTATCTGTAGTTCATGAAGCAAGCTGCAGGCAAGAATGAGATACTTCACAGGTACCCATCGCATCACTGAGTTCTGCTTAGAAATATTATGACCAAAATCTTGTAGAAACTACAAAACAAGCAAAAATGAAAGATGAGAGAGTAGGTAGGCATTAACTTTCCTTTTTGTGCATAAACAATCATGGGTAATAGTAGTTCATGAGATTACCACTCTGCATACCATATTAACTTATTTCATGAGATAATGAGACCTGTCAGAGTTGGTGAACCTTTTACAATTCCTTAAAATGGAATATTACTCTACAAAGAAGTGAACATCTAAACGTTTAAGAAAAACTAAAACCAGACAATTGAAAGATGAGCTTAAGTTTTACTATTCAATCAGGCATATCATATTATATATTCGACAACAGAAAAACAGAATGCAAGATCAGAGTTAGAAAATACACAATACATAGGCTGAAAGAAACAAAGATTACCACTAATACAAGAGCAGACCTACTGGTAACGAGGCATTACAGAAATTATGCCCAGACAGATGGTGGCAAATAACAATTGTCCAGAAAGGACTAATGAGTTTTAGGTCCATGAGTTTCATTATAAATGTCAAACTCATTCCTCAACTTTTAAAATCCCCATGCAGAATCTTAAGTTTTGTACTGTGTTTGTTACACATAAAATATGAGAGGTTTGTTTGTCTGACTCTGACTTGAAGGGAATTTGATATTTATGGGATCGCTACCACATTAACAAACATGCCCCAATGCCTATGAAGAGACTTCCGCTTAAGCAGGGTAATGGCGGTCGAATAGTACGCAGCCTTGCCCTTGTGATAATAAGGATGTTGTTTCCAAATTGACCAAAGAGTGAAGTGCAAACACTAACTTCCACTTCACAATAAATAAAAAGCATAGGCAGTGCAATGAGTCATTTAGAGGATTGCAGCTATAATACAAAATTGATTTCCAATAATAATATCAAGTTGATTATAAATATTGTTGTAAAGAATGCCCTACCACTCTTCTATCAAGTACATCAGACATAAATTGAGCATAATCATCTGTCAAAAGATTTTTAAAAGTCAAGGCACTGGTTCTACATTATAAAACTCACCCAGGGGGTGGCAAAAAAGTAATTAGCCCTATCAAGAAATGTTCTGTAAATTTAGTTTTTTAGTTTTCCCTAGAAAGATAAAGAAAGATAGTTGTTGAAGGAAAATAATCATTGAATGAAGAATCATGAAAACATATACCTTCAGTACAAGTTCCAGGTCTTGCTCCTCCTTGATGACAAGAAAGAGCACCCTGGCCCATTTATTTGCTTGATTTTCCCAAGCATCCAAGTCTTCATCATTGCAAGTAACATTTGTATCTTCTGAATGGTGCACTTCGACAAAGTCTTGCGGGAACCCATTAATTGACTTAAGAAGCTTCAGATTTGGCTTCTTATTGCTCACTAGGAGCCATTCCTGAAGTTTTAATCTCAATGAACCTGAAATAAATGAAGGAGGCAACCATAAGGAAATAAATATGTTGTATTTAAGATAATAGAAACAACCAATTCAACGCGTACCACCAAGATCCGAAATTTCCCATGGCAGGCTAGAAATGAAGTTCATAAGGATCTCAAGAGGCAGATCCTGTATAGATATTACTGCAACTGCAGTAGTAACAATTTTCTGGCAAACTGAAAGTCAATGCAAGTTTTTAAGATAATGCAAGCTCTTAGAATAATCTTGTTATTTCAGCTGTTCATAATGAGAAACAATGGACAGCGAATTCCGAACCTTGATACCGATAATGGGGATTAAAATGTTGTTTGCTGCTCTCGATGATAAAACGTAGAACTTCCAGCAACTCGACCTCATGATTTTGTTCAGCATCTTCTTCTAGAGAATCATTACAGTCCGTACAGCCAATAGATCCAAGAGCAGTAGAAGAAATGCAGTCAACGAAGCACATCAGTCCTGCTCTTCCAAAAGATTTCTTTTTGGCCACCAATGCTAAATCCCTCAAGAACAATATATGCTTCCTGCAGTTGAATGGAACGCCCAATTTTCAGAAGGGCAGCACTCTATGTAAATGGTTGAGTCGGTTATTGAATGATCACAAAGGTCGAGTTCACTAATAGGTGCTACTCTATTTAACTCAGTGCACAGTATACAGTGGCATGTACAACTAACTACCTATAAGGGCTCATTTTCTCAAATATAAAAAATCGGCTTGACGGTAGATGAAAGAAATTCTATATTGTAGAATCAAATAGAATGATGGCAATAAGTTACACATCATTAAAGATGTTAAAATCCTGCCATGCAGCTGCTACAAAGATTTGTATGAAGATTATAAAGATTATATCCAGCAAACAGAAACCCCATTCTACTGGGGTTCTAATAACTTGTACATAAATTAAAAGCTTTATTTACTTAAGTAGTTCAACAAGCTATCAAAAAAACCTCCCAGATAGTTGACTACATCACTGAATTTGTTAGGTGTTTCCCTACCTTTTCGGTAAACAGCTAGCATAGTGAAATAAAAATTTGGAAACAGCTTCAATTGTCCATGATGAATATACTCCTTTAACACCTAAAAGACAAAAAGGGATGAGTTGAATTTCAATAGAAAAGACCTGTTTCAGAATCAACTGAGCCTAAAAATCCTGATCTTTTCTTTCTGTACTCCTTATATTTTGCAGGCACAGTAGAGGTCCATTGATCAAGTACGAATTTATTCCAAACATGTACTGAATCTTTGATAGTCTTAAAGGCATCATGTAATCAAACTTGCAGCAAAAATTTAAAGGGAGAAAGAACGAATAGATTTTTTTATCTTGTATTAGTTCCTTTCAATTGCAAGTCTCATAATGAATTTCACAGCTTCCTCAAACAAATGTTCTGAAGTAACTAAAACAGATCATGTGTGATGTGCTTGGATTTGAGGAACTTATTCTTTACATATAATGAATAGTTGATAGTCTCAAAGGAATCATGTACTCAAACTTGAAGAAAAAAATAAAAAGGAAGAAAGAGCAAATCAGTTTTTTCTTTCCACATATTAGTTCCTTTGCAGTGCAAGTCTCATAAATAATGACTTTTTCAGCTTCCTCACACAAAAGTGCTGAAGTAATTAAAAGGGATCATGTGTGATGTGCTTGGATGTAAGAAAGAATCTGGACAAACCAAAATCTTTGTGATGCACGGGATCGTTCATTCCATCTACAAAGGGGCCTAGTATGAACTCTGAAGGCACCAACAATGCACGATCGCCATAATTTTCCCAATCAATACTCAAAAATGATTGCATAATCAACCATCTAACTGCAAAACACAAAACATACGATTCGATAATTAATACTAAAAGCACCAAATATGAGCTTAAAGAAACTGCAGTAAGATTTCAAAATAAGATTATATACCTAACTATTTCACACTGCTAATACCTTGTGGATTATCATGACAAAATCCCCGTTCCCACAGAACAGCTAACCACTCAAATATTTGTTCTGCTGTCTTTATCCTCATGTGATAGAGCTTAAAGATATCGGAGTCTGCTAATTTATCTGATTGCAAGGAAGACTGAAGCAATAAGCTCATCTGCCAATGACACAAAGTACGGCAAGTCATATAGGAGCCAGGAAGATAAAAATGTGCTTAAATCAGAATTCAAGATCCAATTTAAAGAACGAAAATTCATCTCTGAACAAAAAAGTTATGGAACAAAAATTACCATAAATTGTACTGAAATAAAAAAAATCTAAAAAGAATCTTCCTGAAGTCATCAACTAGCCTTTTGTGCTAAGGGTATTCTCTGATTTTCTGTCAGCATGACTTATATCGATTCAACAGAATATCATATTACTAAAGTTCGTAAAAGAGAATTTATCTGGTGTATCCGTATGATCATGTTCCTTTTCGAAGCAGAAAATTAAGTTATAAAATACAAGGTATCATCCTTGAATATAGATATACAATGACATTCAAATTAGAGAAGACAATGATATCGTCCAGCACTCCAAGCATTTTTTCTACTGAGCTTCAGAATGCATACCGTCTCACCATATATTTAGATATTCACTCCTTACCATTTAATTAGAATTGCCTTATATAAATATGTGATCAAATGATCATCTTTCTTAATGTAACTTATATACAATACTGATAAGGGACCAACATTGACTTTATATAATACTACGTATATAATAATAGAAATTCATATGTAGTTAGAAGTGCTTTTATATAAAGTAATGAAGTATATGTTTACTACAACTTTTTGAGAATGGTTTATTTAACCAAGAAAGTCAATATAACAAAAAACAGAATGAGGGGTGATAAGTTTCTGTTAGTTGGATAACAGACCTGGTTATTCCATGCTGCTTCGACTAAGTGAGTACCATATTCTTCGAGCATTTCATAAAGAAGAATAAAAGCCTCCCATCTCCTCTGACTGGGAGAATCAGGTTCACTATGATTGAACTGTCTCCCAACTCCTAATGATTTTGCTTCCTGGTCAGCCCACAGTCCCCTCTTTGTCATACCACGAGGAATAGCAGTTTCCCTTTCAGGTGTTGTATCTGAAACAATAGAGTCGGGTTGATTTTTCTCATTTAAGTATACAGCTGTCCTTAGTATATGTATTGACTGCTTCCGCACTAAGCTCTCCTTATCTACCTACATAGAGTTTATGGTTTACAATCAGAAATATAAAAAGTTAATATATCAAAACTGACATAATATATACATGGCTGCTCTGCATACCAATCCTCTTCGTATTTCATCCCAAAAGTCATCCTCATTCCTCAAATCAAATGATCCATTGCCACTAGCCACATATCCATCTTCCAACCCACCAATGAATGAGAAAAAGGAAATATAAAGGGAAAGGATAGCATATGCATCTCGCCGTTCAGAAGATCCTAAAGAAGACAACATCCTACAAGAATTCCATAATTTTACATAAAGATGTTCTCTGCAAACAAGACAAAACAAAACATATTATTTATTGAGCCCCCCAGGAAAACTTAAACAGGAATTCAGAAATAGGTGTTCATACATAACCAAAAGAAGGAACATAAAAGGGATGATAGTTTACCGGGAAATCACATTAGTTTGCCCTTGAACAGAGACTTCATACTCACAATTTGATGCTAATGCCTTGAGTATGGATGGAAGTAGATATCTAACTGCAGAAGCTCTGTGATCTGAACTATTCAAAAGCATGTGGAACAGAACATTACTAAGATCCCAAAGCAGATTTCCAACAAATATTTTGGCACTGCAATTGTTTCCTAAAACAGCACTTTCGTCTGAACAATTTCTTTGCAAAGCATAACCCATTGCCATGGCCAATAAATTGCAAGACAACAGCAATGGAAAGTAGTCCTTCTGAGACAAGATGGATGTGTTCCCTGGGTCATTGATAGACTTGACCGAACAGGGAGACTCTGGACCCAGTAGTTGCTCAACATAATCTGAAGATTTCATGGATGAAGTCCATTTAAAGATTGAAAATTCTTCACTTTCTTGCATTCCTAGAGAGAGACCGATCGATCTAAATAAAAATGGTACAATGGTTGCTTCAACTACTTTCCAGGTGTCTCCTTCAATCACAGTAGCAAAGAACATCCTTGCTATCTAAGTAAAATCAAAAAATTAAAGAAAAAGGAGAAATAGGGACATTAAACAGCAAGCAAACACATTAATTGCAATACCATATTTATCTATTGAAGAAAGTTTACAACACAGTACTAAAATATATACAAACCTCATTAAATAGCTCACGGTCACAGGAATATGTCAATTTCAACAAAGGGATTAGTATCTTCCACGTAAATGTTTGCATTGAATCGAAGGCATCCCCTGCAGAAATGAAATCACATGATGTAGACGCTATTATCCACTAAACTAGTCTAAGATCTTAAATCCTATACATAAACTAAACAGGGTTAGAAAAATCGACAGAGACTAAACCCCTTAACATGAATCTAACAAAGCACTAAAGCCTGGTGAATATTCAAACTTCAAAGCATGGTACTAAATCAGAACTTTATAAAAAGAGTAATAGAGCATATTAGTGGAATCTTTATTCACAAACTGAGTAGAAAACAGAAACTTTCTCACAATTTACGACAACCCTTTTGACAAATTTCTCGCTATCTTCTTTTGTATGTGGGAGTCATATATTCACCTGATTTTTTCAGAAGCTGACACAATACACCAACATATGACACCACCAAGTTACGCAGATCAGCTTCAACCTTCTCGTCTCCATCTCCAATTTCCTATCCCAAATAGAAACAAAACGTCATTATATCCCACTGGCTCCTTCCCGGCTTTCAATGAAGCTTTATATTATCCAACATGATCTAGGACCGTGGATCAATAGAGTAAGTTCATTTTGATAATTAATATCTACAGAGTACAGACTGAACATTCGAGAACTTCTCATAATTAAATATCTCAAAACATATATAATCATATTATTCCAGCAAAGATTCTATTTTTCGAATGCTTGTATAGTGGTTTATATCATGGAACTACATGTAATCACTAACAAATTCATTTTTAAAATCTATAAGCAACTAGAAAATCAAATAAACTCCACACTATATAATTTGATCCTTTATCTTCTGGTTTCTTTTTTAAGTAAACCGGATTCATTAAACATTCGAGAGGTAGAGAGGTGATTGTGACATAAAATAATAAATAAAGTAACCTTAGAAATGCTTGATGGTCAAAATTAACAAGCTCTGTAACCTTAATTGGGACAAACAACTTGAATTCACATCAAAATCAACATGTAAACCACACTTAAATACTACATACACTTCAAATTAAAGCGAGAGTTTCGACTTAGCAATAAAAAATCACTCAACTTCGACCATACTTAATCCTATCTAACTAATTAGTTATTAGCAAGCAACATGCTAACACACAAGTACGTAATGCATATTATCTAATTTTATTAATCCTTTTATATAAATTCAAAGCAAAACAAATGAATTACACTCAAAGATTTGTACTCTTAAACAAATAGTCTGCTACTTAATCATATTTAACTAATTAGATATTAACGTGCAACATGCTAAAACACAAGTACGTAATGCATATTATCTAATTTTATTAATCTTTTTATATAAATTCAAGTTAAACGAATGAATTATAACTTCGAAAAAGTAGCAGACTTTTTGTTTAATACAAATCTTTCAGTATTAAACAACATATACAAATGTATTAGAAGTGAAACTTAAAAAAGTCAAAATTAGTAAAGGAACCTTAGAAATATGGGGGAAATGATTGATTAAGGAAGAGAAAAGTGAAGAAGGAGAAATTGAAGTTGAAGTCAAAATGCAGTCAATCATTGCCGGAATTGCAGCTGATGGAACTCGCCGGAAGCTGCTCAGCAGCGTCGCAACTACCGGCTCCATTGGTGGCGGGAGGGAGGGAGTGGTTTAACGCCAATATTTATTTCTTAAGTACTAAAACCCTATTCAATTATTTTTGTATCAAATTACTATTTTATCCCTCGTGCCCCCGATCCTAAGCACAGGAGCTAAAGTCGAAACAGTAAGACAAAAATGGATGAAATGACTATTTTGCCTCTCCTATTTATTAGTGTAGTGTTTGAGGAAGTTTCATTTAAGAGCAAAATAGTCATTTCATAACATTTTAACACTGCTTGGGTGTGGATTTAGTCCGACTCGATTCTAAGTATAGTGTTCGGGCAAGTTTTTTTTATTTTGCTAATTAATGCATATATTAATTAGAAATATCCAATACATTTGTCCTTGCGTAAATTAAACCACTATTAGAGCGATTGTTCAAAATATTACAATCCGTAGAATTGAAAATGTTGATATATGCAAATGTTCGGGGAAGTTTTAATTAGTGGAAAAATAATAACTTCACGCCCCTTTATTTACTATTTTCGTGTGGAAATGATTGAGCTTTATTTGCACACTCAAATGGTGATTTTCGTATCTTTTCCCCATTTTTGTCTGGCTACAAAGAGTGTCTGGATGCATCTTGAACGTTCGAATTAAGTTACAAGATAGACGTTTTTTGTCGATGTTCAAAGCGAGTTTGGATGTATGAAGTGAGTGTTCAAAGTGAGTTTAGATGTTTGGACTTGATGTTCAATGTTATTTGCATTTGCGATTTTGTTAATTAAAAGAAAATCAGAATGAACTTCCATGTTGGATGTAAACATATTGAATGAACTTACACAGATATCTAATCATAAAGTGGATGCACACTAACATTAGAACTAATTGATTTTTTTATAAAAAAATCGACATAAATAAAGACGATACAAAAGCACAAGCAGATATTGAATAAACTCAATTGTAGTTCGGGCTTGGTACGCCACGGAGCTAATTAGTTGTTTGGTGGAGTTCGAATCTAGGTTATAGCATGTCTTTGGATTTCAACTTTTTTCCTTCGGATTTCATTGATTGCCCAAAACAACTTTTTTATATTTTCATTTAGATTTCAAAATTTTGTTTTAATTTCTTTATTTATTTCCCTTTGTTGAACTTTTGTTGTTTTTATTCTATAATGTGTTATTTGATTGTTTGAATATGGTCCGGTCTTTGTTTAGTAGGATGGTTGATGCATTTGGTCAATGAATTTGACTCTGTGTATAACATGTCTTTAGATTTCAAGTTTTTTCCTTTAGATTTCATCGATCACCGAATCAACTTTTTTCTATTTTCATTTAGATTTCAAAATTTCATTTTATTTTTATTTATTTTCCTTTTTCTTAAACTTTTTTGTTTCTTCTTTCCTCTATGATGTTGTTTTATTTCTATAATGTACTATTTGATTGCTTGGATATGGACGGCCTTTTTGTGTTAAGAGGGATGGTCAATGATGGTGTGTTCACAGTGGAATCCACCGGGTCCGGATATGGATTTAAAGAGGATTAAAATTTATTGGATTGAAATTTATCTTCTTTAATTATTTAATAAACCATTTAATTTTTTGCCATAATTTGGGCTAGGTTTAAAAAATATTCGAATAAAAGTTGTTTTCGAAAGAAAGAAAAAATTACAATCTGCACCATCTGAATCGACTTTGCCAGACTACGATCTAATGCTACTAGACGCCTAGTTGTTTGTCAATAAGACGCCGACGCCCGGCCAATCTCGAACTTATCCGACTGTTCGGCTTACCGGGTCATGCACAACTCTAAAAGTACCATTGAAGTAAATTTACTACCACGTGCATCGGTGTACATCATACATGCGAGTGGATGGAGTTTAAGACAGATGCATGTACACATAAATCAACATCTGTTTGCTCTGTCTTGTTGCCATTTCTTTTTTAGCTTTATTGTTTAGTGAAATGATAAGTAGGGAAGAAAAAGAAATATTCCGTACGGTGCGGGATTTTGAACCCGACGTGAATCGAACACGCAACCTTTTGATCTGGAGTCAGACGCGCTACCATTGCGCCACGGATCCGATGATATATGCCACAGTTCTGTAACTTGTGTTGCTTTGTTCTAATTGTCTAGTTGATTTTTTTATTTTTACAAAAAAGTAAACGTATTAGTGCTCAAATTAATTATCATGTTGATTTATTTCCTAAAATATATGTAAAAATGGACCGAGTGAAAAAATTTATGAGAAATTATATAATCACGAAAGTAGCCAATCTTCATGGGATGAAATGAGTAACTGATTATTGTTCTTAAATCTTATCAACCTCACATCACAAAAATGAAATTATGAAACGATAAAGATTTGAAAGAAGACGATATTGATGACACATGAGGTGCACGAATGATCATAAAGGGCCAAGGGCACATAAGAGACTATGCCATTGTGAATCAATGGATTGCAAGACATGAGGATTTGAAGGTGCTTTGGAGCCATTTCGATTCGAATAATCATTTCTTCTATTACTAGAATAATAATAATAAAAAAAAAGCAGTTGTGATGCCACAAGTAATGGTGAGCATAAATATAAATAATACAGCTCATTCATTGACGTATGAGAAAATTTAACACTTAATTTTTGCAGTCAAAGCATAAAAATTAATGTAAAACTCGGTTTCTCATTCTATGAATCAAGTTTCAGCGATTATTCAAACGATGAACTTGACATCATGATCAAGAAAAAGAGCCACCCAGAAGAAAGCTCAGTTTGCTGTTCAAAATTTCTTCTTATAAGAAGCAGGGTGGACAGAAATTTAGATAAGGGCCTGGACACCAAACTGTTGCATTTCTCTTAGCCTCCATATGGGGTAAATGGCGTCTTCACCGGCTTCTTCTGGGTCCACTTGTTGCATCGCCCAAGCGTAGTAGATCGTATGGATCGTGTCCTAACAAAAATGGTTCGAAAATAAGAGCAGTCAAACACACATCTACATGTAATATATACTCTCTCCATATCAACATGGATTGGCTAGTTTCACTTCTATTGAGAAGGAATCTCTATAATCAGCTTATCGTTACTAAAAGGGTCCATTTGTTATTGCTTTTATTAGGTAAATAAAGTTGAACTACAAAATGTATATAAACTACTGCATCGTAATCACTTGATAAAAGCAGAAACAAACAGGGTTTAGCAAGTGGTTTACTGAAGACAGATGCATACCTTGCCACCTTCAGTTACTGCACCGTTTCTATCACGTATGCAATAAACCTGTTGGGTTTGAAACTGCATGTGCATATATTGAAGACATCGATTATCTCGCACAAAAAACAAGAAACACTAGAGAGGTGGCAACAAAACTCTAAATGCAGATTACACAGTACCGCTAATATAATTATAGGACTCTCCCCCATCATTTTGGTCTCTCGGACTTCAGCTTCAGAAATATGTAAGATCTGCACGGAAGCTTAAGAATGAACAAATTTGCACTTGTATACATTCTACTATTTAGAGGGTATTCAAGCATTTACATAACAAATTTACATTCTACGCTAAGTCGCTAACATCAAAGAGACAGCTAGATAAAACAATATGTCCACCAATAGATGGTTGATAAACATAAATTCATATAGTATTTAGAGGGTATTCGAGCATTTACATAATACATTCTACGAGTGTGCTAGGCTGGAACCAGGCTAAGATACGTAACAGAAAATCAAAGCAAAGTGCACCATGCATGTCATAACAGAAAATCATAAATGTTTTCATACGCTAAAAAAGAGAAGGGGGTGGTGACGTGGTATGGGGGTGGGAAGGAAGCTCGACAACTGTATGAGCTGGAGTCAAGACCCAGGATCAGAAACTAGAATTGTAAAGGACATGAGCATGCGTCTATCATACAACATCTTTCCAAAGAACAAGTATTTTCCCCAATAAACATAATTGAAAATCAGGAGGCTTTAAGGGGATTGGTTATGTGATTAAATTTAGTTATCAATGCAGCAATTCAAAGAGACAGTATGAGTGAGAAACTACATCAAAACCATTTTGAATTATCTTTTAGGCATGCAATTCCAGTTTCAACTCATTCATTGAATTGTAAACTTTAGGCATTTCAACTTTCTAAAATTATGTATGAAGTCCTAGTATTCTTTTAATTGAATAGAAAATACTGTTTTAGAAATGTAAATGAAAGACCAAGGCAATTTTTAGTTTACCTTCAACCAAACACGATTAGCAAATACAAGTATCGGAACAAACCTTATACCAGAGGAATGAAATCTCACCTTGTTATCAAAGAAAATACCCTGACTTGAGTATGCATTGTGTTCCGCCTTACACCGCTCAACAACCTCAGAGCTACAATACTTCTTCAAAACTTTGACATCTCCCTACAGAAAAAATTCAAACATTACGTACAGATGTTTACAAACCAACTAGTTCACCTAATAAACTAAGTAATAGAAAGGACAAGAAAAAATGAAGGTTAAAAATTTACCTTGAAGTAAGCAGTGAGGACAGGTTTAATCGCTTCTTGAACCTCGGTCACAAATTCTGGCAAAGAGAAAGACCTACAACAAGACACTCACTTAAATTAGTTATTGTTAAAACAAAAAACAATGGGGGGAAAGAAAACATAATATGCTGTCATACGGATCTCTGCGACGTATTTCCTTCAGTGACATTGCACTAGTTGTTTCTCCAAATGCGGTCTCACTGAGGCTGGAAATACAGTTATAGTAATATTAATCCAAATGCAATACAAATAACAAACTGCATATATAAGAATTGAGAAGGGTAGTAGCATACTCCTGGATTTTGTGAACAACTGGATGATCACTAGTTTCCCACCTCTCACGCATATCCTCTGCAATCTGCAAGTGCCCACACAGAGGAAAAATATGTAGTCAGTTGAAATTAGAAAATTCGTCACAAAACATAATAACAAACAGATGTCGGAATACTGACAATAAAAGACTGTAAAGACACATATACTACTCCACAACACATATAGGGCACAAATCAATTGTGGATTAGCAAAAAACAAATCTACTTCAGTTATTTAGCACATATAGCACACTGTTGATGATTAAATTTGACAAATACAAAAAAAACCAAAAAAAGAAGAAAGACACAGTTAGCAGGACAGTCTAAAAGGAGTTGACAGAGATACGGTTCAATGAAATTAGAGATGCAAGGAAAGTGAAATAATGAAACTTCAAAACAACAAGGCACAATACCTCCTGGCTTTTCTGCACAACTGGTTCGCTTATACCACTAAAGCGCTGAAATATGGGATGACTTCGCATCTGAAGGATGACATAGCAGATCTCAGTAGAGAACATGCAAGGAAGAGATAACTAAAAATGAAAAGAAAAAGCATAATGAGTTACCTTTTCCCTAATATCTTCATATGTCTTCCTAAATCGGGATTTATTTGAAGGCAAGACAACTATATCAGTCCTTGTACTCTTTTCAACCTTCGCTGAAGAAGACTCAGAAGAAGGTTCATGCAAGATGCGCTTTCTCTTATTAGGATTGCCTTTCAGCTCCTCCTTAACAATATCAACACCCTTTTTTATGAAGTCAACAGGCTTTGCTTCCTTTAGTTTCTGGAAGGCCATGGACACCTTTGGAGATGCAGAAGCAACACCAGATTTCACCCGGTTAAATAATGATTCAGTAGACGTCGCTCCAGATTGATGCTGCTGCTTCTCTTCTTCAAATCTATATGTACTTTCATTTTCTTTATTTGACCTCGTAGAACCATTTCCTGCAGCATCCTGATTCCCGATTTTGAAATTTTGCTTGACCTGAATAACATGGTATGTATCGAACAATTAGTTTTGCGCCAAATGCATACTTCGCATTTGTAACAGCTTCAACAAGAAAATGTTTGGCACACCTCTTCTTTAGCCGCTGAGATTGTTTCTTCAACGTTGGAATAGACCTAAGAGATCACAATTAGAGTCCACAAAGACAAAGAAACGGTGCCAATAGTCATAGGTGCTCAAAGTCAACAAAACAAAATGATTGTAGGGGAACCAATTCAAACTTACAAGAGAATCTTTTTCATTATCCGTTGCTATTAGATAACAAAAAACCCCTAAAAGAAAAAAGTAGTAACTTCTTTACCTTTTTAGCAGTAGCTTCCGCCTCTGTCCAAACACCATCCACGCGCTTGTATAGCTGCTCAGTTGTCTGCTTTGTTCTGCATTTGCCAGTTCATCATCTCAGCGTCCCCATTCAACTGTCTGCCAGCTTTGACATACAAAAGTATGTCTCAGCCTTTTAAGTAATTGACTATGCTTAAACAAGAATCATACATATTAAAGATACCTAGCCTTTAGATTTTCTTTAACTCCTTTAATTTCCTCAGCTTTCTCTTTGAGTTCTTTCACAGACTGCTGAAGCTCCTGATTTCTATAAACCATGCAAATTATGAACAGAACTCAGAAGTGTCTGACGCAGAACTAAGATGATCATTCACATTTTCCAGAGCAAATCTCTATGACATTAAAAAGAAAAACAAAACTTGCAAGCACACTCAAAAAATACAACATAAGAGGGTATTTGGATTACATTTCCTTAGCCAGCTTATAAATATATGAACTTGACTACAAAAGGTACACCACGAGTCCAAGGTGTTTGTTGAGAAACCTCTCTATACAATTTTTAATCATGGGGCATATTCAATTCTAAATAACCGCTTGGTTATTTCCTTGACAGAACCACTATTGCGGCCCTTTATCTATTGCCCTTTTTTGACATTTAATATTATTTGAGAAATGACATTTATCTAATTCAATTTTCAGATTCTTAATCCAACGCATGAAATTTGTAAAGGCAACTTTTCATTTTCTTGATACAACACATGTAATCCATACATAATTAGCTAAGCTCAATTAGATAGCTTTCTAAATAAGAGACTAATGAGTGATCAGAAACAGCTCCAGGGGTCCGATTCTCCCCGTAGAAACATCTTAAGTGGCCAGATTCCTATTACAACAGAATATAACTATAGAGGTATATCTTCAAAAAACAAAATTTGTTTCAGCACCTATATAAGTGATTCCACCATCAAACCAACTCAACTTGATATTTCTTAACATATTCCCACACTTCAAGTCTGAAGCATATCTATCATTCTAATGACACAAAATATTTGAACTTTTAAGCGCTACCACACATAAGAACTCGTGTAATGACAAAACTAAACCCCAACTCAACATACTATGGAAAGCTCAAAAGAGTGCACAATAATTTATAATGATGAAAAACTAATAATCCAACAATGCAAAAAAATCAAACTTTCCGAATAAAAATTTCAACTTTCTGAAATACCTATCAACTTCATAGTTAATCTCATCGAAAACTCATTAAAAACACTAAATTCCCTCCTCATGAAATACCCATTTAGCTCAACATGCTGAAACCTAGTACTTCCATTCAAAGGTTACACTATAAATTACAGAAATAAAAAACTAATAATCCAACAATGCTAAAAATGGAACTTTCTGAATAAAAATTTCAACTTTCTGAAACACCTATCAACTTCATCTTTAACCTTCTTTGAAAACTCATTAAAACCACTAAATTCCCTCCTCATGGAATACCCATTTAGCTCAACATACTGAACCCTAGTACTTCTATTCAAAGGTTGCGCTATAATCCATAAAAACCAAAAACTAACAATCCAACAACGCAAAAAATTGGAACATCCCGCGATTAACTCATCGATAATATCCCAGGCAGGGACCTCGAGCCCTGCCTTGAGGGGCCGTTAGTGTGACAGTTTCACACTTTAAAAAAAACTAACAATCCAACAATGAAAAAAATTGGAACTTTCTGAATAAAAATTAAAACTTTCTGAATAAAAATTGCAAATTTCTGAAATACCTATTAACTTCATCTTTAACCTTCTTCGAAAACTCATTAAAAACACTAAATTCCCTCCTGATGAAATACCCATTAGGCTCCACATACTGAAACCTCGTACTTCTATTCAACACCTACAAAAAAACAAAAAACAAAATATTCAAAAAAAAGCAATTCACATATACATTACTAATAAAAAAAAATTCAAGAATAGGGTTTTAATACATTTTGAGATGCTATTGTTTGACGAATCAAAGGTTGTCTAGATAAAAATAAATCCCGAATAATTTTTCTGGTGGCCATTAAAAAGATGAATAAAATATATTGGGGGTTTTGTAGTTGGTGCTTATATGGAGCCTAGAAGAGGAACGACTTGGAAGAGGGGTTTTGCTTTTTGCCCTAATTTCACTAGGAATTAAATTGATAGGTGGAACATTCTTTTCATTTTGCCCCTCAACTATCACTGTTTTTTCAAATTACCTCCTAAAACTATTATCTTTTCAGCCTTATCCTCCTATGTTATCCTTCTTTTCAAATTATCCCCTAAAAGCCAAATTTTCTATTAAAATTGACTTAAATATTTTTTAATAGAAGGATAAATTTAGAATTACATATATTAGATATTTAAGGTATTTTAAAAGTAGATCAATAAATAAAAATTAAAATAAACACCCTACTCCCTAAAGCACCACTCACCTCCATCCACGCCTTCTTCGACTACAACGATCTCTTCCTTCTTCTACACACACATTTGCTTGTCGGCCAATATATCATAGCAAGGATGAGAAACTAAAGCATGTGATAAGAATTGCAAACAATTCCCTCACCTGCTAGAATTGCTACTCTACCTTCACTCGCCGCCTTGCCTTCGACACTAACCAGAAGGGGCGGTAATAAGATTGGTCCGCCCGAAAGTCGATTTATTTTTTATGTATAACCTCCTAGGGATTAAGCACATTTACAAAGGTTTGCCCATTGTGTATTTTTGGAACATAGAGATAAGATGGTTGAATTGAAGTATATATTGAAATGACGCGGTTTTATAAAAGCCGCTTGCCTTATCAGATGAAACACGTGGTTTTATGCTAAGGTTTGTCCATTGTATACAAGATGATGGTTTTATGTTAGGGGCTGGAGATTTCATTGTTGGGGCCGAGATGGGGCGCGAGCCGGTAAGACATAATTTATTTAACATTTTAATTAAATATCTTGTCATTACAAAAAGACTCACATCTTAAGTTATTATAAAAAGTGCCTCTCAAATCTAAGATATGGAGTATATAATTCCGTATGTACCCTCCTATTAAATCAAAAGTTTATCTAATTTGATGTCAAACAGACGTGTAGGGGTAATTAAAAGATAGGATACATGCAGACAGTTTAAAAAGATAAAAGAATAAAAAGACAACTTCAGAAAGATAGTTAATAAGCCGAAAGAAATGAAAGTTAAGCCTAAAAATACTCCTAGTATCAATTTTTATTTTATTTTACAAAGTCGAAAGAGTGTTTATTTTTAAGTTTATTGTTTATGTAATTTGATATTTTGTAATTTTTGGGGGATAAATAATATAATATCATAAAATAATTAATAAAATGGATTATTTATTGGTTTTGATAGTTGGGTTTATCCTAGAATACTAAGGTAGTTTTTTAATAAAATTAATTAAATGACATCATTTCAATTCAATCAACAAATTTTCCTCAAATACAATCCAAAATAGGATATATTTTTTGTTTTATGTACAATACCTAAAATACTCAAAAGTTTAAATTTTTCTGCATGATTGAATATGACAATGGGCAGATTTTTTAAAATAAATAACGTGGGAGATAGCTGGAACTAATTTTAATGGAAGGTTTCTCGTTAGGTTACTATGTTCTGCACAAATAGTTTATACTTGAATAGTGCATTGGAATTTTCAAAATCGAATGTAGCCTATCGGCCCATTCGATCCTCTGCTCTACCATTAAGTGTGTCAATTTTATTTCAAAATCCTAGCTCCACTCCTATGATCGACCTTTATCTCTAAGTTATATAGCACATGTACAGGTACTTCAATATAATGATGAAACAATTGAGAGTCATGTTTTAGATGTCCTTGAGATCAATCAACCTAACGCTTTAAGGAAAAAATGTAGGAGACCATGACCAACAAAATTCATTTGCTTTTTTCACTTGTTGAATAGACTTGTGAATTACTACATCTATGATTCAATCGTTGCTATGCTTATACAGTAAGTTTCATCATAATTGAAGGGGTATTTGTTTATAGTATGAAGTATTTGGAAGGGGTAACTTTTTGAAGAATTATTGAATAATTCTTGCATTATTGTGACAATGGGAAGTAGTGTGGGACACCGTGGAGAAGAGGAATATGACGAGATAGCACAAAATCCACACTGACCAACCACGCACGCCACGTCACCTACTTTCGATTTATTCCTCTATTTATTCGACATTTTCGACATATTATTTCATCGACTTAATTTTTTTTTTTGCATCAATATTTTTTTTCAAAATCTATAACAGACACTCACCTCCAATGCTAGTGCTTTTGGAGCGAAAGTACCTTTTATCCCTCCAATAGTAAGTTTTGTGTATCTCCATTTTTTGGAGACTTTTTTTCAAAAAGTACCATCTTTCTTAGACAAGAGGGGATGAAGTATGGGATATGGGGAATTATTTTGTACGCTTTAATAATTTATGTATGCTTGTTTTACCTTATTCGGAGCAAAATTACGTGTTATTTTTTTCATTATTACATAAATATATAAATAAATTATTTAATTTAATTATTAATAAATTAATATAATAAAATTTTATTAATTATTATGTATTGATTATTATCATATATAAAATGAAAAAGAGAATTAATAAGCCATGATGCAGATACGTTAAATGATGATGAAAGTTATAAAAATAAAATATTGTTTGAAAACCAGCTATCAGAGGGATGTAATAATTTTTGAAAATATTTGACGATTTATATAAATAGATGACGTTAAGGGTGTTTTTACTTTTAAAATCCAACTATCGGAGATAATTTTGGCTTGTTTGATTCGAATACCAAAAACTTTCTATTAAAAAGATAATAAAATAATGTAGTAATGATATGGAGTGTTAATAAAATAATATATTGAAGATAACCGGAATAATTTCAAATATTCTATCAGAGCGCAAAATATTTACGGTAATATTTGACGCATATGAAAAGAATAATGTGATGGATATGAAATATTTATTAGATGGTCTAAAAATCACATAAAAAGCTCAACAAGGAGAGAGATATCAACGACCCAAGAATGAGCCCAAGATACTCGATCCCTCTAATCTCATCAAGATGTAGCATCAGAATATTATAATCTTAACTATAAAAAAAAATCCAAATAAACAAAACACAAAAAAAACCAAGTTTTAAAATTCACATAATTTCCAACACAAGTGCAAATGTTTTCGAATATTATATCACACTTTGTCCGAGATTCTATATTACCGTGCCTAAATCCTGATTATCCAAAGTTGCACATGACCATTATAGTCATCAAAATCCACATATCCATCAACCCATTTATAGATAAACACCCAACAAAACAAGTTGAGCTCCTACTTCCACATTAAAGCAAGACAACTAATTTGAACCCCAACTCTCCAATAGTCAACTAGATTAGATAATCTATATATAGAAAGCTTACTAACAAGCACATTAGTATACTAATCACATGCCTCATTAGCCTCACGAAACCTCTGAGCTTGAACAGTGGCAGCCTCTTCAGAAACCAGAGCTTGAATAACCAATGTCTTCACCTCCCACGCCGCCAACGGATACCCCCCTTTTCGAGCATATGAATTTATCAGCGCGGCCGTGGATTCTTTAATAAGCCTTGCATAGACGTTATCCACGTCGTCGTTTCGTGATGCCGCCTCGATTAGGCTCAGGTCGTATCTGTAGCGTTCAAAGGCTCTTGAACCGAATACATTGGACACTGTTGACATCTGGGGGACCATCTTTGGCCATGACTCTTGTCTGCTGCTCCAGTACCTGGAATATCATAATTAAGAGGACCAACTCATTGGATTAACTTTTTTTTTCTTTTTTGTAAATTAGCGATGAAAAATAGGATTACATAGTATTACAAATTACGAATACAAATATTGAGTATTACAAATAACTAACACATGCAGTCTAACTAAACATAGTTAGAATAAGTAATACAAAGAAAATAAAATATATTCATAACAAAAGTTGAACCGAAACTTATTGTGAAAATTCTCGTATGCATCCTACTGCATCATTTCAGCCTTTAACTCCGATCAATTCAGTAGCTCATTTGCAAGATTAGCACTTCTCCAATAAATTGAGTTTCACACATAGTACTCCGTAAATTACAGGCTAATGATATTTTTAAATATGTTTCTTGAAAATATAAAACTTAACCATATAACATTTTAAAACATTCATCTCGATTAACTAATTACCCACACTAGGTTAATTATTTTATTTTATGGTACTTGTTTCACCACAATCCAAACATAACATTATGAACATAAACAAACACCCATTATTCCATTAAGCTATAAAATACAAGTATAAAGGAAAAAGGGAAAAGAAGTTACTGGGGAGTGCATCTTCCTCTATCTCTGGTGAAGAGAAATCCAGGGCGCCTGAGCTCGGTAGCTGCCTCTGAGGTGGTGGTGGTGGTGGTGGAAGCAATAAAAACAAGAACGAGTTGACTAATAACCAAAATACATAATGCCTTCATCTTTTCCTATTTAGACAACTAACTATATATATATTCTGAAATGAAACTAATATTTCATTCTTGATTTATGGATCTATACATATTCAAAATGGTGTTGAGAGAGAGAGAGAGAGAGACTGAACTAGTTTTAGCTTGAGACAAAAATTTGGTCTTGACACTGGAAAAACTAGTGTCCTAACGTGGTGCCTCGTGCACATTTGAACTCAAGATCTAGTTTTTATCGAGATTGCCGCTTCCAACACTTTTTTCACATGTTTAGTAGGGTCATACTAAAATAACACAAAAAATAATTACTAAAAAACAATTTGGAATGGGATTAGATCGATAATTTACCGGATTGATATTCATCCTCGATTTTTTCGACTCTGCGACTTCATTTTATTTCGAATTTGGGTTTTCCGTCCTGATTTCTATATTTATGCGTATCTTGGAGTGTCTTTCAACATATACCCAAAATTTTGGATATTTATCGTATTATCAATCCGAATTTAATTGGATATCGATTAAAAAATAATAGCTATTATTAGGCTGCTAGCTTACTGATAAATATCAATTCAAATAAAATCGATTTGATTCTCGAGTGATTTCGGTTTACCCAAACCACCAACAACTTTAGGTGCACTAAAGTTCAAGTGCATCAACTTCGATAGCCTCCAACAAATAAACGACTAGCTTTTTGCCACGAAGCATTTTTACATTGCTTGCTGGATTCAAGAAGGCTTGAAGTAGATCACAAGTTAATTTATGAAACTCATCTTTTACCTGTTCAACAATCCAGTACTAGTTAAACGCACTACGAGTGATGCCCACACGAATGATCGTAGGATTTATGGCTCGTCACTCCATCTTTTTTTTTGGTTTTTAGGTTTTTAATTTTTTTTAATGATTAACTATAATATAAATTACTATTTAATAAACTTTCTAATATAATATTTTTCGCCTGCCCTAACTTAGCGATATAAATGGCTTAAATTAATAATTGTGATTTTTTCAGCCATTTTTCATTATTTGCATATTACCATATGCCACTATGTCTTTTTTTCCTCACTGGCAGTATAAACTCGATAAATTAATACTCTAAACCACCGAGCTTAAAATTGCATGTCATTATATTTCATGTTTAATTCAATCAACTATTGAATAGAACATCGCCTAGCCCGTTTTTTTCAATTACCAATTACGTTAGAAACTCGATAAATTAATATTCGATTATTTAATAAACTCTTTTAAGATAATATTTTACCATTCCGACTCGAAAAATAGGATGCTAAATTAATAATTCGCGTTTTTTCATTATTTCTACAATACCTGGCCATATATATATATATATTACAACCGTAGTAGTTCGCCAACTATTGAATATAATATCATTTCGTCATTATTTGACTCAGTTAATACCTTAATAGTCCAAATCATAAAATCATTCGAACGTTCTAAAGGTGTGATAAGGGAAAGCAGTAGTTCGTTATCGAATCGCTCGAATGCTAGAAGTGGTGTACCCATCGAGTGTATTACTTTATCGAATCGGGTTATTCTCTCGTGATTTCAAATATCGAATAATATGTTTTACTCAAATTAAACTTGGTCATCAGCACAATAATCGAGTCAGGTTTATGGGCCGAAGTTCTCGAGGAGGTACCACTTATCCGCTCACGACACCTACTAGTATATGTGGATAGTCAGAAAGAGCCAAGATCGAATAGTTAATTAGTCCTCGACTCGCCACCAAACAGCTTCTCGATCGGACAACCATTCATTGAGCCGAAGCTTCGAGCTAAATCCCTTATTAGTAACAAAATAAAAAAATTGAAATCATGGGCATTATATCAAAATATTCATAACAAAAGAACTACAGTAAAAAATCTATAAATTAATAACGTTGGAACCGACGAAATTTATTAATTTAGAGAGTTATTCATTTATCGATAAATTAATAAATTATTAATTTAAAGAATTTTTCAACAACATAAAGACATGTATTTATTGAGATAGATCCAAAAGACGTGTAAGATCCATAAAAATATCTGAAGATAGTATAAATATAAAATATAATAAGAAAATAATATTAATTATTTTCATACACAAGTTTAGTGTTAGTTAATTACCATGAATATTTTACATCGTACCGATAAATATGGAGCTAGTCTGTCCATATATTTTATAAGTTTAATTCAATTCAATATTTATATTACTCTGTCATTTTTATAAAAAATATGCAATCATATATTATACAATGGCTTATCATCTAAAAGGTGTTGCAAAATCAATTATAAAAAAAATTACCTAAGAAATTGTGTTAGTTCAAAAGAGGTCATTCCTGCATGTACACAGCCCCATAAGCGTTTCGAGGAAAATTTCTCAATTTAACTTTAAAGTTAAAACAAAAAATATAGAGTCATCATATTTTCATTAAGTAGTAATAATTATTTTTTCAATTTCTAAGAATTATTAATTTATGATTTAGTTGGGGACCTATATTATAAAAGAGATTTTTCAAAAAATATTATCTTATTATTTTATCGATTAGAATTTTTTTAATCGCCCAAGTCGGGGATCTACAAATTTATTATTTTAAATAGCTTTATTAATTCTATGTAAGATTAATTTATGTAGTTTTTACCGTATTTAATGTGGTAAAAACTAACAAATCTTCCCCTCGACTCATATTGCATCGAACAGAAGCTGAAATTAATCACCTAATCAAAGTAAAGTGATCCGTTGAGGTTTAACTGGTTTCATGCACAACTGTATACGTGGACGATCTAGAAAGAAATTATTCCAATTTATTTTTAATGGTTTCTCTGAATTTACTCTTTAACTCCCAATGATTTCCTTATCTCGGTATCAGATAGTTCCCCTTGTCAACGCCGCCCTCTAAAACCTCCTAAAAAACTTACACTTAGCAAGACATTTCAGAGCATATCAAAGCATTGAAAAATCGAAGCCACGGGTCGTTAGTCGTTAGTGTAACTGTTTCCCATTAAAAATCCAACCTTGATAAGATATGCAACATTCTGAAACGTTAATACCACTTAGAACTTGATTTATTTCTACCATATAACTATATCAATGTCACCAGCTATCCATTTCATTGCCAACAATGTTCCTGGTAAGCAAAACCCATATGTAATGATATGTTTTTTTTTATCTTTTCTGCAAACTTCTATGTTTGGTGGGATTTGGATTATGAATTTGGTTGGTTTTTGGTGAATTTAGTTAGCTTGGTTGGTATGGAACACTTGTTGTCTTGTATGTGTAACTAAATGTTTTTTACTTGTACTCATAGTAATATATGTTTGGTGGGCATTTAAGTCTGAATTTTGCTGGGTTTTTTTACAATTTAGTTTTGTTTCATATCTATGGTGGTCTGTTTTTATTTGTCTAATGTTCTTTTTTGTAACGGGGATCACAACCGCTACTCGTCAAGTGTATTTGTCTAATGTTCTTGATATGTGTTTGATGTGTTGTTTATGTGGGTTTGTTGCTTTAGTTTTCATTTGTTATTCTGATGTCTTATAGTTGTTATAGCTTAAAGCTTTTAGCTTGGTTGATATGTAACACATGTTGCCTGGTATATATATGTAGAAGTTGTTTATGTATGTTAACATGCTTTAATTTTTCATCTCGATGCATTTGTTGGCCCTTCCAATTGCAAAAGATTTGCTAGTACTTCTTTATTCATGACATAATACACTAGGAGCGACAAATGTTGTCGCTCTTATATGTTGTCGCTCTTATGTGTGAGATTTTAATTTTTATAAACTCCAATGTTCCGTTGTAGGATATGTACCGCCAGATGGCAGTTCTGGAGTTTCTGGACGAGTAGTAACTGCATCATCATGTTCTTCCTTCAATGATCATAGATTCTGTCAGGTGCGAAAGAGTTCCACCCTTAAATGTGCTGTTAGGAGCACATCTTATGTTTGCAATGCAAGTGCCAGTGGTTCCGACAGAAACCCAGATTTCTTTAGGCAAAACAGGAAGGTGTTCTCCAGGAGCAGGGACAGGAATCTGCAATATGAGGGGAGAGATAGCTTTGGCAATCTTGAAGACACTGAGATGTCCGTCTCAAGAAATGGGCATGCTCGTACTAGCTCTGGTTCCTCGAAATTCCAGGCTACTGCAACTCCAGGTCCTCGTGAAAAGGAGATAGTTGAATTGTTCAGAAAGGTTCAGGCACGACTTATAGAAAAAGCAGCAATGAAAGAAGAGAAAAAAGCCGAAGAGCGACAAGGAGAAGGTAAGGAGAGTAAGACAGTTGATTCTCTTCTGAAGCTTCTTAGGAAGCACTCTGTTCAACAGGGAAAGAAGAACAGCTATAGCAACATTACCAATGACTTCGTTCAGGAGCAGGCCGAGCCAAGTGGCCTCTTAACTGAAGACAAAAGTTTCAGTACTCCTGGCTCAAATAGTAGCTTGAAACATCAGCAAAATAGTGATGCTTCAGTCACTAGCCGACCAAGATCAGTGTTTCAGCGAAGATCACCAATCCAACAAGTAAAGACTCAACCTGTATTTAAAGAGGCAGTCGATTCTGTTGAAAATAGTTATACAAAATATAAAGAACTAAAGTTTGGACTTGTGGAAATTCCTGAACTTGACCTGGAGTCTGAATCTGATACAGAACAACTCTTTTCTGATGACGACGTGAATGCTGCGATGTTGGAGGATGAGAGCGAGGAAACATGTGAGCCTGACGAGGATAACAAAGCCGTCGATGAATCTGAAGGCTTAAGTGAAATGAAACTACCTGAACTGAGGGCAATGGCGAAATTGCGGGATCTGAAAGGATTCTCAAAGTTAAAGAAACAGGAACTTATAAAATTGCTCGGTGGCCGTTAATCCTTTCTGTTTCCTGATATCATGAAACATTATTATTGCGTCGTATTTTCTTATAGTACTCGTGTTTAGTTCTTTAAACAAGTCGAACCAAACGATGTCTTTGACATTTAGGTAATACAAGCATCAAGTTTATTGTATGTTTTACATGTTCTAAATATGAGGTTATGTTTGAAATTTCATAAAATAATGTGCACATGATGAACCATGTGGATATCATTGGTTAGTCAACTCCAATCATAACTTCAAAATAAAGAATTATAGAGTTGTGAAATGATGCGCCATTGATTGAGATGCACTCTTGTGGTTAGCAATTACAAATGGTTGCCCTTGAGTTGGAAGCACAAAAAATATGGCCATTTGTCAATCTTTCAAACGCAAATTCATTAACTAATAAAATATTTTGTAAGTGATAACAACTGATAACAAACTAATCCAAACCGACACAATGACCATTTCCCCATTTAATATATTCTCATGTTTATGAGCTCGCTCAATTCATTTACCATTTTCTACTAAAATGAAATTTATATATTTGTAAAACTCAATTATGAATGAACTTACAGTCTAATGACATTTAATACAAGTTTTGGGGCTCATTTGAAGACCATTCCCCGGAGCATATAGTATGCTATACAAGTGTAAGTTGTAATGTAAAGATAAGATGATGCGAAGACTATTTTCGAGTTAATATCAAAAAAAATCGATCCTATATTTTACACAATCGATATCATGATAGAACGTGAGTAGTGGAAAATAGTGACACTGAAATAGGTTTACCTAAGATGATATATCGGCTTTTGAAGCTAACAAGTAGTTACTATATACAATGAATATTCAATTTCAATCAATTTATATTGATGATAGAAAAAAGAATTCCTTTTGCCGTATTCCTAACCGTCTTTACTTCATAGGTGGTGGTTGCATTTGATACAGTATTTCATAGTAATGAGAGAAATAAACATCCCAACCAAATTACTTAATCTCGAAAAATTGTGACCTATTAACACACAAAGACTTGAATTATTTTAATGCAAAGAGACAAAGAGTCATGTTTGTCACGTTAAAATTGCTCAAGATAATCTATCAAGTTAAATATAGCTAGGGGTCCAAGTAATCATATTAATACTTTCGGGGAGGGGACACATTTATCTCATAAATTGATAATAAGAGAAAAAAAAGATGGGTAGCTAAATTTCTAGTTAGGATTTTGATGTTAAACTAGGGTATGTTCGACAACTTATCTTACAAAATTTCACATCTATGAAATACATCCAACACATTCAATTTTATAAGGCACTCATTTATAAAAATAAATAAATGCATGAACGAATTTGACTGATAAACATTCATTGTTAAAAGTGCACGATATTCCTTATAACTTTAAAATGAGCATCATAATTCCCTATAAATTTAAAAGTGCACGATAACCTTATAAACATTAAAATATTGTACTACATCTTTCTAGTATTAAGTTTGGTGTTAAAGTTAACGAAATTGTTAAAAACATCCATACTGTTATATATATATTTTAAATAGTCTAACATTATTAATGAAGCGGTGATATAGCATTATAAAAGAATATATAAATATATGATTTCTTCTCAAAGAAAAACATATGAAATATTTACAAGATTTAACATTATCAATGAATCATGAGGTAATATATTTAAAAGAAAAATATAAAATATTGAGACATTACTAAAATGTAAAATAATATGTAACCTAAAAACATAATGCAAAGCAAAATCTATTAATACAACACACTAAAAATAAATATAATCATTTAAATGATATAATATTAATTTGATTTTATAAAGTTAAATATTGTATCTACCTATTTCAATAGTTATTTAAGATTTTAAATGAAAGTTTTTAACCCTAATTATTATTTTCACGAAGTTATTTTAATAAAATATAAAATTGATATAATTGAATTTATTTATTAATCTTATACTTATAATAATATAGTTAAAATTTGTTCATATCAAAATATACACTTAAATAACTTAGAGTTTATATGTTACCCTCTAATCCATTTTAATTGTCGTCAATTTTTTTAACTTCTGAACTTTGATAATCAATTACTAATTATTTTTATTCTAAAAGTATAAAATTTATATAATGGATTCATCTTTAAAATACTTACAATATTAATTTTTAAATTACAATTAAAGAGTTAAAAATTAAAAATTTATCTCGGAGAGCATGAAATACAATTAAATGGATTTTATGCGATTTATCATTCGAATAAAACTTAAAGAAAATTAAAGCTCAATCTGCATTTCGCTCATTGCGCAAGTTTTGGCCGCACTCTCTGCTAAGCTTTACACCAAAAGTTAACACCGAGATATTACAGAACATTTTAACGTTTATAGCAGATATCGCAGACTTTTAAATTTATAAAGCCGCATACTGCTCATTTTAAAGCTTTATGTAGTGAGATACGCCAAGAATTACTCGTTGTTTTAAACCAAACTTTTTACCAATTTATAAATTTGACCGAATTATTATTATTTGTTTTCTTATTTTAGCAACTACTTTTGTTTTAATTTATAATTTGTTATTTGTTACTCCGCATTTGTTTTTCTCATACAACCATTATTAATATTAAATTTTAATGTCCAAAATCAACCAAATTATCATTTTAATCAATTAATTGACACATAATTTTAATTTATTTTTATAATTTTAATAATAAAATATATTTACAATACTGACATTTGTTATATTTATCACTAAATATCATCACATACACGAATATAGATGATATTTAAACAACAACTATCATATTCAAAACTAAACAAATTTGTTTGAACAAATCCAATATATATATATATATATATTTGTCAAAACATAATTATTTTGACAAAGATACTTATTGAATATCTATCCAAATATATTGACTTATATATCAAATATAATCAATTTATTCACATCTTATGCATAATATTATCAAAATTCAGAGCATCTTTAGGATCATCAAATTCTTTATTTGAGGGTAAGCTCATTTCATTAAAAAAAATGTTTATTTATTTTTATTTTTTGGATATTAGCATTTTTTAATTTAATTTTAATTGTTTATATGAATTAGTCAAGGAAAATTATGATTTTTGCTGAATTTTATTGTTTTTATTATTTGATTATGTCAATTATTTAATGCAGAATGAATTTTTATTATGTTGGTTTTGAATGTTTGAGGTGTATGAATTGATTTGTGAGGTGAAAAAACATTGCTTTAGTTTATTTGATTTGTTTATGAATTAGTAAATTGATGGTTTTAATTGAGTTTTTGGAAGAAAAGAAAATTGGGTTTGGTTCTTGATTGCATAAAGTTGGTGTCTTTGTGCAAATTGTTAGTTTGTTGATTTGATTTGGTTTCTGAATAGGAATTGAGGCTCTAGAGGAGAATTATCCATTCAATATTGAGAAATTATCGGGACCGAAATTGGGAAATAATTGGGTTTAGTTTGTGATTACATTAAATTGATGACCTTGTGCAAATTGTTAGTCTTCTTGATTTGATTTTGTTGAGGCTCCGGAGGAGAATTATCTGATCAATCTTGTGAACTAATTGTGTTCAAAATTGAAAAAAGAGATACGAGTGAAGATGAATAACGAATCGATGAAAGAACATGAAATAATTCTGTAGGAATTTGGGGAGGGAATAGTTATGTCATCATTTTAGGATGGCAGGAGTGTTGAGGGACCAAGATTGCGTTTTTTGGTGTATTGGATTACTATATTAAGGAAAGTTAGATGGACTCATCGAGAAGTTGGTTCCAGAAGCTTCAACAGCGGGACCGATTAGGTTCAATAAAGAAGAAGGATCTAATGGCCAATAATGAAAAAGAAGACGAGGGAATATCGCCTGAAGAAGCCTCCAGTATCACCAAGCAGAAAGTAGCTGCTACTAAGCAGTATATAGAGAATCATTACAAAGAGCAAATGAAAGCCTTGCAGCAGAGGAGAGACCGGTAAGTTCCATGCCTTGAATTGTTAATCTATAAATTGAATCGTTGTTTCCTTTTCATACTCTCACCAATTATGATAAGTATCCCATGTTTATGTATTGCTACCCGTGATGTACATGTAACTTTTTCTTTTTTCGTTCTTGCAGTCGAAGTGTGCTGGAGAAGAAGTTGGCTGATGCTGATGTCTCAGAAGAAGACCAAAATAATCTTTTAAAATTTCTTGAGAAAAAGGAGACCGAGTACATGCGCTTACAAAGGCACAAAACGGGAGTTGATGACTTTGAATTGCTTACTATGATAGGAAAGGGTGCATTTGGGGAGGTAATAGGCCAATATAGTTGATTTGCTTCATTTAGATGTTAATTAATATATCTGTGCAAATTATTTTGCTCTCTGAATTTTTTCTGTATCTTAATCTTTATTTAAATTATCTGTTGCATGAAACACATTTGACACTTTATTTTTGTGTTGTAGGTTAGAGTTTGCAGGGAAAAGACCACAGGCCAGGTGTATGCAATGAAGAAGTTAAAGAAGTCTGAAATGCTCAGAAGGGGACAGGTCAGTAATTAATGTGTGCTAGAGCAAAACTTGTTTTTTTCTGTTTGTCTATTTTTGCTGATCGTAGATCGCCGGTTACATAAGGTCGAGCATGTGAAGGCTGAAAGGAATTTGCTTGCTTCTGTGGACAGTAATTGCATTGTCAAATTGTATTGTTCTTTCCAAGACGACGAGTTCTTATATCTTATTATGGAATATTTACCTGGTGGAGATATGATGACATTGCTTATGAGAAAGGATACCTTGACCGAGGACGAGGCCAGATTTTATGTTGCGGAGACAATTTTGGCAATTGAATCTATTCATAAACACAATTATATCCATAGGTTTGTGGTGCTGTGGTTTCTTCTGACGTACTCCTTTTTAAGTGCTGTAATATGATATTCTCAATGTATAATTTATCTTTTAACTCATACCTGAACAAATTATCTGCTACAGAGATATTAAGCCAGACAACTTGCTGCTAGACAGATTTGGACATCTAAGGCTGTCAGATTTTGGACTGTGTAAACCTTTAGACTGTAGCACTCTTGAGGAGAAAGATTTCTCTGGAGACGGATTGAATGGAACAACAAGTGGTCAGCAACCATCGGCCCCGAAACGGACTCAACAGGAGCAGTTGCAACATTGGCAGAAAAACAGGAGGATGCTTGTGAGTTTCCTTCCACTGTGATACGGGTTCATTCTATTACCTTCTCAATAAATGTGATGTAGAGCACCTTTTAGTAGGTCAGAGTGTGTTTGGCCATCCTCCCCTTGGCAACCCACCCAAAAAGAAAAACTGGAGCAATTTAAAATTATTACTGCATGCACTGAGATAATTATGTTTCTCTTCAGGCTTTCTCCACAGTGGGTACCCCTGATTACATTGCTCCAGAAGTTCTGCTGAAGAAAGGTTATGGACTTGAGTGTGATTGGTTAGTAGACTATCAGTTTTGTATTTTTCTTATATTATTGCAGAAGCCAAAGAGTGCTACCATTTAATTGAATATGGAGTGTTTTTGTTTATTGCTAAATTTGGAGTTTCTTGTTTTTAGGTGGTCTCTTGGTGCTATAATGTATGAAATGCTTGTTGGATATCCACCTTTCTACTCTGATGATCCTATGTCCACATGTAGGAAGGTAACTGTGGATCATCTGTTCTACCTTTTGATTGATTGTAGTGTGTTAAGATACTTTTGTTCCTTGGTAATGTTGTCGGTTTTGATGATCTTGTTTACCTTGAAGTTTTATCTGTTTCAGCTTGAGTTCTCAAGTTCTGAACCGTAGAGAAAAGCATTACTTGATTGTGATAAATCAGAGCGAACTATAGTATGATATTATGTTACTGGAGCTTTATTTATTTGTTTAAAAATGACAGAGGTGGTCAAGCTGTATTCTCTTTCAGCCACCGTGCTTCTTTTGACCACTGTACTTGTTTGGCTAAGCTTTTATTGTTACTCTTTTGAATATAGTTGAGAGTGTAGCTTAACCCCAATTGGTTGGTCCCGGGATATTACTCATATGATGAGGTCCCGGTACAAGGACCGATTTTTATTTTTTTTAAAAGCCCCCAATTGGTTGGTCTTGTGGTAAAAAGATATGTTCGTAAATTTGACAAGGTTGAGTGGGATAAGGCTTGGTTTGATTTGATTTTGCAAGTTAGAACCTAGTCTCCTTGGATGAAGTAATTCTAAGTGCCTCTATAAGCTCTAAAAAGGATCCTTGAGTTGGGTTGTGGCACCATCACCTCCTAATTTTTTTAAACCAAGAAGATAGTTGTAATAGACCTCTTATACCTAAGGGAATAAGTTTAGCATTCTATTTAAAAATAATATCCCTTCCGTTTTTTTACTTGACATCCTAACATTTTTCACGTTAATTAAGAAGCAATTAAGAATGAAGTACATTTTACCTATATATTCTTAATCAATAACTAAAATAATAATTAATAAATATAACTTTTAAATACATCAAGTAGGGGCTTAAAAGGAAACCACGAAATATCAGACGTAATTCAAAAGTCGATAACTATTTCAAAAAAAAAAATCACTGTGATGTCAAGAAAAAACCGTGAAGGAAGATATAGAATTTGTTAAAACTCATGACTATTGAACTTGACTAGTAATAGTTTTAACGAAATGGAATGAATTACACCACCATACTCCATATCAAATATTGAAGCATAGTTTAGTAATTGTCTACCTAAAGTTATTTCTCCAAAAAATAGATCTACTTTGGTATTTTTATTAAAGGTGTCTGGAACCTTTTTTAACCTTATATCGTACTCAGTTAAGTTTCCCTATACATGCTAAGAAACAACTAGCAGCTTGTAAAGTGTATTTGGCAAAAAAAAAAGGTTACGCAAACACCCTCCTTATTGGTAACCAGCTTTAAATTTAGTGAAATTACGTTATAAATTGACCTCATCTACCAAACCTAGAATTGGAATTATAGCTAATTTAAAATATATGTATGATCGTCATCTTAATAATGTTCTCACTGTAATTCAGATAGTTAACTGGAGATCACATTTGAAATTTCCTGAAGAGGCGAAACTGTCTCCGGAAGCAAAAGATCTTATCAGCAAGCTACTATGTAATGTGAACCACAGGTTGGGTTCAAATGGCGCCGATGAAATAAAGGTGTTGTATGGTGTGTCCTATATATGCTCCATTATCTCTTAGAGGTGTCAAATCTTGTATCAGTAGTTTACTCAGAGGCCTTTTTGTGCAGGTCCACCCCTGGTTCACTGGCACTAATTGGGAGAGAATATACCACATTGAAGCAGCTTTTATTCCTGAAGTGAAGGATGATCTTGACACCCAAAACTTTGAAAACTTTGAAGAAGTATGTATGACATTGTTTTAGAATTTCATCATAGTATCATACACTAGTTGTAATCTGATTGTGCTTATTTATGCTCTTGCAATCGTTGCTTGTATTCCCTTTTTTCAGGCCGAGTCTCAAAACCATGCTCCTATAAAATCAGGTCCATGGAGAAAGGTAAGCAGTTGTCCACCACATACTTCTATTTAAGCATCAATGCGTCCTTCAACTTCTACTGTTTGTTTAGGGGGATAGGAGTTGTAAAAAGTCATGAAGTGAGTACAGAGGTCTTTCTTGAGCTCATTCTCTTCCTCATTATGCAGATGCTATCATCCAAGGACATCAACTTTGTTGGCTATACATACAAAAACTTTGAAATTGTAAATGACTATCAAGTGCCTGGAATGGGTATGATTTTTGTCTTCCTTGCCTTCTCCGCCTGCCTTTCACTCTTTCTAATTTATTTGTTCTAGTTTGTATCCTTGGATACATTGACATATTGTTACCCTGCGTTCTGTGTGTTAGCTTCACAAAAAGCTCTATTGCTTGAGGACCAACTTTGGGTTTCTTGGGCTATATTTTTTGTGTATGCTTCTTTGTATTAATGGTTATTTTGATATGGGATTAAATCGAGGTAGTTATTCTCTGTCATGGGCAAATGCATACACCTCCCTTCGAATTCTGAGGGGTGTTTTGTATTCCACCTCCCTAAAATCTAAATATAGTCTCTACTCTCTACGATAAATGTGTGGAAGCACAAATCAGAACATCAGAAGAAAATATGTAGTCCTATGGGTAAATTTTTTATGTGCATATATATTTCTGAATGGTCCACAGTAGTCGTTAATCATTTTTCTAAAAGTTTGTATGTTTGAACACAAAGACATACTTTCTTCTACTTTTCGTGTGTCAGATTCTTAGTGCCTAGCAGAGTGATGTTATTAGTTGTCTTTCTGAGTCCAATCATACCATTTAGTTGTCGAGATCTTTTCTTTTATGGATGTGGATTCCAATGAGCCAGTGTAGCTGTGCTATTAGTTAAGTTTATTGCAAGAATGTTGGGGTGTTCCAAAATACTTTATTTTGTTATGAATATTGGATCTTTTTTAACGTTGGATATGCTTTGTTCTAATGGCTGATAGCTTTCATTTCCTTTCCAACAGCTGAACTGAAGAAGAAGAGTACCAGACCAAAGAGGCCAACCATCAAAACTCTTTTTGGTATGATTGATGACCACTTCTTGTTAGATTTCGTTGTTCTGAATTATATATGGTTATATAGCATGAAAGATTGGCAGGTAGGGGTGAGGTAGGAAACCCCTTACATTAGTCTTTTTTTTTCAATCAAATCTGGTTGAAAACATTGGAGCCAAATTTGTCCATGGAAACATAATTTATCTATTGTTGTAAACATCTGAGTAACCCAGTTGTTTGTAGTTTTTGGATACAAAAGTAAGGTTCTTGCCTTGTTGTTGGGAGGGATCGGAGTAGTTTTCGGTTATCTTTTCCCCTTTCTGTCACTAAGTGCTCCTTTCCTGCTTCATATTCATCCAATAATATTTTGCTGTCGAGGTGTAATTTGAGCATATGCCATATGTTTTGGTTGAGGGACATAATCCATAGTAGAGCTGAGTGGTGGTTCCCTCTCCACCTCTAGGATGAGTGGGAAATGCTTAATTTGGTTTTGTTTGTTTCTTATTTATATTGTTCACATAACTGAAATTCCTCTAATCCTCTGATCCTTTATTTTTATTAGAGGAGGAGTCGGAACCTTCAGAAGCAGCCAGTAGTAGTTCGTCGGGGAGCTTCTCGAATGATATGCCTCCTGAGAACAAATATACATTCTCGACGCTGTCTCGATTCCACTAACATTCCAAGAACATCATGCAATTCCAGTTGCTATAAATTTGTTCTTTCTGGTAAATGGTATATGAAACTTGATGAAGTGGTAGTTTTTTGCCCAGAAGCCTTGACAGAGTTATTGGTTGTTAGATGTCAATGACCTGCTTCAAGTTCCCTTGGATCAGTCTGTTCTAATTCTTTTTTTGGGTGATAACCATTTGGAGAATTTGATTATAAATCCACTATTGACAAAATTAATTTGCATTTATTCTTTGTTAACCCCTGCTTGAAACCATAATCTTGTGTACACAACTGAACCATGTAATACTACTATACTGACCTAATGATAGGTTTTGGCAGTTGGCACTAAAGTTCAAGTGTTATAGTATTTTTTATTCATACTTTCTCAAAAATGTTTAACTTATGGAGTTCAAAATAATGCTTAAAACTCGGCTCATCAAGAGAGTACTGACTACTGATAAATATAACAACAAAAACTAAAGGGAAGAATGCAATGTTTTATGACGCGTAAACCAATTTCGTTTTTCAATAGAAACACTTTTATAAAACCCCCCTAAAAGTTCCTTACAATATACTCTCTTCATCTCACGATTGTCTACTTTTAACTTTTTGTTTAACTTACGCATTAGATATTTTTGTTTTTATTATATAATATTTGATGAAACTATATTAATGAAAAATACATTTCGAATTTTTTTCATTTATATATTTTTTATAAAATATTATAAACCACAAAAAATTATATTTAAGGTCAAAGTTTGAAAGTTATAACTATAAAAAAAATGAACAATCCTTCTGGGATGGAGGGAGAAGTAAAATTCGTCACAAAAGTCATCCCTTCTCATGTTTCTCCTTTAGAATTTAATGCTTTAGTTAATCGATATTACTATAGTTATACAACTTTTGAGAACTAATATGTAACAATTGTAACTATGGGATTAATGTTGTCGATGGACTAGGAAATCCAAAAGCCGCTCGAAATCTGGACAGAAAACGGGGTCCGAATATCCACCCACTAAAATATCGGACCTGTTTCGATCCAACTATGGAGCTAAATCATGTTACCAGTTCGGTATGGGAAGACCTGCTATTATTAACGTCGGGTCATGATATCCTGTTCGAACATGACCATTATATGTAGGATTAAACTCTCACTTACCCGTAATTTTATTACGTGTAACCAAATCAACAATTAATTACTCTTTATTGACTAAAAGAAAACACTAGGGAGGTCAAATGGGTCAAAATTAAAAAATTTGTCTCTTTTCTCGTTTCTCTCATTTTGATCCCTTAATTTTCGGATATTTATCTCCTCCTCCCCACTATTTTTCACCATGTTTTCTCAATTTCTTCATCATCAAATTTTATTTTCTTAATCCAAAAACAAACCAGAAAATTAAATTGCAGAGATCCTTAATCTATTTCTGCCTCAAAATTCCACAAATTATATATATATTTTAATTATACTAATTTGTTGGTTGGTGTTTTTTGCATTTTTTGAAGAAAATTCGATTAAATCATCGAATTGGGGTTTTGAATTTGTAATTTATTCGGAAAAAGGCTACAGAGTTTAAAGTTTTGATCTTTTTATTTTTTCATTGGATGGTGTAGTTTTTTAAGAATTTATCCTATTGCTGATTATTGTTAATTTTGGTTTATTATATAATTTATGTGGTGATTGTTGATTATTGGTTTGTGGGTATTTGGAATTGGCAATTTTGAATTTTGTAGTCGATTAAAGGTGAAATTTTGGTATTGTTTTTGGGTAATTTAGCTCAAAGTTGAGGTAAATATTTGTGGGGATTTGGAATTGGCAATTTATGAATTTGATAGTGGATTAAAGGTGGAATTTTTGTTAATTTACCTCAAAGTTGAGGTAAATTATTTGTGGTGATTTGGAATTGGCAATTTATGTATTCGATAGTGGATTAAGGGTGGAATTTTGGTATTGTTTTTTGGTTAATTAAGCTCAGAATTGAGGTAACTATTTGTGGGGTTAGTTTGTTTTGAGTGAGTATTTTGAAGATGGATCATATTGTTGGTGGGAAGTTTAAGCTAGGGAGGAAGATTGGGAGTGGTTCTTTTGGTGAACTTTATTTAGGTAAAGAATAATTTTTGATTGATTTCATTAATTAATTCTAATTAATTTTGTTTTATTATTCCTTCAAGCTCATGAATGGTTTGTAAATTTTGATTCTTTTTTATCGGTTAGGTGTTAATATACAAACTGGAGAAGAAGTGGCCATTAAGCTGGTAATTTTATTCTTATTGTTTTTGTACTTAGTTGAAAGTTATGTTCTTTATTTGTTATATTGTTATTGTACATTACGAATGGTACAAGTACCGTATTAAGAACTGTCCGTTTCCTTTGGGAGGATGGTTTATAGATTTAAAGTAATTTAACTAGACATAAAAATCATGTTCTTAGTATGATAATGTGTCACGATGAATTGAAATATTTAACGGAACATGTTGAGACTTGAGAATCTATTATCATTGGAGGATTAACCAAATCGGGTAGTGTGAGTACGAACTACGATAAACCAATCCACTTAGACTCTGATCGAAGGCCTTTTGGTAAATTTTCCCCGTGCTCTCATATGAGTTGTGTTGCAGTATCTGCTGCTATTAAAGTTATTCATGAATCATTATGCATCAGAATTCGTCTTCTTTTATGTCCTCGAGCTAACCGAATTTGCAACCACCAGGAACCTGTTAAGACCAAGCACCCTCAACTGCACTATGAATCTAAAATATACTTGCTTCTGCAAGGAGGAAGTAAGTATTATCCACTCCTTTCCCCTCTTCGACATTAGCAGGGTCAAAATCCGATTTTAGTATGCTGACTCTCTGGGGCTTTATGATGCAGCTGGGATTCCAAATCTAAAGTGGTTTGGCGTTGAGGGTGAATATAGTGCCATGATGATCGACCTTCTTGGACCAAGTCTCGAAGATCTTTTTAACTATTGTAAAAGGACATTCTCCTTGAAAACAGTACTTATGCTTGCAGATCAATTAGTAAGTACAGATAAATGAATAAAAGTTTTGTTTCAGCTGCCAAGTGTATTATTGTGATTTGGGTTATTGACTGAGCATTGTTGTTCAGATTAACAGAGTCGAGTTCATGCACTCGAGAGGATTTCTTCACCGCGATATAAAGCCAGATAACTTCTTGATGGGTCTCGGTCGAAAAGCAAATCAGGTACTTCCCCAGATTTTAGTGTCAGAGACATTCTTGGTGCTTAATTTTTTGTATATCTGTTACTTGTTCCATCCCGATTTGCTGGGGATGTTTACTTCTGCACAATTCTGAAGGGAAATTACAATCCATCTCTTAATCCCACTTTTCCCTCCACTCATTTATCTCACATTTGTGTCAAAAAAGTCAAACGAACTTAATTTGGGATTTCCCTAAAAGGAAAACTTACAGATTTAATGCTCGTTATAGGTAGCGCATTACAGTTAACTCATTAATGCTCTTAATACTGCTCACAGGTTTACGCAATTGATTTTGGCCTTGCCAAAAAGTACAGAGATCTCCAGACTCATAAGCATATACCATACAGGTAAATCACAATTTTGATATGTGGATGTCATGAACAAGAAAAGGTTTATTGTACCCAATGGAGATATTTTATATTGTGTCAGAACACTAAGTCACTTCAAGAATTTTGAATCTATTTTCAGGGAAAATAAGAATCTCACAGGCACAGCTCGTTATGCTAGTGTTAATACACACCTTGGAGTTGGTTAGTGATTTTTTCATATGGATTGCTCCAGGAGAGTATTTTATTATCTCAAATTCCATACCGGAATTCAAATCCTAATCTGATTGTTACCTATTGAATGTCAGAACAAAGTAGAAGAGATGATCTGGAATCTCTTGGTTATGTGCTTATGTATTTCCTGAGAGGAAGGTAATTTCTAGCTTTTTTAATTGTTCTGAGACCTGCACTAAACTCCCTCCATCACAAATTAATTGGGAGATTGACTAATTAATTTAAATTACTTAATTTTGATCCCAAATTAATCTGATTTAAATACATTTTTCCGATATTCAAAATTTTTACATACAAATACATGGTGTGTGGTATTCAGTGGTATGAATCTGTTGATATGAACTGAAAAGTTAAGTGAATAGATTACTGCTGAAAGAGTAGGTTGACTATTCTTGGAGAAAACCTCTCAGTTATAATTATGATGTCAGGAGTAATTTCTTTTGTTATTGTGCTTCATTTTCATTGATTAACTCCGTATTTTTATTTAGTCTTCCATGGCAGGGATTGAGAGCTGGTACCAAAAAGCAGAAATATGACAAGATCAGTGAAAAGAAAATGCTGACCCCTATAGAGGTACTTGGCACCTGTTTAATTGTTGGTAAATGATAATTCATGTTCTGCGTATTCGAAAGTCAAAAGTACGCTTTCCAAAGACATGGAGCATTAGTAGTTAATAAAATTTGATGTTAATGTAGGACTCTTTTTTGCCTGCTTGGATTTTATTATTCTAGGTCATCAATTCCTAAATCCTGAAGAAACTCTTTTGTTCAAGGATTTACTAGATCCTGAAATTGTATATGTCATGTCTATGTGCTATCGTAGTGATATTTTGCACATACTTGATTCGTCACATATATAATGTGCTTATGCAAGGAACTAAGATCAATCACTAGAATATGATTATTTAATTGCCGATCATGTAAACTCTAGGAGTCCAAAAGGAATTCAAACTATGTTCTGTTATTGCAATCTATTCAAGAATAGATAATAGGTACAAGTCATCTGAATTGTTAAATCACAATTTGCCAGGTAATACACATCTTACCAGGGTTGGTCTGCAGTTTCTGTTTGTTGTGTTACCAAGAATTTAGCGCTATGGTGTTTAACAATTTAAGTCGAGCAACTCTTGTGAACTGTCATTTCAAGAAATCAAAATGATGTAGTTAGATCCTAGTGGGATGCATATGACCATTCAATAAGATAAGTTGTTGTATTACCAAAAATTTAGCCCCATGGTGTTTAAGTCGACCAACTCTTGTGAACTATCACATTAAGCAACCCAAATGATGTAGTTAGATCCTAGTGGGAGGCATCTGACCATTCAATAAGATAAGTATTCTAGTTGCACTCTGATTCTTTTCTTTAATTTTTGGCATATCTTACCAAAATAACTTGTAGTTCACTAAATTCCAACCACTCCGGACAGGTTTTGTGCAAATCACATCCATCGGAGTTCATCTCATATTTTCATTACTGCCGATCCTTAAGGTTTGAAGATAAACCAGATTATTCCTATTTGAAGAGACTTTTTAGAGACTTGTTCATCCGTGAAGGTAATTTTTTGTAATAATTTCTCATAATTTTTCTACATAAAACAAATTTCTTATTTTTCTCTTGCCTTCTATAAAGCCCCTTCTTACATATTGGCTTCAAAAAAGATAATTATCTTTGACTTTGTTGCTTCATCAGGTTATCAATTTGATTATGTGTTTGATTGGACGATACTCAAGTATCCTCAAATTGGTGCCAGCTCTAGAGGAAGAGTATGTGTTTTTTTGTGGTTTTTCTCTATTCAATTAATTATGTTGAAGAGACTGGCCAGTAGTGACTTTTTTCTTCTGATTTCATTTTGTTGCCGACAGACCCCTGGTGGTAGTGCAGGCGCAAGTGCTGGGCCTTCTGGAGACAAGCACGGAAAGGCATCTGGTATGTCTTTCTATACAGAATAAAGTTCATCATATTCTTTTATATCTGTATATGAGGGATATTTAAATGTTCCATTCCAATATGTTGGAATGTTTTGATTGAGATGTATTATTATTTGATTAGACTCCTCCCCTTGCAAACTTTTAGTTCTTAAATTTCAAATCAGACCTTTCTTTATGATTCTGTTTGTCCTTCCATTACTCGTCTGTCATTAACTGAAGCAATGAATCCAATAGGGCAGGACATTCGAGAAAGATTCTCAGGAGCAGTAGAAGCATTTTCAAGGAGACATGCTTCAAGTTCTGGTCTTCATGGTGAACATTCTAGACACAGGACTTCAGAGGATATGCCTTCATCCAAGGATGTGGTACATATTTATTTCAATAGATTACTTTATATACTGGAAGTGCTTCCTTACTTTATACACTGACTAGCACGCTTCATCCAACTTCTGTCGACATCTCTATTTGTGGAGAAAAAGAGGAAGTTAATTTCAAAATGTGGCATCTCACATCTGTGCATCGTAACTGATAAAACTGTGTTTGTGAAAGTGTACGCATTTTATTCTCCTATGGTTTCAAGAAATCAATACAAACTCTTGTCGGTGGAAGATTCATGCTCATCATCTTGTCAAAATTGTGTACTTAGTTTTCTGTCAGATCAACTAGTTTTTGAGCTTTTCAGATCGAACTGACTTCTTATTTATCTTTTTTCTTTTTGCAGCACCTTGATTCTGATAGAGGCCGATCTTCACGAAATAGCTCATCAATAAGGGGTGCTGCTGTTTCAATTAGCAGACCAAGCTCCTCAGGCGGCCCCAGTCGCAGTAGCAGACTAGTGTCGAGCAGTAGTGAGGGGGTGTCTGCAATACACAGAGTCCATTCCGGATCTGCACCAAAACCATCATCATTCTCCCGTGCTGCTATGACAAAGGGAAGTCGAGATGACCCTTTACGCAGCTTTGAATTCCTCTCTATTAAAAAGTGAGTGATCGTATAAAACAAATGGTTCACCTCAGGCAAACCGACACATACCTTTCTGCTTCAGGATTTTTTAGCATCCTGTTAATGGAAAAGTGTCTTGCAAATTGCATCCCCCTCAGATGCCTAAATGGCGCTGTGTCTTGGTTTTATTCAACAGACTAGTGTCAATCATCCAAAAGATTGATGAGAGAGATATTCATCCTGTAAAAGATGCATGTGGGAATATATGTTGATGCAAGCTTCCATCTATCTAGTCTTTTCTGTTACTCTTGTATCAGTCTCTTGGCTCTCTGGTTGCTGAACGAATTATATACATTTCACATCTGGTTATCATTTTAGCTGTTCCCTTCTGGTATTGTATGCAAGTTTATTATCAAAAGTTTAAGAATCCTGCAAATAGTTTTTCAAGACAACAAAGCTGTCTTCTCTACTCATTTAAATTAATTGACGTTTTAATCTTTTGAATCGTTGCTTTAACCATGTTTTTTTTCAATAAATATAAGCCGATATCATTGAATTGTTTTAATATTATTTTCTTGTGATTTTTCATAATATAATAAACATTAATTCCTATCGATGGTTAGCATCATACCAAACTCTGAATGTGTATTCAATTACCTGAGTATATTTTTTACACAACAATTATTTTAAGCATTCATGAGCATAAACAACCCAATAACAACACTTCACATAATCACACAAGGATTAATTTCCCACAAGATGGTGAATTTTTTTAGGACCAGTTCCTGGTCTACTTAATGACACTCATGAGAGTTAAAATGAGGCTATACAATGCACAAAGGATGAAAATAAAATGGTTGTCGAGGCAAAACTTCCATTCATGAGTCAGAACTGCAAAAGTAACAAAGCTCGGAAAACTAAGGTTCACCATTGAAGTAAAATATATATGATGAGATTAGAGGACAAAATTCAGTTAAGATGATTAATAGATAGGATTGGTTATGCATGCGATCCATGAAAGATCTTTCGACCTCAAGAATCTAAGATCTTGTGTTTTGAGATTGTAAGATATAAGGAACACGAATATAACATCAAGTCGATAAGCTGAAACAAAACAGTATGAATTGTGCTTGAACGAAGTTGAAAAACATCATAGAAGCCAAATTACAACATCAAAATGAAGGACTTTATGTTGTGATTTAACTAACAAAAAATCTACCAAAGAAATTGCCAACATCCTGAAAGGGAAAAATAACTCTCCTCAAACTGTGCTCTCTTTCTTGAGCTTAGCAAGTTCCTGCCTCACAATTCCAGCCTTCTGCAATATCAAAGACAACAAATGTTAGTATGTGGTCAGTTAACAAATGCAAGGAGCATATCCAATCATTGAAACAAGCATTGTAATTTAAATAGCAAATCTCTATTAAAGGGGTTTATACATTTAGGGAAACAATTTTCCGACTCCACTTGTTGATGGTGGAAGTAAACTTGAAGTGTCAAAGTGGATCCAAAATAAAAAGGAGTTGCATTAAATCAAAAAATGGCATGGGAAAGTCATTGTACTACATAAACATCTTACACCAGATCAGCAGGAAATCCAACTAGAAACAAAGTGTGGCATCTTTTATTTTATTTTTGAAACAAAAAGTAATGCCTTGTACTGACCTTGATCTTGGCCAACATAATCTTGAACCTATCAAAGTCGTTCAAGGAGGCCCTCCTCTTCTGCACGGTCAACTTTCTTCCCCAAGAACTATTTTCCCACTTGTTCTTGACATCTAAATACAAAATAACATTATATGAATCCATCTTTATATGCATAACTATTACTCACCCATTAACTAATGCAACACTACACTCACCAGCAGCTTCCATAGCAGCAATCAATGCCTTCTTATTTGGACTCCTTTTTATGTCAATTGTAATATCAGTGAGAGTGAGTCTCTTGAAATTCATTTGACTGCGTATCATATCAGGCGAATCAACAAGGGCCTATAGAGGTCAAAAGAACCAATAAGAATAAGTCTTCCATGACTAGATGAATACAATGCAATGGCTGTATCATGGTAACCGGAACAGCATTTCAACGTGAGATGGTCCAGAAACAAGTTCAAGATGACAATAAATTATTCATAATTGCAAAAAAAAAAACAGATAGCGATAATAGAAACATGCACTCTATAAGGAACATTCTACAAATAAAACCTTTTCAGCTGTAGATAGAGATTGCTCAAGTATATTAAGGTTAATAAGGAAGTTAAAGATTCAACACATGATAACAAATTAGCAGAAACAAAATACAAATAACAAGACCAATTCAATTCAGCATTTGTGGTGTTACGTGAACAACAATTGCAAATAGTCTACACCTTAAACTACCATTAAAACAACCTCTCAGCTAACGGCAAATATAATATAATCGAAACAAACCCAATATATGAAACACTTTCATTTTTTGGCACACAAATTATAGCAAACCGAAACCAAGCCCGATCCCACTAAGTGGCATCAGCTATAGAGATACAACATCTCCAATAAACATTAACAATATGAAATAACCATTTAGTTAACTATTGAAGGCATCTCTAATGTGTGTAGAAACACAAACTCCAGCAATATATAATTCATGCATCACACAATATTCGTCAACATTTTGAGTATTCATAAAAAATATTGTATTTTGATTATACATTAAAAAAAATTGAATTTTAGTACATTAAAATATTGAATATTATGTATACAATAAAAAAGATTAGATTTTTAGTATACCCAATAAAATATTGAATTTTTACATTAAAAATCTGAATTTTAAGTATACAATAAAAAAGATTAAATTTTGAGTAAATAAACACATACCCGATTCTGATCAATGACGTCAACGATGACAACAAGCTTGCCATAGTCCTTTCCAAAGTTGACTAGACCAACTCTTCCAATCTCAACGTACCTCTTGAACGGCTAAATATATAATTAATTCATTAATCACACAAATTCATAAATTTACAAATTAAATTGAGATTTTAGCTGAAGAAACTCACCATTTTCGGAGGACTGCGAACACGATTCAAGTGATGACGAATTCGATTTACGGCTAGGGTTTAGATATAAATAAACATTTAATTCACCCAAATGTCAGACTGGGCCTCTTATCTTACTGGGCTATTGTCAAACCACGCCAATCAATTATATTATACTACGCAATTCCAGTACTCGGTCAAAAAAATATTTGTAAGGAAAATCGAACTCATGACCGGACCTTACGGTCACAAACTTATCTATTCGAACAACTTGTTCATCTTTACAGATAAGCTATTTTGGTCTATTTGTATTTGTAATGGTTATGGGGTTTGTTGGAGTTAGACGATAAGAGTTATAATGTAGAAATTTTTGTTCGCTTGGTCATTAAACAAGTTGTAGGCTTGGTTCGACGAGCTTTGATCAATCCGAGTAAATTCCAAGCCCAACTTCAAATTAATTCAGTTATTTCAAACTTCAAGTTACTTAATTAATTATTAAAATGAATAACATTTAACAAGGCAAAAAAACCATTAATCCGTAATCGAGGTTCACATTAATAAAATACATACTCGCAACAAAACAATAATAACACATCGAAATCATTATGATTACAAAATTTCATCATAAAAAAATATGAATATAGTAACGAGCTGAGCAAAAGCTCCCTCAAACTCCTTTTAGGCCAGAAAAACTGGAGCCGCAGTCCATCCAAACAACACGAGATGCTCGATTTAGCTCGGTTCGTGTAGAGTTCCGAATCTTAATAAGTGGAGTTCGGGTTGCGTTGAGCATATAAAAACGAATTTAGCTGAAATCTCGCAACTCTTCACTTCAAGTCAGTTACAGTAAAGCTTTATTTCAAAGCAAAAAAATAAATCAAAATCTGGTAAAATCATTTCTTCATTTTTGTTGATCTATATTATAAACAATTTTAAATTAATTCAAATACTTAATTACCTAAATGATTTTTATTTTATTTATTTTTGGTTGATTTTAGTGATCGGATATATAATTAAACTTAAATTAAGCTTCAAATTGTAATACTACGTAATATCATAATTGCATCACTCCCTCCATTTTAAATATGAAATGAAGTTGTTTTTGTTTATGTTGTATAATATTTGGTGAAATATGTATCGAATACTAGTATTTTTAGTCTATTTTATTATTGACATGATGGTTTTGATTTAAATCGAAGTTATATGTGTGCTACAAAGTTCGTTAATTTTGATCATCGAATATATATTAAACCGGACAATATTTTTGAGACGAAATGAGTATTTCTGGAACTGCTAAACTTGTATCGGATTCTGAAATCTATTGTGATATTATGTGTTGATCTCTCTGCTATGAACAAATGTATTTGATTTCGATGATTCTGTTAACTGAATAGCGTTGAATTACTATTTTGTAAGGACTAAGGATATATCTTGATTTTGTGTAAAGATTTAATTTTCTCCGTATGTGTTATGATGTGATTTGATGTAATTTTATGCAGTTAAGAATCGAAATGGAAGGGACAGTGTTTGGCCCGGCATTAGAAGGAATGAAGCACGTTAGATCTGAACAAGGGGAAATGCTCGCCAAACCTTTCTTGGACGTCTGCAAATTAATCTTACCTGTGATTGGTATAGTGAGATTACCTTTAGTTCTATAATATATGATCCAACATGTCTTTTCCCGGTGGAAACCAATTGTTTTATTATGATATCTGTGATTTGAACTTCTGTTAGAAATTCAGAATAAACATAGGAGATTTTTCTTTTTCCGTGGTCACTCGTCAGTTGTTGAATTGAATATGTTGGTGATATTTTTTATTTAGAAAGAGAGAAAAATCATTGTAACATTACACGTTATAGTATTGGTTCCTAATAAGTCAAATTCCTATGTCTAGATTTGATGAGGTTGATCCCTAATAATTGTGAAATGTAGTTCTCCCTCTGTGACCGCCTTCACTAACTAACTAAATTTAATCATCCATCATTGGTGTCTCTTCTCTTCTGGGCTTTATAGAAAGTTGTTTCACTTTAGCTTTTATTGATATTGTAGAAGACATTGAATGATACTTCTGCTCCCTCTCATTGACCATCTTGTTATCTCTTTGAAATGCCAGATCAGTTTGGTGCTGCAATGGCACTTGTGAAATCAGATATTGGCGGTAATGTAACAGTAAGATTTTCCTTTACACAATCATAACGGTAATGCTTTCCTGTTTGTGCATGTTTGGATGAGTCTTTATGCCTTCTCTGATTGCTTCAAAGTTTTCCATGAGATAGTGGTATGAGTATGACATATTCAGGTTAATTATATGAATTATGAGAGAACAAGTAAAGACATTAAATGTAGCATTGAGATCACCCTCTGTCAAGCCAGATTAATGTAATCCGAATACTCCTATGCTGGAGGTGGTAATTTTATTTTGCTGGAGTTTATTCATCTCATTTTGTTCCTTCATCTGTAGAGGTTAGAGAATAAGTACTTGACCGATCCAACAAAGTACAACCATTTGTACAGCATGGTGCAAGAGGAGGTGCAAGCCAATACTGCAAAAGGCTCATCTAGTTGCACCAATGGTCTTCTTTGGCTGACAAGGTAATTAATGCACAACCATTTCTTTGCTTAATATTGTGTATATCATGTATTCAAGTGCTCTTACTGAATCACCTAAAATGTTTCCATAGGGCGATGGATTTCCTGGTGGAATTGTTCCGCGATTTACTGGAGCATCAAGATTGGACCATGTCTCAAGCTTGCACTGATTCATACAGTAAGACATTGAAAAAGTTTCATGGATGGCTAGCCAGTTCCAGTTTTACGGTAAACAGAATATTCCGTAATGTCTTCCAGAGTGCTCATCTGATAGTTTGTTGATCATAGACATGAATATTGGGATTAGCTTTTGATTTTGCCTGATGCTGTCTTAAACAGTCCTTGCAAATTGAATATTGCCTGATGCTGTCTTTATCCGCAGCTTGCAATGAAGCTTGCACCTGATAGAAAGAAATTTATGGATGTCATAGCGGGCAATGGTGACATTACCGGAGATATTGGAATGTTTTGCTCAACCTTCTCACCTCTGCTTGAAGAGAACCATAAGTTTTTGGTTAGTATTCTTGATTGTTGTGTAATTGCACCCCAGCATTGTTCACCCTTGATGTTCAGTCGGCTCCGGGATGCTAATAACTGATCAATTCGTTCTTGCAGGCCAGCGTTGGTCTTGATGGTCTGAAAGCTTCCTAAAATTTCATCAATTTCAAAGTTCTTTATGCTTCTTTGCTCAATTGTGAGAGCATGTATCTTAAGATTATGCATTTGCTTATGTTGACGCCAATATAAGGATGTATGGTGACATGAAACTCTTTATTTGATGAAAATAATTTCAGTTTCTATCAGCCAGATTGAGCATTGTCATTTTATGGCCCCATATTCGAACCCCCCCCCCTCCCCCACCAAATGTTAGGCGGGAGCCTCTTCAAATTTTCATTAAAATTCCGGTCGAGTATAGCCAAAACTAGACTCCAAGCATTTTTGTACATTGGTTGTGCATTTACCAAATCTGTTTTTTCAAAATATTTTATTGATAATTAATTAAATTGTTGTATGGATGATTATTCAATCTAAATTTAATCTGATTCACTAGATTTCAATTTAGTTGTGCCAGGTTTGACCATTAGGCTCTGTTCCAATACAAAGTATATTTGGTAGTAAACTGTAAGACCATTCCAATGGGGGTTATTTGGAGGGGTATTTAGCTCCAATGGGAGATATTTTATAGGACAATCTTTTGTCCATTTTACACAAAATTATTCAATAATTTCAAAAAAAATTGATAAAGGGTGAAAGAAGTAAAGGGATGGAAAAGGGGGATAAGGGGTGATGCTTGGTTGTGGCCAATAAGAGAAAAATGCCGCATTAAGCCGCCTTGATGAATTCGTTTAAAATTTTTATGCATTTGATTGCCGGGAACGGATGGAGATGGAGATCTCACATTGGGCAATGTGGTCATTTTAACCGCTTTACATTATTTAGCGGTTTAAAGGGGTATTATTTTTTTAATTATTTAAAAAAAATTTTACCAATATTTTTTAATTTTAATTGTGCATAAATAGAGGCTAGGAATTGTATGAGTTTGGACCGAAAATCATTATTTCCTCACTTTTCTCTTCATTTTTCTCAAGTATTTTTGTTAATTTATCTTCTGTTTATGGATCCAAATCAAAATTATAATTATCCTTCAAATTTAATTATTTTCATGTTAAAAAATAGAAATAAAAATGTTTATTATTATTATTATTTGAAAATATAATTATAATTATAAAATCATAATAAAATATAATAATAAGATAGAGAATGAATATATGGTGGGGTATATGTTAATTGATGTGGAGGAAAGAAAAAATGATGGGGAGGGAATAGAAAATAAAATATTTTTTCTAAATATTTTTTATTGGAGAGTGTAAAAGATTATGAGGATATTGATGATATGGAAGATGAATAAAGTGATGTGGTATAATAACTTTTTTTTCATTGACAAAAATATTTCTCCTTGTTTCTACATTTTTATATGATAAAATATGAGTTTTCGACCATGATATCATTTGTTGCCTCTACTTTCTTAACGGCTAATAACCAATAGAGACGCATTGCCAAGGAATTGATGAAAGGCTTCCTTTTACATCAATATGTTTTTGTTGATTTTGGATTTTTGGTTGTTGAAACTTTTCCCCTCTACATTGGCCCATTGACATAGAAGAAAAAAAACAAAGCAAAGCTTGGAGGTTTACCTTCTCCCCCCTTGTTTTCTTGGTTTTCTTCTATGTCCATATTTCTCTATATAGAGATTGATATATAAGCAAAGGGAGAAGAGCCTTTCAAGTGATGAAATCTACATTGGATGAATTCTTGAATAACTACTATTGCATGCATTAATTTCTTCTGAGGAAAGGTTTGTGTCATTCATCTTTATTCCATTTCTTTGTCTCCTAATCGTATTCTTGGGTCAATTGGAGAACTTATCACATGGTAAGGTTGCATACTATCCAATATCTCCTAAGCGGCATGTTGATGCTGATTATGTTGTTGCTTGATGATTATGATCATTCATTCTCTTTTTTACAATAGTGTTAGGATTGTATCGTCGTCAAGTTGATGTTCTATTCCAAGCAACAAAGCTCCCCTGTGAATTGAAAAGCAACGGATTGTAACGAGATGGGTACAAAAGTGAAAGGTCTTTTGAGAGGCTTGAGATACATTTCTCAGATATTTGGTTAGTAATTCTGATGATTCTACATTTCTACCATATAAACCACACACAATTCTACTATAAGTTAACATCAAGAATTGCAATTTTGATGCAGATGAAGAAAAGAAACACGAAATTCAGATCGGCTTACCCACAGATGTAAAACATGTGGCTCATATAGGCAGCGATGGACCATCGCTTGATTCTCCAAGCTGGGTAAATACTAATATTGCAATGATCACATTTTCTTGAATTTTTATGGATTGATTTGACCTCATAATGAACAACATGCTTGGTGTGATGATAACTGTTTTGATCTTCATAGATGAAGGGCTATGAATCGCCAGGGGGAGATCAGCAATCAACACCATCTGATGTTGAAGGTTAGTCGTTGGCTTATTATGTATACGAACTACTCCATATTAAAATTACGAGCATTGCACGTGGTCATACATATCGTTGAGAATGCAGTTTGAAACATTGTTGTATTAAGGGGAATGTTTTTTGTTTATGTATAGATACAAAGAGAAGAGCTCATAGGGACCATCCAGATGTACCAAAATCAACAAGACGACATTCACCAAAGGAGAACTCATCAGGGGATAGCTCCCCTAACAAAGAGAAGGTAAGGCATTCCAGAAGACATCACTTGAAGGACTCTGAAAGTACAAATTTAATCAATCAGGATGGAAGTGTTGGGTCTGAGTCGAATGCAAGAGAGCTCCTGGACATCCCAAAGAAATCTCGACGAAAGAAAACCAAGGATTCTACCTCATCTCGAGCATCGAAGTCTAGAGGCTCAGAGTTGCTTACATCTAGTCCTGACGAGGAGTCCTCTTAAAGAAAGTACTGAAGCTTGCTTGTTGATACAGATTATTCAAACCTTAAGATTTTGTTTTTCTTGGTAGGTAGAAACTTGCTTAGACTACTTGAATAATCTTCAACTATGGTGAGAATCTTGTGTGACCCAACCCCATTTGTCTTCAACTATGAAGACCAGAATTGTATGGTTTATTAGTTTATTGTGGCAGGTTCTTCATTCAAAAGGTCAGCTTCTAATTCTCCCAGACAAATAAAGCTGTTTAAATATGATGTTTGCTTGAGATATACTGATACTTTTATGCATCATGCATTGAATATTTACGATATTAGAACCCATGATATTCACGAAAGAGGCGCTCAATATTTTTAAGCATAATGTACGAGGGGAGGTATATGATATTTTCCGATTAATCACAAAAAGCATATGGTGAGGCAGGGAAGTAGTGAGGTTTGTGTGCTTTGCTTCATTGCTTGTTCACAGGCGGAGTAGATAAAATATGAGATTACTATTTCTTACCAAAAATTCACAACATGAAAAAATTGTAAAGAACAATTAAAAATTAAACTTATGACAATTGACAACCAACAATCATTCAGTCTAGAGCTATAATGGAAGCCCATTCTAGATTTTTTTTTTAAAACTGTGAAAGTATATTTGGATCGTGTCTACTAATTATTGATATTGTAGAATGTAGATGATATTCAATAAGAAATTTATATATATACAATTAGGCTAATCTAACTTTTCCAATTTTAGTACATCAATCACCAATTATAAATACAATACATAATTGTGTGTAAAAAATAAGAATAATCCAAAACTTCGAGAAAGCATCTCAAAGGGACAAAAAAGTCGTGACAAAAATTTCAAGAACTAAAATTCAACGTACAAAATGTCATCTTAAACAAAACATCAATGAATATATAATGGTGACACTGATTTAACCAGACCAATCAATCAACTTTATCGTGTAGACATAACATTAAAACCCAACTAATTGAAATATACAACCTCCATATCTAAAGATATCATTTTTTAATAGTCAAAATCAACAATTTCTTTAAATAAATTTTTTTTTCAATTTTAATTAACACACACAACTTTAATTTGGATCAAAATTATAGTGTTATTAATGATTAAATAGATTGGATTACTATATTTTGATTCTTTTTAACAAAACATCATATATATATATATAAGTTAAAGTTCAAAATTTTAAATTCGACTCATAAAAAGATTTAAAAACTAGACTATGTTGTAGATGGAGTAATCGAGTCAAAAAAGAAAACAATGACATGTAACGTTGCATAATGAATGGCACAACTCGACTAGGACTTTGCATTAATATATAGTATTAGGAGTATATACATCTTATATGTAGGAGTTATTATGCTAAGTACAATTCTTTTACTTGGTCCGTTTGTTTTTAGAGTGAATATCATTGAATGTAGGTTAATATTAATATTTACCTTGTTTGGATATCACAATTTTATTTTACATAGTTTAATCTAGATTAATAGTTTCACCCATTATCCCCAATTCATTCACCCTCAAATATTGGTGTAATAGAAGGTGAACGAAATTTTAATAGTTTTCAAATAATATTTTAATAGTTTCACCTACATTCACCTAGAGAAGGATAATGACATCCAAACAATATTTTAATAATTTCACCTTCATTCACCTATATTCCCTTAAACTAGATTAATTATTAATTTTTACCCTCACCTAGATTCACCCCAATCCAAACAGATTTTTATGCATGATGCATAAGCAACTATGCACCCTTGGATAGCTATTCTGCGTGTTTAACATCATGACTTAATTTAAATCGGTTAAAATATGCTTCCACCTTTATCACAAACTCTCTACACAACACTTAATCATTTACCATCATCTTTCCTCCGCCGGTTTCTCCTCGTCGCCGTGATCTCTCCGGCCGAATTTCTCGTTACGTTGCCTCCGTGATCTCCGGCACACAACATCAAATCTCGGATAGTTAATCATCTCTATCAATTGAATAATTCTTGTGCACCAACATTAATTAGTTTTTTGAATTCAAATTTTTTGTATTTTTCTTCGGTCATTGTCGAGGTCCCGTGTTATCGCCCTCAAAGGATTTTGTCGGAGTCCCTCGCGCGCCAGTACTTTGTGAGTGTTGTTCCATGTTGTGTAGTTGTCCCAGTTATGTTTAAATTTTGAATTGGTTGCTTAACGTTTGGACATGATTATATCTAAACTATAAACAAACACAATAAGCATCCACTATATAAACTATGACGAAAAGTGTCATTTTATTCAATAGAAACAAACAAAAACCGTGACTATGTTTTAATAGAAGAAATCTCTGTCAAAAAAAATCGTAACAATCCAAGCTAATACTAGAAATGGTAAAATGTTAAATATTGTGAATGTTGCGTAACCTTTTCCACCTATTTCTTCATGCTTGATAATACCGGTAATGAAAAGAACAATCGTAAGCAGAGTGATGAACACAATAAATTATTTAGCCATTTTACAGATGTGTATAAATATTTTGAGAAGGGTGTTTAGAATTATGGGTGAAAGTGAAGTATTTATAGCGTGAAATTTTATAAAGTATCAGTTATTGTTACCGTTTGAGGAGAAAAATAAATGTTAATTTTACTGTTCATTACAGTTAGAAAAATAGGGAGGAAAAATATTTTTAAGTATGTTAAATATGATGTAGCCGTTAGAATGCACAAGTTGTAACACATAATAAATGCTCGTGAGATAATACATACGATGAACACATATGATAATATAACACAAAAGTTATTTAGAGAATATCAATGTCACTATCCGATTATAAATATTTCGTGATATCAATGGGGGTGTTTATACCTCCACAAAATAAGATGCAAAAATTAAACTCTCCACATAAGTATGTAAATTTATTAATAAACAATGAGATGAATATTGTAACACTTTACCTAACAATATAAGCAATATAATCATAAAGTGAAGATTTTTACACTTCACTAATAAATTAATTTACGAATTTTATTTATGTCCATGATGTTATAGTGTAAATGAGGATTTTAAACTTCCACCAAGTATAACGGTTAATATCACTACTCAAAATCATCTTTCGTGATTTTATGGGGATTTAGACCTCCACATAGTAAGTTTCCTAGTCAATAAATACAAGATGGAAGATTTAACTCTCCACACAAAATAATAATATCCATACTTATTATAGAGCACTTGACAAGTTGCTAATTTCCTATAATAAGGGATGAGATAACCATTCTAGTTATAGATCACTTGACGGATTTCCAGTTTTCTATAATCAAGGGAGATATTAATATTATAATAGTCACTCTTAGTTATACATCACTTGACGGATTGTCAGTTTTCTATAAATGGGACGAATAGTAATAATTATAATATTGAAATGATAAGAATAGATGATATACCTACCAACAGACACTTCCGATAAAGACGATCGTGCTGATAACGTGTTAAAAAAATTGAATATTTAATAGCTCAAACTAATATGATATTATTATTACTACTATGTTACGTTACAATATTATAATTGTTATATTACTACTACGTACTACTAGATTGTTATTACTTTATATTACATACTATCTATTACTATATTATACTACTTTTATTTCAAATTAATTGACTTTCTCACTTATCGAAACACAACTTTAATTATTAATTACTTTTTATATACATTATGAAAAATTACGAAAAGAATATATTATGAAAATATTTTTAAAACCAAATTCAATGAGATCTATTTTATATTTTCGGATTAGTGAATAAAAAATAATTTGTGGTCAAAACTTTGACACGCAATTCCAAAACGTCAATTAATTTGAAATGGAGGGAGTTTAAATTAGATGAAGTATAGGACGAGAATGGAACAAATGCCATATACTCCTTTTTTTTTGTTTTTTTCGTTTTGCTATTTGCACAGAAATTAAGGAAAAGAAAAAGTAGTCAAAAAGTACATTGAAAATGTAGAATGATAATAAATTGAAACTATATCATTGGTTGATTTATAATTTAAAGAAAAAAAAAATAGTCAAAAAATTAGGTGAAAAGAAATGTAAAAGAAGTGCAATTTATTATGCTAAAGCGATAGTATTTTGAAACAAAAGTTTTAGGCTAAAGCGACAAATATAAGCAGGTAATATATACCGTCTCCATTTTCAAATTAATAGAATTTACCCGACTTTTTGAGAGACATGGCTTTTAATAATTAATTACTTGCTATATATATTATGAAAAATTATAATAAAATATTTTAAAACTGAATCCAATTATATCAATTTTATATTTTTTGGGTTATTGAATAAAAATGCCTTATCACAGTATCCCAAAATATCGATTAATTTGAAATGGATGAAATTTTACATAACTTGTTATGGTACATCTGTTACATTGTAGGATGGGGTATTTATACTACAAAATTAACCAAACAAATACTATTCATTTCCCCAAATTACCTAAAATATTTCAACAATTTATACTATTCACAAGTTGACTTCTATAACAGTAAGTAAGGATAATATGTCACAACTCGACTAGGACTTTGCATTAATATATAGTTATATACTCCATATATATAGATATGAGTGTCTCCTCTTCATACACAAGCTAGCAACATAGTCAAGATGGACAAGAGGCAAAAAATCAATAATGTTGATAATCATTATCATCCTCTATTATGTAGTGTCAAGAAAGATGGAAACATGAAAAAATATGGTCATGGATTTTCTTCATCACAATTACAATCACTTTCATCAATATGTGAAGCTCTTGTACCTCCAATTTCATTGGATTCTGCCTCCATTCAAGAACACTTAACTACCAACAAAGATGCTCTTGAGACTTTTTACAAATTCTCAGGCTCTCAGCCTCCTTTTCCTGATGAGGTATGTTAACTCATGCCATCTTATTTTTTTCTTTCTAGATGATGTTTGGATGCTTTTATTGTGGAGTAGGATTTCCGGATTTTGGATATATTGTAATAAATCAAGATTACTCATTACACGCTTCGCTTCGTTTACTATTTATTATGAAACACTCTACTCTTTGAGTCGACTCGGAAACAGCCCTGATAGACTGCATACTATCCGACCCCTCTCCCTCTACCATGCTTAGCCAGTAGGCTCTTCAGAAGCACCGGAGCATGTTGATGATGTTTGGATATGTTGATAATGTTTGGATGCTTTTCCTTTAGACTGAAAAGCTGCAGGTTATAGTTTGACTTCTTGCATAAAAAGTACTAAAAAAGATTGGATTTTATGGTATTGTTAGTTATAACAAAAGCCCTGTTATTAGGCCTTTTTTCCAATGGTCTTGTGCAAACTTCAAGTTATGATAAGCAGTTTGTTTTGGTTTTTAGGTTGCTGAGTTAGCTGTGAAGAGGGGATTGCCTGAAGCAGTGATGGCAATGAAATTTGTTCTAATGCTTTTATCAACAAGAGCAGGGACATTGCTACTATGTGGACTTTCTTGTTTAGATTGGAAGTTTCCATTTGTTCATAAGTTTTCTGAATTGTCCTTGGAGAAGAGAGAATGGTTGCTCAAGAGATGGTCAAAAGAAAGTTTTCTGTTACCTCTAAGAATAACTTTCTTGTTGACTAAACTTTTCAGCTACTATGTATTGCTTGCTCAGGTTTGTTGTTTCTTTCACATCATATTGGTTTTATTTATAATTGAATTCTACCTTTTCCATTCTCTGTTGTTTGAGGAGGAGTGATTTCTGCCCCCCTTTCCTTAAAACCATTATTTACATAAAGATATGGGACATTGTGATAAATTGCCTTCAAAGTATATTGATCTTGAGAAGGAATTGGACAATTAATAAAGATCGTTCTTTTTGTTCATTGAATTCTGGTATAGTGGTATTGAATATTTGGCTATGATGGAGCCATGCAGGACTATTTTTATAATTAGGTGGGTGATATTGATAAGTTGTAATTAAATATCTGAAGCGTCAAGATATATATAAGTCTTGTCGATAATTTACATTTTAAAATAGGCGATTGTTTAGATGAAAGTAATTTATTAAATGATATTAAAAACTACGTTGAGATTATAAAAGTACATTGAAAATAATAAAAAAACTACGTGAGATTGTAAAAGTTATATTAAAATGCAAGCAATCGATTATTGTGAAAAAATTAATTTTTTCAAGATCCATGTATTTTGAGATCTTTGGGATTAGATAATTTATTGATATGAATTTGAACTAATATTTCCCATGTTTCTCAGTTCAGATTGGTATTCTTGACCTTTACCACATCTATATCTACTTCTAGCAATCTTAACATGGGTGACCTTTTACATTGCCTTTATCAAGATAATTGTTCAACTCACTCTAAACTGATTGAATTTTAATTTATTATACTTGCAGGTTGATGGAGATTTAAAGAATCCGGTATGGAAAGCGATTGGATATCTCCCCGATACAGTAGAAAAGTCAATCAAATCACCTAAGGACAGACCTCTTGAAAAGGGCTTGATAGAAACAACAAATGAAAATGATTCAACTCTAAAACAATCCCTCATCCAGAAAGGGTTCTATACCTCAGAGAGGAACTTTAAACAAAAGGAGGGCAATGAACTATTAGTTAATCTGGAATGTCATTGTAGGTTCTGGTTGTGGAGGAGGTGCAACTGCTATGCTTGCAAGCTCAGTTTAGGGTGTATGAGGTGAGATGGTATTTTGTGGCGAAAGATTATACGAGTCAGGTGGCATATTGTCGACTAAAGATGGAGGTGTAATGCTTATAGCAGGATCAACAGTTGGTGGTGGATCTGCTGTGAATTGGTCAGCTTCAATTAGGACTCCTGATTATGTTTTGAAAGAATGGTCTTTGGATCATAAGATTCCAATGTTTGGAAGCTCCGAGTATCAGTCTGCTATGGACTCAGTTTGTAAGAGATTATGTGTTACAGACAAGTGTTCAGAGGAAAGCTTTCAGAATCAAGTTCTTAGGAAGGGATGCCAAAACCTCGGTTTGAAAGTAGAGGCAGTTCCTCGGAATTCTTCAGAAGATCATTACTGTGGATCTTGTTGTTATGGCTGCAAAACAGGAGATAAGAAGGGGACAGATACCACTTGGCTTGTTGATGCTGTTAACAATGGTGCAGTAATCTTAACCGGTTGTAAAGCAGAGAGATTGATACTGGAAGATGTCAAGAGTGAAAAACCGAGAAAGGAATGTCATGGAGTGATTGCAACTTCTGTAAGTAATCATATCAAGAAAAAGATTCGTATTGTAGCACGAGCAACAATTTCAGCTTGCGGTTCTCTTTTGACGCCGCCCCTTCTAGTATCTAGTGGTCTAAAGAACAGACATGTAGGCCAAAATCTCCACCTCCACCCTGTAGCACTTGTTTGGGGATACTTTCCAGAAGATACTTCAGCAATCAAAGGGAAATGTTATGAGGGTGGAATCATTACTTCTCTCCATAAGGTGGAGTCTGAAGAGCATAATGTGAGAGCCATTGTGGAGACAAGTGCAATGGGACCGGCTACATTCGGCGCTTTGGTACCATGGGTTTCAGGGCATGACATGAAAGACAGGATGACAAAATATTCAAGAACTGCAAACTTATTTGCATTAGTCCGAGATCAAGGCTCCGGGGAAGTGAAAAAAGAAGGCTGTGTAAGCTACCAAATGGCCGGCCTGGACAAAGAAAACCTTAAGGTAGGTGTAAGACAGACTTTGAGGATACTAGTAGGAGCAGGAGCTGTTGAAGTAGGAACTTACCGCAGCGACGGTCAGAAAATGTCATGCAGGGGCATTGAAGATGAGGATTTGGAGGCATTCCTGGACACAGTTACGGCGGCGGGAGGGATAAGTTCTAAGGAGGAGAACTGGACTTTCTATTGTTCTGCACATCAAATGGGTAGTTGCAGGATGAGTGCTAGTGAAAAGGATGGTGTGGTGGATGAAAATGGAGAATGTTGGGAGGCAAAGGGATTGTTTGTTTGTGATGGGAGTGTTTTGCCTACTGCCATTGGTGTCAATCCTATGATAACTATTGAAGCAACTGCTTACTGCATTTCCAAGAGAATTGCAGAGTCTTTAAACAAAGAAAGATTTGCAAATGGTCATCTTAACTGATTCAGTTTTTCATGCTTGAGTCTTCTGAAAGGGAATTGTTCACCTTGAAATAACAATAATACTTGTAATTTAGTACATTTATTTTTGTTGATGTTATTTATTGCATGGTTGTAAGGAATTTATTAAGGAATTTATGGGTTGACAATACAGTAAACCTGGCAAAGTTTTCAAGAATACCTTACCATTCGAATTAGAGAACTTTTTTTCACCCCTTAGTAACTCGTATATTTTTGTGGCATCTTGTATATATGAACTAAATACAAAAAAATTACTTATGTAAGTCTATCACTTAAATCACTTTCACCTCAATTTAATTTGAAGGGTTAACCAATCATTTTTAAAAAAATTGACTTTGAGTTAATCTTATCCAACTAAAATTTTATTAATGTTCAAATTTTTGACATTATAAGTGATTGGTGTAGTTTCTAAAGGGATGAATATTTGGACAAAACTAAAAATGTATAAGCATCAGTTATTTTCTATTATCAAATGAGGTAGTCCTTAAAAGTATATTATATCAAATATTTTTAAAAGGACACCATATCAAGCACCAAAACCGAACTTGATCTTATCTCATGACATCAAATGAGAAATTAGTTCGAAAATAATACATATGTATTGAGACATAGGGAGGTGTATTATTGATCCATGGGGCTGAAATCAATATCATTAACCTAAAAATAAATTTTATCTTATTTGTTACCTCTTACCAATTGAAGTTTTTCCCACTAGTTTATACTATTATTAATAAAATTGAATTTAGATTATTTGGTGGATATTGTTAATCTAACTGGTGGAATACTAAACAAAGTGGCAATGGTTATTTAAGTGTTGCGTAGTTGAGATCTGAATCGAACAATCATGTTAGCTTTTGGAACATGGGATTTCCCCGTAGGTTGATTATAATTTTATAATGTCCTCTTGATTGTTCATTGACTACATGTAAAACTATAACTATAATTTTATATTGGAGGAAGGTTTTATTGAAATAAATTACGCTTTAGATGTTCTCTAAAAAAGTGTTGCATTTATGCATGAGTGGAAAGAGTTCATGGTCCATTCATTTGGAATAGTTTATAGTTTGTTATGATTTTGCAATGTGTAACAATGCCCTTGGAACACTACTTAATTTCGTTAGATGGACTATTTTGCAATGTATGATTTTGGGTATTTAATTTCACAAACGCATGAACAAGACTACAAGGATATGTAAAAAATATTGTTATGAATATAATTTGAATTCAAAACCAATTTAAATTCTTTTTCCCATTAAAATGATCATTAGTAGGATGATTAATTTTATATTAATTAGTAAATTATTACCAATATTTACCAAATCTTGATTTTATTAGTTTTGATGGAAAGTTAATATTAAAAGATTAATTAGAAGATTTGAAATTTGTAGTCGCCACTGCCTATCAATATGACCTATTTCCATATAAAGGTTTTAACAAAAACGATAATCATTATTATAACCGCATGTATAAAAAGGTTTATAGGCAAAAAGAGAAACCTTTCTCCATTGATGCAACTCTTGGTAAGGACAACCTCTCCGGTATGAATCAATTCATTCTAATTATGTACTAACGATTCGTATGTCAATCTGATTATGTTATATTTTACATATATGTGATAATCATGTAATTCAAGATTTTGGAATTATATTATGTTTAAATAATTATTTAACATGTGGTATCAGATTAAGGTTTCGAATGCATGATTATCCATATGAATATGTTAAAAATGATAAATTGATCAATTATTATGGCCTAAAATATTTTGTTATCCGAATAATGTTGGCACTGTTTTATTTCATTTGAAATAGTAAATTGTCTTCCAATACAATATACCGTACATATATTGGTACTAATAATACGCCCTATGAATATAATTGGTTTTCCATGAATGTTTAAATTTCTTTATGATCGGTGTTAAACTGGAATGTACTTTAATATTTCCGCTGAATGATCTTGAGTACTCATTGCCATGAATTTATATTTTCATAAACCTATTAAGGCACTATCTTATGTTAAAATTGATATATATCGATCCGGTTTTTATGAGCCATGAATATATTATTCTCTTTTCGGTATTTTCTTTTCTTTTCTTAGCCTTTAGTGTTTGATTTGGTTTCTAAACATTGCTTGTGCATTGTTTATTTGTCAAATTGATTTAAATGCTTGGAGGGAGTATTAATTAGCGATTAAAGAAATTTCTTGGCTTTTTCTATCCTAGCATGAAATGGATGGGCATGCGTGTTTTTCGTATTGTACGACTTTTGGCCCTTGATATGGTAAATATTTAAAATTTGCACATTTTGGAAAAATAAAGAAATATATATGAATTACATAAAGTCCATGACGAGTTTTAACTTGAGGTGTAAATTGGAAACGTTTGATATTATATTTATCATCTAATTAGTTGATATCTAATCATGATTAATTTGTTAGTACTCAAAACAAATTATTAAATTTATAGATATCAAATTAAAGTATTTTCAATTACCCATAATTATGTTTTAAAGAGACTATATATTGATCCACCATTTGACTAAATTTATACATAATTATTAAACTTTTGACATTATATATATTGTTTTACCCGATATATAACTATGTAATTCTCATTAGTAGGATTGATTATTTTTAGGTAGTACTAGCATTAATAGATTTCTACTAATTTAAGTGAATAATTTTGCATTGGTAAAATGATTCGATTTAATTTTGTCCATAGACAAAAAGTATTCATGTATTTGAACAATGTTGGGGAATTTCTTCAATTATTATATTAACTATATTTTTAATATGATGACCACCAGTCACCATAGTATATATTATTTATATATATATATACATTACTTTATTCTTTATAATTTATATTACCAAAATGATTATGTTAGTGTTTTGATGGCATATATGAGGAATCTTGAATTGAAAATTTTGCCCTATCAATTTACATGTCCCAAATTGGTTAATACCAATTAAGAAATTAAAGCAAATATTAGATCTTTGTCAATATATTATGATAATATGCAATTTAGTTGTTCTCATAATTTGATTAAAATGCATACTTATGATTAAAATTCACCACAGTAGGTATATCATATTACATATTGACTTAAAGACTCTATTATGTATCTCATTATAAAAATAATGTTGGAAAATGAATGCAAAATGTAATAGTGCAAAGTACCCGTATTGGAAGATAGATAGAACATGGTCGAGCTGTATAGTTGAAATTAGATTTTAGTCATGAGTAAATGTGTCTTACCATTGAGAATCTTAAAAGGCTTACGCGAGTCGTCGCAGTCTGAGAGTCACCAGTGTAAAACTCTATCTTGGATGTAATATAAAACATTAGTCCGGAGGCGGGGCAGGGGTCTTGGGAGGTCTTCTTCGAGGTTCTGATTAAATCTTTGGTATATTTTTGCCCCCAAAGTTGGAACTTTTGGTTTCTTCCGTTTTTGGGTTATGTTGCATTCGATTGGTGCATTACACAGGTAACTACTGGGGAGTTGAAAAATTCTTCAATGAAGGTTGAATTAAAGGAGTGGTGATCGCACTTACACTCTATTTAAATTGGAACAACCGTCCACTTGAATCGTGAGGAAAATAGCTTCAAAACTTTAAAAACCTGAAACAATTTTCTTTTGGTGATACTCACGCTCTACCGATTATTTGAATCTTTGCTTAAGAGTGCTTCTAAAGGCGATGTCGGTTCTAGCTCCCATTAATATCACGAGAATCGGAGTTGCTCTCTAAAAAAGTCCCTAAGCAATACGGGTAGGGGCTGAAATCGGTTTTAAGGAAATTGTGTTCATGTGAAACACTTGGTTGATGTTTAACTTGTTTGATTTTCTAGCCCAAAGTTCTCTGTTATTCTTACGTGTTCAAGCGTAAACTTCCTCTGACTTAAACCCAGTTTGACCACAAGGGGCAACACGGGGAACTTTGAGATAAACTCATGAATGTTGAGACCATACATTGATGTTCCCAAGCGTTTACCGACTCGGAATGTTGCTTATAGTGATGCATTTGTTGTTGTTACCTCACGGACATGGTTCGTTACCTCACGAGATTTGATGGAAATATTTTTGATGGATTAGGATCTATTCCGGGAGGAATTTTGCCCAATCTGGGTGCAACTTTGACTACTCCGAGTGGGAGTAATGGACCTGTTTTGCCTCCGCAGCAGTTGACTATGATTATGCCTCGATACGAGGGGCTGGCGGATCTCTTCGGTAGAACTTGAGTGGAGGGAGCAGGATGATGTTCTACGACAACTCTACGAGTTTGTCAAGGTTTCGACAGAGAAGCTCACATCTTTCAAGTAGGGGAATCAAATCCTCAAGTTGTTACTGCCGTCGAGGCATGGAAACACTCTCACTATTTATGTCGAAACTATATCCTAAATGGATTAAGCGATGGATTATTTCCAGTATATCGCACTCTTGACACATCCAAGAAAGTGTGAGATGCTTTAGAGTATAAAATACGGGAACTTCGAGATCTTGGAGTCGAAAGTTCATTGTTAGGAAATTTCTTGATTTGAAGATGGTTGATGAGAAATCGATAAATGACCCGAGTCGAGAACTTGAAGTAATGTTTCATGGAATTGCGTGCGGGAATGGTTGTGGTGGCTTTTCAAGTGGGCTGCTATCATTGAAAAACTGCCCACGGTTGGAAAAGACTTCAAAAACTACCTCAAACATAAAGCGAAAGGGGAAATGACCGTGAAGGAGGTAGTGCTACGTCTTCGGATTGAGGAAAACGATAGGAAGGAAATGAAAGCGAGAAAAAAGAATGATTAGCCTTTGTTGGGAGAAGCAAAAGCTAATGTTTGGAAGCGTAGCTCCGGATCCGAGATCTTTGAGAGCGAGAAAGACTACAAACCAAAGGCTAGAGGTTTAACTTCCAAGAGAAATTTGAAGGGAAATGTTTCAAGCTGTGACAAGAAAGTCACCAATCGCGCAGTGTCGATTCCTAAGAAAAAGAAAGCTCCTTATGAAGTAGCATGGTTAATAAAGTGAAGCCCGATGGGATGTCAAATAAATCACTGGCTTTATGCCGCTTTATAGTTTTAGTGAACTTATAGGTTGAGCCCAAAGGAATGGTGGATTGATCTTGGTCTTTACTAGGCGCGTCACATTCGGCGAAGGAGTTTTTCACAAACTTGAGCCTCTTTACATTGGAGAAAAGATGTATAGCAGAGTGCCGACCCCCTGAGGGTGAAGGTGAAGGGGTACCATTGTGCTCCGGAATGACATCGGGGAAAGAAGTGACTCACGAATAAATGTGTTATATGTGCGAGAAGTCCATAAAGAATCTCATATACGGATACATTGCCCAGCAAGCGTGGGTTTTATTGTGGTTATAGAAATGATAAAACTTTACTAAAGCTAAAGGCGAGAATAAGGCAAAGGCTATGTCGCCCGATGATAATGCTCAATATTTGTTTCAAACATGAATAAAATGGCTACTACTTACTTTCATTTGATTAGTCACCGAGATGCTTATATGGCATCTTTAGATTAAGGACATGTTAATTTCATTCTTTCTGAAAACTTGTTAAATCTGAAAGCATTCTAAATTTCAATTTTGATCTAAGGGTAAAATGTGAAACTTATTAATTGAAGCTAAACAAAGCGAGGCTGCCGTTCAAAGGCTGTTTTAGAAATACAAAACCTACAGATACAATTCATAGTGATGTGTGTGATATGAGTTCGACACCGTCAAAGAGGTGGAAATTGTTATTTTATAACATTTGTCGGGTAATGACACAAAATATTGCTATATTGTACCTTTTGAGGGTAAGGAATGAAGCAATACAAAGTTTTCACTTTACAAAGGCGAGAAGTTGAGGAATCAACTTGATAAAAGAGAAAATAAAGTGATGCAGTGATAGAGGTGGTGAATCGTTAGCCATTTAGTAGGTTGTATTCCCAGCGTGGTATAATACATGAGATTCTGACACCGTACTCTCCATGATCAAGCGAGGGAGTACTTGAGAAAGAAAGAATAAGAAGAACTTTAAAAGAGAGATGATGAATTCTGCGTTGATAGGATTCGGATTGCCGCGCAAATGTGGGGAAACAGTCTATCGACTAATTACTTGTTGAATAGAGTACCCTCGTAAACATGAAGATGAGGCGCCCTATGAATTATTTGAGGGTTTTAAACCGACCTATAATCATTTAGAGTTTTACAGGGGTTGTCTTTTCTAAGGTGTGATTCGTTACGAAGCAGTGAGTATGGGACCACAAAAGGAGCCGTTAGACTCGTCTTGCATTGGATATGCACACCGCAACAGTAATGCATATAGGTTCTGAGTGCATAAAATGGAAAATAAAAGGTGCACAAAACACTATACTTGAGTCTAGAAATGCAGCATTTTTCGAGAATGTTTTTCCTTTGAGATTGAGAGAAGAAGCGAAGCTCTTACAGGAGTACTCATGGCGTTTGACCAAAGAGGATGATGATGTTGATAGAGTCGAAGAGACTATAAATGAAGATAGTCAGCGAGAGCGAGTTTTTGAACCTCGGCGAAATAAAAGCAAGAGTGGAGAAAGTCCCCGGTTCGAGGCTTTATAGCTTATATGGTACAAAGTGAACTTTCGAACTTACTGAAGCGATATCTTGGTAGAGGCACTTTATGGAAAGAGGCAATTCAAAGTAAAGAGATTGATTGATTCTTCCAAAGATACATACACAGGAATTAGTGGATCTTCCGCTTTGAGTGCGAAGCCTCTTAAGTCGAAATGGATCTTTAAGAAGAAGATGAAGGCCAGATGGAACAATTGACTAAGTACAAAAGAGGTAGGCTAATTAAATGCATTGTGTCGGCAAAGGGCCCAGACTGGCTGGCCCCGATCTTTACTCACGATCCTCGAATTATCCCATCACGTGTGATATTAGCGGTGCGCTTTGCGCAATGCGGAGTACACCGGATGGATGTCAAAAGCGGCATTCCTAAATGGAGATTTAGATGAAGAAATCTATGGAACAACTGAAGGATTTAAAGTTCCGGGAAAGGAGGCTAAAGTATGTAGACTTGTAAAATCCTTGTATAGCTTCGCTTGAAACTTACCAAAACAATGGCATGAGAGGGTGAAAGCAGAGGAACCGTGTTGTCGAATGGCTTCAAAATAAATGAGTGTGATAAGTGTGTCTATGTGAAGACCATAAGAGATGGATATGTCATATTATGCTACCATGTTGATGACATGCTCATTATTGGGAGCAATCACAAAATGATACAATCTACCAAAGACATGTTGAATGATAAATTTGACATGAAAGATATGGGACATCTTGCGTCATTTGGGGGTAAAATCATGAGGAATCACCCGAGGAATAGTCTTGAACCCGGACTCGCTATGTTGTGGCGATACTAAAGCCGAGAGTCGGTAAAGGTAGTGAAGAAATGTCAAAAACTCCGATGGACATAAGTCAGCACCTAACAAGGAATAAAGGAGAAAGTGTGTCACAACTGGAGTATGCTCAAATAATAGGTAGTCTCATGTCCCCAATGAGGCTGCTCGTCTGATATTGCTCACTGCAGCCCAGGCAAGTTGAAACAAATATACTAGTAATCTAGTAAATGATCATTGGAAAGCCATAATCTGAGTAGCAAGATATTTGAGATATACTAGAGATTGTTTGCATTATACAAGATATCCGGTACGCCTCAGAGGATACGATTGATGCCGATTGGATAATATCCGATATGAATGAGTCGAAATCGACAAGTGGATATGTATTCAACGCTTTTTAGGGGGGTCGCGGTAGTCTCTTGGAAGTCTCAGCCATTTGTCGCCCGGATCAACGCTATGGAATCGGGGTACATAGCGTTGGACAAATGTGGTGAAGAGGCGAGGAATGGTTACGCTTTATTTCTTGAGGACATTCTGAATGGGAAAGGCAGTGCCGCTTGATTTGCATCGTTAGCGATAGTGTCCAGCCGATTGGGCCGAGGGGCACGAGAATCCTTATGTATAATGGTAAATCCACGACATACGCCGTGAACACTTAATACGTTAGGCAAATTTAATCTCAAGCTGAGTTATCACTATTGATTACACATAAGATAAAAGGATAAACGTTGCGGATCAGTAGCAAGGTTTAAAATGAGAGAACTAGTTGAGAAATCATCAAAGGAATGGGATTGAAGCCCGTCGAGGATAGCCATGGTTATGAAGGAAACCCTGACCCTAGGCATTTGGAGATCCAGGAACTAAAGGTTCAAATGGGACAACCTAATTTGTAATCATAGTTAAAATCCTTTGTGGGGTTTTAAGCCGCTTGCTTTGAATTCCTCGGATAGATGCAATTGATGCAGTAAAGACAGGGATGAGTTTGCTCTTAATGACTCTCTTGGAGGATCAAAGGATCACGTGGAAGAGTCTCGCGGGTTACTCTATATGATAGAGAAATCGCTATGTGAGGCTAAAGTAGAGGCAGCTTTAGGCGAGAAATGAGGAGAGCGCGCTACCGAAATCTCACGGGAACCCGAGGCCAGTGTCCATGGCGAACGAGACGCACTCATGAGAGCGAGAAAATCTTGAGTCGATACATGTGTGTAGTATGTCGTTGTACTCCGATTAAAAAGAATGGTTGGTCGCTTGAACTACAGGAGCTTTAGTTTCACTTGAAATAAATGAGGAAAGTTCAAAGTGCAGGGCCTCGCATCTTTATGCAAGTGTTGGTCGTTGTAGTTATCACCAAACTAAAATAAAATGTCAAAACTTTTCTTTTAATTTTGATTCTAATGGGGGATTGTTGGAAAATGAATGCAAAATGTAATAGTCATACCATATTGGAAGATAGATAGAAACGTGGTCCCTTTATATAGTTGAGTCGTTTAATTAAAATGAGTAAATGTGTCTTTCTCATGAGAATACTAAAAACTTCCACGCGAGTGCATGCGAGGAGTGCAAGTCTAGTGTAAAACTTCATGCGGTATAATATAAAACATTAGTCCGGGAGGCGGGGGCTGTAAGTCTTAGGGAGTCTTCCCTTGAACTGAGTTTACAGTGCGCTACATTATATGCTAATTATATTTTGCACCCCAAAGTTGGAGACTTTTGGTTTCTTCGTTTGGAGTTATGTTGCATTCGGTGAAATTTGTTACCATTAACTACTGCCGAGTTAAGTGGCTATTGAAGGTTGGAGTAAAGGGTGGTGATCACCACCGCCTACTCTATTTAAGTGGAACAACCGTCCGCAGATAAATCGGAAAAACAACTAAGCTTTAAAAACACAAACAATTTTCTTTTTTTGGTGATACTCTTGCTCTCTCAATTCGTGAATCTTGCTTAGAACAGCTACAAAGGGCGTGCTCGGTTAACCATTGTATCTTTGGGAATGGGTTGCTCTCTACAAAGTCCCTAGCGTCACGAATTTGGGGAGCAAATCTGGTTTTAAGGAAATTGTGTTAGCCCATGACCTTGATTCTGATGTTTAGCTTGTTTGATTTTCTAGCAGAAGTTCTGTTATTCATACATTTCAACGTAAACTTCCACACAAATAATTCATATTGCTTAAATATACGGATCAATTTTTGTCCTGAACATATTGTATTCATATATTTAGTATCAATTTATCGTAAAACTATAATTTTGGTTATATTACATTAAACAGCATCATATATATTTATCATACTATACCGAGACTATCTAAAAAGTATGTTGTTTTATATATCCAAATTGTTCTATGTGTTATTTTTAAGATTACTTTTATCTCTGACAAGGATTGTTTTACCTTTAAGCTTATTTTCGATGGATATTCCGTTTGTGAAGCTTGATGGAACCTTTATAAAGGAATGAAAAAGTAAGTTGAGTTTTTCTTGGAGAGAGGGATTAGTAAGAAATTTAAAAGCGAACTACATGCAATAGCATTCATGAAATCATTAACGTCTTCAGAGTTTCAATGAAAGCATAAGTAGACCCAAAAACTGAATATACTCTAGTTGATTGGAAGCATGTTTCATATATTTAAATTATGTTTGTTGATGACATTTTATTGTCTAGTAACAACCTTGATTTATTACTTGGAAACTAATGTTTATCTCCCGAAAGAACTTTGAAATGAGATGTTATGAATGAGAGTATGAGACTACTATGTGATCGAGGTAAAAATATTCCATGAGGGATACATGATGAAAACATACTATTGGTCTCGGCATATATTAGCCAGTCTTTGAGGGAGACATATCAAAAGAATAAAAAGAATTATGTATGTTCACATGTACTCGAATATCCAGATCACTACTTGGTGACTGGGTGCCCAATTCAGGAAACTTGCTAGATGTCTTGACACTTTCCAGGGCTACACACTCTTGGTTATGTGTATCCGCATGTAGTGCATTATCATGGAGAAACTAAGAACTGCGTTTCCACTCGATGCGTTATTAATATACCGGATGTTAAGCGGAAGCATGATAGGATAACTAAAGGTTCAAATCGCATGGACCTTAAATATATCACAATGCGAAGCGAATGTTAAGGCGAAAAAAATTATTGTTGAATTAATAAGTACAACCACTGTTGAGCTCTTAATAAATTTTAACATCTCTCATTTACATTTTATGATAATAGCATACATAATGCTTAAAATAATAATAACAGAAATAGTCTTCATTATTTTACAAGACATAACATGACCATTATGTTGCTCTTACTTACGGCTTACCTATGAAAATTATCAATGTTATAGTACATGGAAGTAAACATTTTACAAAATGATTTGTGCCGCGACTCCATTGCTTAGCTTTCGATTAGTCGAGGCACTTATGATAACTACATGAGCAGTGATTTGCGTATCAAAGCGCGCCTTATGTTATTAATATAGAAAATTATAATGAATCATTCTATAGACCAAGTGGGGGAGAATGTAAGAATATTATTTTAAGAATATAATTTAATTCAAAATCATTCAAATTCTTAATTAATTTTATATTAATTAGAAAATTATTATTACAAATATTCTGCGAATCTCGATTTTTATTAGCTTTGATGAAAAGTTAATATTAAGTAATTAGAAGATTTGAAGTTTGAGTGTACCCTACTGCATAAATAGCGACTATTTCCATTTAAGGTTGTAACAAGAACAATAATCATTATTGTAACACATAAACTAAAAAGTTTATAGGCAAAAAGGGAGAAACCTTTCTCCATTGATGCAACTCTTGGTAAGGACAACCTCTCCGGTATGAATCAATTCATTCTAATTATGTACTAACGATTCGTATGTCAATCTGATTATGTTATATTTTACATATATGTGACCAATGTATAATTCAAGATTTTAAAATTTTATTTATATTTAAATAATTATTTAACAGAATAACTAATGTGTTTCTACAGTTTTTGGTTCAATTAGTTCAATTAAAATTCACAAATAGAATTTTTTAATAGAATTTGTTCTTTTTAAAGATCTGAGATACTTTCATCTTTGAAATAGATTTGAGTATCCTTAAAATATATGATACTCACACTGAAATATGTCACTGAGAATATTGTGTTAACTGCATTCATAAATGTTAAACTTTATAATGCAATAACATAATGAAGAAGACTCCAATTCATATTATAGGACGTTTCGTTTTTGCGTGTCCATTTTTGTGTCAATTCACTTGGCATTAACTTTGTTCAAAAAATATAAAATTGATATTAATAAATTTCCTTTTAAATATATTTTCATAAAGTAAATTTTTACAATTTTTTATTATGTAATTAATTGGTTATTGATGTTTAAGTTTGGACACAATAAAAAATCTTATATTTTTGAGAATTGGAGAGGGAATATATTTTATAAATTGTGGCTTATAAACACTAAAAATAGCTAAAATTAATTTAAAAATTACAAGTCCTTTAAAAATTTTAATAGAATAAAAATTTAATAGTACCCTAACAATTAGTGTGGTTATAGTAAGCATACCTAGCCATTAATCTTTATTTAACTTAAAAGAATTTTAGCCATGGCACATCATTTTCGCTTTCTACTTTTGACTTTTGTTTCTTAAGATAAAAAACTGAGAAATTGAATAATTTAACTAGATGCGGCAGCATTTCTAGTCTAGGATTGCTAAGGTCGATAATACTAACATATTCTCACGCAAGGCATAGGTATATATGCTCTTCATCTTTACCGGTAGGAGTGAAAAAACCAAAGGCGATTATTTATTTCTTGGATATATATTGGAAAAACTCTTAAAAATCATTTATTTATACCTTTATTGTAGTTAGAATCGAATATAAAATACGGAGTACTTTTATCAACAAGCAACACGAGGACTATAACATGAAATACAAAACAAGAAAAGAAAAAGTACCTAAAATATGAGTGAAAAAGAAATACAAAAAAATTGTTGGTACGTCTACTTGCGAATAAATAAAATGGACTAATAATGACACGAAGATTGCTTATGAAAATATTGGAAGCATATCATTTGAACAACAACCAAACAATACCATCTTTCACAACAATAAAATTTTAGGAATTTAAGATGGTGTTTTCATCTCTCTCCATTAGGTATACAGAAGAACCATACATGTTGCATGTAAAAACAACTATTGATGGTCATGCCAAGCTCGTTTCTTAATATACAAAAAGAAAAAATACAACAACAAAAACAAAAGAATGAAAAAATTTCACTAGCATCGACCGTGAATGGATTGTTTATTAAATTTTTGTATTGCTTAAATGATGACAATTGTATTTTTTATTTTTAAATTAATTTATATAAACAAAATTAATACAATTGACAACTAGATCTAGTCAAGTAATGCAGGGTGTCACAACTAGTAACATTCGATCCAAACCCGCACCAAATTCCTTGTGATGTTGAGAATTTGAGATGAAATGGGTTCAATCAAAGACCCCCACGTGTTTCATTATACCTTCCACATTTTATCTCAGGTGTAAGAACCGAGCTAGTTGGGTCGGGTTGATGATCCCTGGTATATTGACCCCATCCATTTTCATTAGATCCGATACTTCCTTATATCTAACATATCTCTCCTCTAATTCTCCTTTCCGTTCCCCATTCGAGTTCAAACTCGGCTCTATCCGACTTGAACTAGCGGCTCGATCCGGGTCCCACGGTCGACCATAGAGCGTCCCCTTAGCTAAAAACTCATGAGCTAAATACCCAGCTAGGAGGTGATTGTTCGAAATCAGCTTTGGGTTCGGGTGGCTCGGCTTGGTAGGGTGCCTATGATGAGGGCTCGGCTTGGGAGGAGGGTGTCTATGATGAGGGCTCGGCTTGGCTAATTTTTTGGTAGTTAAGCAAGGTGACGGCTTTGAAACGTTAAAAGTTCCATCTCTTTCTTTACGCTTGATTGGTGGGCCCGGACCCATCCATTTTTCACGGTTTATCATCGACGCGCTCATGGCACGTGGACACTATTCGAGTCGAATTAGAGTGAATTATCCAAATTACCCTTCTAATATTTAAAAAATGGTTCATAGGAATTGGTGAGGTTTTTTAATTATGATTATAGGGAACATATAAGGATGAGGAATTTTTTTTTTATATATCTAGAAAATAAAATTTGTCACATAATAATATTACTATGGAGAAAAAAATCAATTTATGATGCCACAATCTTGGATTTTTTGTTGTTTTCAATAAATTTGCCTAAATTTTGAAGGAGGGGGAGAATGGAAGGAAGATTATTGAGAGAGCAAAGGAGAAGTTGAAAGAGAAAGTGAACGATGGTGTTCAGGAAAAATGTGAGAAGAGATTGGGTCAATATATAGGAGATTAGATAACTATTTGGTCCCTTGAGTTGTAACTAATTACGAGGGGTAGGAAATGAATCTGATAAAACCCACCAACTTATATGACTCAAAGAAATGAAGAGTGTGTGGTGGGAATTAATCTAGTCTTTAACACAAAATAGTCTATTTTATTAATATGTCACTAATTGGTATGATTATGTGCTACTAAATAACATCTAACTTATCCATTTATACCATTCACATGTTAATATTATAAATTTGTATAAGTTATCGTCTTAGATTTCTATAATTTTCATCATATTTATAGAAATTATATTTTCCAACATATTGATGAACTAATTGTCATATTAATATTGATTCTCATATGGTAAATAAGTATTTGTTTATTGAAAATAAGCACATACATGAGTGAAGTGAAGTTAATGAGAAATAGAAAGACTTTCTTAACCATTGTTATTTAATAGAGATAAAATATAAAAATGAGAAAAATGTATTAAAAATGCACAATAACAATTAATCAAAAACAATTTTTTCAGGTAAAAATCACAATTAATAATAATTGGAGGTAGTCATTATTGAGACGTTACATTTAGAATACAAAATATTTCATTAAATTATTTATGTTATTTGTTCTTATAAGATGTTGACTTATTCTTTTGAGATTTTGACTTGTTCTTTGAATAATTTTTGGGCAGCCGCAAATATGTGTAAACCAAAGCAAAGGCCGAATGTCTAGTGTGAAATACTGAAAAGTGAAGAATAAAAGGACCAAACTTAACCCGATATCAAATTTGAGGTCCAAATATCTCCAATTTCCTTGTTGGAATGGTTGTATATAGAGTCTTAAGGCCGAAATATAAATTCCGAGAGGCAAGGCAGGTCGGGCAGAACAGAAAATAAGCAGAAATTGGAGGAATCGATTGGGCAGAGCCAAGATTTAGGTTCGAAAAGAGCCTGGCTTAGAAAATATTTCGGTTCGGTTGAGGCAGAACCCGGGAACGAACCAGGTGGAAATTACAATTAAAAATTATATATATATATATATAACCGAGAGAACCGAACCGAAAATAACCGAACCAGGCAAGCGAAAATAGCAGAAGCCGGCAGGAGGCAGAGCCGGAACCAGGGGCGGTTTCGGTTCCATCAACATGTAAACCGGAATTGAGTTCGTTAAGGCAAAACTGGCCGATGGAGCGCAGTTGTCGTATGCTGAGGTTGAGTTTGGGATGAAGAAATACTAATTTTGTTTGGTGATTATTTGATCGAATCTTTTGATTTTTGAAACAGAGAGAGCATAACTTTTCGATGACTCACTTAATCAATGCATTGTTAAAATTTTCAAATTCAATTTTATTGGATTAAAAATAAAATAAAATTTTCTAAAAATCAAATACGAGGTAAAAATAAATTGCTCCTCGATAAAACTAACAGAAATATTTAATTAATAAGATTCAGTATACATAGATCGAATTACAAAGATTTAAAACCTTAAAGTAGATAAAACAAAGAAGGATTTTCAAACATCTGTAAAATTTTCTAAACAACGGACATATGCTATAAATATTACTCCGTATGCGATATTAAATTTCAGCAAATAGATATATAAACCCGAGGTACTAAGGTGACTAGCTAGACCGGTCGAGTTATTTGCTTCCTGAGGAGAAGCTCACTGGCTATGTTTATTATAGATCGATTCGAGGCGCAGTGTCAGGTTCGCCCAGTAATATGCTCATTGATAGGGATGGCGATATAAAAAAAAACCGAATGTCCTTGTACTTAGGAATTGCCGTTTACAGGCAGAATTGATTCAGATTTTTTTTGGCTTAAAGCTTAGAATAGGTTTGAATAATTTGAAAACAGCGAAATAATTTAACGGTTTGCGGTTTTACCTCTGGCCAGAATAAATCCTTTTATATAACATTTATTTTTTCAATTTTTATTATTTATTTTAAAAAAATCTTACGATTATTTATAATATATATTAATCTTGGAATTGGATCGTGATTTACAATAAAGCATGTTGTATCGTTGTATGGTAAAGATTTAAAGTAGTGTCCATTTAATCATTTGGTAATGAATTGTGGACTTTTTCAAAAACAAAGCTTGGGCCGTAAGGTCGGAAAATAAAATCTTCCAGAGATCGCCAAATTCATTGTCTCCGTTCGTTCCGGAATTTGCCTCAGTCCCGTTCTCCGTTTCTCTGTTCTTCCAGAAGTCATTAAAATGGATGACAAATATCATTGATTAAGAAATTCACGTGAATTAAAGGCGGTGAAATTGAAAACTTGAGATCTTTGCTTAGAAGAAAATATTACCCGGTTATAATATCCGACCCACAAAAGATTAACATCGAATATTTCCATTACCAACTTTTTGAAGTATATCCATTTTAAAGATCAATCTGATAGCGAAAATAGTTTGGCTAGATTTGATACAAAGTTAATGTAAAAATACGTTCAATTGAAGCTATGGCTTATCAATGTCAAACGCCCATGAAACCTACCAAAAATAAGCTCCAACTGATAAAAAGAAAGTCCACTCAGGTTGAAATACAAGATTGAGGAAGAAAGCGAAGTTGATGATAAAAGTCTTGATTGGCGGAACCGTTTAGAGTAATACGGTGTAATCCATCAAAGTACTTGAAATGCCAATCATTGTGGAATTGACGTATCTTGTGAAGGAAGATGAGACGACATCGATAAAGGCAGCGTCGAGGTTAAAGCGAATGCTTAAAAATCACAGTCACCAGCCCGGAGAACCGAGCTTCAGAAAATTTTTGGGGTGAAAAGTGAAAATTTTCTTCAGCCAAACTTATTTGTCTTAAGGAACTTAAGAGGTTAGTATCGAAATAGTTTTAGAGTTAAAGAACATCGTTCTTGTTGTTGAAGGGGAAGGTTTTTTAGAAGGTTAATGAATAGAATTGGAGCCAAAGGTTTATTGTTTAGTAGAAAAAGCGTAGGGATTATATGAATATTAAATAAAAAAGTGAGACAAATAAATTGAAGTTAGAGCTTAAGGGTAGGAATATGTTTCACCCATTTGATTGTTGGACATCCATTGAAAATCTTAATTTTATGTGTGCTACAAATGGCGTTATATTGATGATGGTGGACTTTGAGAAAAAGAATCTTGAGATTTTAAAGGATTGTTGAAAATCATAAGGGAAATCTGATATAGGTGAAAAAGATAGCGGTGTTTATCGAGTTGGGGTATTCATGATATTTTGACAACTACTTTGATGATAATGCTAGCTTCTAATAGCCAACTCTTTGTGGCTTTTTTTGAAGAAATTTCATTTTAAATGGAAAGAGAGATATTGAAGAATAAGCAACACATTCATGTGAGGGTCAGTGGCCAGATCTCTGGAGGTGATTTATGAGAGGCTTAAAAGGAGCATGTTGAATCTATTCTAAGAATTATAAATCACGGTTAGATATATTAAGTCTTGGCAAAATAGAGAGGCCTCGTTTCAAAGTGCAAAAAACGATAACTAAAATTCGGCCCATAAGAAAGGTCCTCATACTTGATGTAGATATGAGATGGAATTCAACTTACAATAATATGCTTGAGGTGTGAGGTATCACGAGGGATGTATTTCATAATGGCTAGGATTGATTATCCTTATAAAAATATTTTGATGTTTGTAAGGATAACTTTCCGGACTAATGTTGATGATGTTGATGATAGAGGCTTGTCTTTTTTGTCGTAGGAAGATAGAAGAAAAAATTAAAAGTTAACCGATGCAAAGTTAGTCCTCAGCCAGTGAAGATTTTGTAAATCTTCAGGGATTTGTAAAGTTTTGAAGCTATTCTTTTGATGTTACATTAGCGAGTTGCTTCATCCATTTGTCAACAATTTATTTTCACAATTGGTATGAATCTTCTTAATTGCCTTTCATATTACTCGAGTTAGTGACCTTCGATCTTGTCTTTGATAGCTTTCAGGAATGAAAAAGAAAGAAAGAAGGATTTGTAAATATTAAGGAGAAAATGTATGGCAAAATTGTTGTTGTATGTGGCGGTGGTTGTACTTGATCTGATAAAACTAAAATTGATTAATTGTGTTTTGAAACAAGTATCACGAGGGGATAGAGTAGCGAAGAAATATTTCAGTAATTAAATTGAACTTGTTAGTTTGTTTGATAGAGTATGATTACGTTGGTAAATATATGTTGGAAATGGTATGAATGCTTGATTATTACAAAGGTAGTAGTTCATCAATTCGGGTTGTGGAAAAATACATTGGAGCAATTTAGTTCTTCAAAAAGGATTTGCGAACATTTAGTAATCGTGGAGGAAAAGAAACAGATTCGAACTCAATTTGTATTTAAATGTTGTTAAACAGAAATGACCCAAAATTGTGATATTTATTATGAGTGGAAACTGATTCTACAGGTTTCTTATTTTGTCAAAATTGCCAAAGATGCTCTTAGCCATGCGGGTGTCTGCACTTTGTATCTTTCAGGCTGCATTTGCATTAAGTCCCGTTGATTCTTCTGAGAGAATGAGCTGGCGCCCTCGACCATTAAAGCCTTGATTTGTACTCAGAATTGGTTGAAAACAAAAGTACTGCACCAATTTGCATTAAAAGCGGAGTTGGAGGAAGCATTGATAATGAAGAAGATGAAGACTAATTTTATTTTTCATATTATATAATTGAAAATGATCTTGGTGATATGTGGTTTGTTCTTAATTGAACCAAGTTTTTTGTTTCATTAGCTTGATATCTAAAACTTGTTGTTACAGTGCTTGATCTCTTCAGAATTCATCTTAGAAACTTAGATTTTAAAGCTTTTTAAATACGTAAACTTGTTTTCATTGCGTGATATATATAAAACTTCATTACAAATTTACAAACTTACAGTGCTTGATCTATCAAATTTCATGCTTAGATTTTAAAAGCTTTTTTTCATCTTGTCTTAAGTTTATCGTATTAAGCACATTCTTTCTTCTTGATAGATAATGAAAAAGAAAATAAAACCGAAGATAATGAGATCTTGAATGAGTTTTAAGTAGTTGGTCGCTTCTACTTTTTGGATTTATGCTTGAATTATGATTATCTGACAGCATTAGGCAATTCTAAAACATTTGTAGATTTTAACTTTTTAATCTTTATTAGGGTTGTTTCATTATAATCAATGGGTAAGCAAGATAATCACCGTCATGGCAGAAAACCGATTCAGCATATGCCAAGAAAAAACCAGAAAAGCCGTTTGAGCCAGGCAGATAAAAAGCAGAAATATGCGATTTAGTCACTGAAAATCGAGAGGCAAATTCTTAGCCAAATGCCCATCACTCATTATAATTTGCACAAAACGCAAGCGTAAAGCGTTCTCTCATTCTCTATGTCAGAGAAGTATAAACCTATTCCCCCACCTAAAACTACTTTATACAGGTGTTTATACTATTTAGGTTGATTTATTAAATTAAAAACCCCATTATTATCTACTAAAGCAAGGTTGGGTCTGAGAGCTATTATATGAAAGATTACAGAAGTACCAAAACTAGTTATTGAGCTCGGTTCGAATAATTCGGCTCCAAGTTTCAATATCCATTTAACATTCCTAAAGCCATTTGGTAATTGATGTGAGCTTATTCATTTGGCACGCTTAGGTAATTAGCGGGGTTGATTTTGCAAGCTGCATTACCGTCGTGATCATCTTGGTCTTCAGTTTCAGATACATTTTGCTCCTCTCGTAGTTTCTCAGAACATTTTACGGGCACTGGAGGGTCTGATCCTTTTGGGACTTCAGGATCATCATTGACGAGGGAATTTGGCTCTTCATCTATCGGTTGTGCTGAAGGGTTCTCCACCATGGTGGATGATGGTGTCAGGTAAGTCACAGATACCTGACTTGAACCAAATTTCCTCAAAACATCTATCTGTAGGCCTTTGCCTTGTTCTCTATCCACTTGGCAGCTGTAATTTCCGTTGGATCTGCAGAAAATCAACCAAGAAAATATCAATTCACAATTTCACAACTTAGGAATCATGTAACAAGTTATCATCAATCAGTTATGGAATGTTGGGATATGTTAGAGAACCCTCCCTGGACCAAGAAACTGCAGTTGGAAAACTGGGTTGTTTCTTCTTGTTTGGTTATAAAAATGTTTTTGGGGGTGATTGGGTTGCCCAAACATTGGAAGCTGATTTTCATAAGAAGAAACCAAAAAATTGGGTTGCCAAGCTATGGAAATGGCACTGCCACTGCAAGTTCATGTAGCATTCTCGAAAGAACGATTAAATTTAGATTACAGAAACAGGAAACACAATCTTAATATTATTCTAAGCTCAGAGGATATGAACCATGAAACAAGATAAAAACAGGACCATTGTGAACAAGTAATACCTCGAGCTGTTCTTTTGAACCTCCATCTGCAATCGTAATGCTTCAGTAATCTCGATACCACTGTGTGAAACAAACGTGTCAGCAACAGTTGTAGCATTGAGCTTATGTTTCCTATTTAAACTAGCTTTGAAATATCATAACAAGTTCTGCTATCGCTTTTCTCTACAAATCACATTATCTAATCCCATACTGTCTCCACGCCATTTTATTGTCGCATTAATCAATGCAAATTTTCCTAATTCCATAGAAGTAACTTAAGTTTACTGTCGGTAGAGAACTAGAATGAAAAGAATGGGGTGAGACTGCTGATGGACAACAACTTATTGATTGAGCAATGAAAGGAACTTGTCAGCAAGTAGAAAAAATTACCAGATTATAAAAATACGTACATCTTTCCCACCATAATTAACTAAACGAACTTGCAATGATTCTCATTAACTCATCAAGAATTGCTTGCAAAACATAAAAGGGACATATTTAAGTTGACACAAAGTAGTTAAACAATCAACAAAAATAACTAAAGGCTAAGCTGAATTCTCACCCACAAAATATCAAAAAGATCTCAACCTGGCTTGAAAGCAAAGCATGACTCCCATATAAAAGATTCATCATAAGTTCACCGCAATTGATCAAGAATACACTAATGATTAATTTTATGAAAAAACTCATTCTACTCGAATACACCTCTAGATTCCCTCACCAGTAGAGGAGGACAACATCAACAATTCAAAGGTGGTGGCCGAATCTTTAGGGGCTCTTTTTTTTAGTTTTGTTGCTTTTTTCGATTTTTTTTAATGAAGTAGATGTTGTCAAATTTGTATTTGGTTCTACTAAATTGAATGTTGTTAAGAATCCTAAGCCCAATTCCATTCTGATCATCTTACTTGATAAGCTACGATATGCAGTAACCGATTAGTCGGATAATATATCATTGGTCGATATGACGAAAATAAAATTAAATCGGCGTAAGATTTTCGGCGGTTGCTTTCGATGAAATACATCGGCCTCTTCTGGATAAATAATATATGAAGATTGTTACGTATTTCGAAGCCGTCTTCGGCAAAGGCCTCTCTGACGGGATGTTTTACCATGAGAAAATTGAGAGCAGAAATATAAATATATCTTTCCATATGTAAATATCAAAAACAAAAAATATTTCCTTTAAGAATTATAATAAGTCTACATTATAGCACTCTGAGATTGATTCCGGCTGGCGGGATAGTGGTGTTTAATATTTCGTATCATATAGTATAAGTCCAAAAGCAGAAAATATTAATGAAGGTTGATCTCTTTCACGCCATAACAAAGTTAACTTTGCACTAAAAATTCATACAAATTATCATATACTCATGTTTATATAGGAGAGTATATATCAATTATTAAAATTGGATAGAATTGCTGACTACAATGTTATATTTTTTATTTTCCCTAAATACAATTCTTTCATGTTATAGTTAAAAGAAGTGAAATTTATTTAGGAGTTTTTTCATGAATAAATTTATCCATGTCATCACAATAAATATATATTCTCCTTAATTCAAATTTGATTGAGTACAAATGTACATATATGTGTTTTCTCAGTTAACATGCATTGTTGGAGGGTACTATTCATATCATATTGAGAAAACAATGATTGTGCTAATTATATATTAAAGGTAATACTCTACAAAAAGTGACCACACTTGTTGGAAGTCCATAATTTTCGTCATATTTTTGGTGTGTGAATTTTTTTTTTTGAGGAGGGATGTTAGAAATGTCTTTAATTTTTATTAAAAATTAAATTTTATATAATCTTATTCTACATAGATCTAGTATATTATTACTGGCAAAACAAAATCGTTTATTATTGAATCAGTTTAGTTTTTTATAACTACAAAAGTATCAAACATTTAAGATTCTGTCAGTTGATATTAAGAATATTAAACATTCACTTGTGGCCCGTTCTTGGTTTTTGGTAATTTTCTTTTTTAGCGTCTGACGCTTCTTCACAGCACTACTTTTTTAGCGGATCATGTGTGATGAAAGTTACGCTTGAAATTTATTGAAAATATATATTAAATTTTATACTAAATTCTGCTCATAAAATACATCGTTTATTATTAATTCGTTCAAAACTCTTTTTTTGTCCGCCGCTCCAGCGTTTTTTAATTAATTTATTGATTAAAATTTAAATATTATATGATTTTTATTTGATCGGCTTTTTTGAGTTCGCTTTTTGATATATTTGGTTTTTTTAAGCGAATCACTTATTATGATTGGTTAAAACAATTTGCCCGGGTCGTTTGCGGAACAGCCAACTAATTGCTTAATATAAAAACCATCAAGTATACTTTCATTTTTTTAGCGTATATCGATTCGTAAATCACAAACCACTATCAAGAACATACAGTTTGCATTCCACCATAGTTAAATGGAGTCTGCCTAGGCAATATATATCTAAGGTTTACTTTGTACGTGCAAATCATTTTAAATTACTACCTCCATCGTCCCATATATATAAACAATATGTTCAATAAAATTATCGAAAGTGTCGACTATTGGACTTGGGATATTCATAAAAAAAATGTTTATTTTGCTTTTGGGTATTTAATCTCTTTCGTCACATAAAGATTATTAAATTTTGATTTTTTTACATTTTTATAGTTAAGCTTTATTATGATATTTTATTTGTATTTTATAATATTTGATGAAAAATATATCGATGGAAAAAATTTAAAATTTATTTTTTATTAATATATTTTTTTATAAATATTATAAAAGCAGCAAACAATATTCTGATTAAAATTCAGTATGAAAAAGTGAAAAAAATTAAAGTGAATGATCTTTATGGGATGGAGGGAGTAATATTTTTATAGAAATAAATATAATATATACATAAATATATAAGTTTAAATTTAAAAATTAATCACTAAAATTTAAAAATTATACCATGATATTTATTTTAGTTTTTTTTTACGGAAATATTTTTTATTGAAATTGAAAAGGGTATTACACCATCTAACGAGCATACCCCCGAAACTTTCTCTAAACATGAGAGGCAGACTAAACAATGGATAGACAGGAGTTTGACAACCCTTGAGCTAATCTCGTAGCTAACCTTAATCTAGCAATAAAATAGCAATCAGCTAACGTAAAATACAATGGTATATACCCGCATTTCTCACTAGAAATTTTCCTTTGTTCTAGTTACTTTCTTCCATGTGTTGGCCCTGCTCACCACTGTGGCTATAATTGAATGATACATCTCTACAGGTTTGCTACTGCCTTTGAAGCTCCTCTCATTTCTCTCACACCACACTCTATAAACCGTAGTCGTGAAACACAGCTCCATTATCCTCTTCCTCAAACACTTTCCTTTCAGATTGTTTATACACCACTGTTGTTCTATACTCCACCCTTGATTAGCTCTGTAACAATGTAGCTTTTGCAGAATGAATTTCCAAATGTGTCCAGTGTATAAACATGAGAAAAATAGATGCTCTTAACTCTCTACTTGAGAGCAGAACATACACCTTGTGCCTACAATTATACCCCATTGAACCAGTCTATCTTTTGTACTCATTTTGCCCTGGAACAGCAGCCAAACAATAAATGATTGCCTGGAAATTCCCCACCTGCTCCAAAGCCAACCAGCCCATGCCTTCCTACTATCATGTTGCCTTATTACATTCCACATGAATCTCTGTGTAAAACCAGATGACTCAAGCCACACACATTCATCCTCTCTTTCATTGTCAAGCACAAGGATCTGAAAATCCATACATTTCCATGATACTGAGACATCTATCTCCTACTACCTGGAAGTTCCTATACCAGACTTCAAACAAACTAGCATTTCTTGGTACCGGCACTGCCAATTTCTCTCTATCAGATAACTTATCCCAGAGCACACCTACTGAACACCATGGATCAAACCAAAAGGAAATGCTCTTGCCATTCCCTATCATAACTCTATACTTGTCCTGTATTAGGCCCCTCATCTACAACACCTTCTTCCATAACCAGGAATCAGATTTCTTCTTCTTGTAAGCCCATATAGAAACATACCTTTCAACCTAATTGTATGTACTCATTTCACCCATAGACTTTCTTTTCTAGCTCAATATTCCATAACATTTTACACAAACACACTGTAGACCAAACTTGCATATTCTTAAAGCCAAGTCCTCCTTCTTTTAAAGGTAGGGAAATAGTATCCCAAACCACTTTTGCAATACTACTGCCTCCCTCCTTACCACTCCACAAAAAGCTTCTAATTCTACTCTCCACTTCTTGAAACGCATACTTAGGAATAGGGACTTGTGAGCACCAAAAGTTTTGTAATCTAAAAATTGAAGTTCTAATGAGCAATGCCCTACCAGCCAAACTAAGATGCCTAGTCTGCCAGTTTGAGATGCTGTTTCAGATTTTAGCAATGAGCTTACTGTAATCTTTCTTCCCAGCTTCCTAGAAGATAATGGTATACCAAGATATCTCATGGAAGGCTCTCTCTTCCATTCCCATAAGCTTGCAAATCTGTCTTCACTTCTTGCTTAGTGCTTCCAAAATAGACACTCTTCTGGCAGAGATTCAATTTTAGCCCACAGCAGCTCTCACTCAAACTCTTCCAGTATCTCCTTAAATGCCTTAAAACTGCTTTCAATGATTTAAGTCAATAACTCAATCACTTAAAACTTAAATATTAATGATCCCAAATCTTGACAATAAGGATGAAAATTATACTTATTATTACTTATTATTCACATGTAGCTTCTCCATTAGTCCATTGAACCTCTAATACTTGAGGAAGATATACATTGACAGCATAGAGTCCCCATATGCTCCTACTACTTCTAGACCAACCTTTTGGTGTTCATTAATGCATATTGAGACAACTCCTTTAACATTATTGTACTAGGTAAGATGAACCTTGGAGGAACTTCACTTGCGCTTCCATCACAAAGAGCCCCCCATTTCAATGGTACCATAGCAAGCCTTCTTAAGGTCAGTCTTTCACCAAAAGCTGTTCTGGAATTTTCATCTTCTTTGTGATACCCTTGGACCAGTTCTTGCAACATATGGATGCTATCTCGGAAATCTGTCTACCGGGGATAAAGCACTCTGCACAGAGAGTGAAATCAATTGAGATATAACAGGCTTCATCCTGTTTACCAAAATTTTTGTGACACATTTGTATAGGATTGCAGGAGGCAATGAAGTGCAGAACTCTCTACAACTATTTTGGATTTGTTGTTTTGGGGATCAATGTAATAGTGGTAGCATTAACCTTAGCTGGAATCTATCCAGTTACAAAGATGTATGATATAGCTTCATACAACTCTACCTTAATAAGCTGTCAGTTGAACTTGTAAAATTCAATCCCCAAAACATCTGACCCTGTATATTTGAATCGCCTTAAAAACACATGGGCCCTCTTCCATGGCGTTCGTTTGTGCATTCAACTTTCCCATATGTTCCAATGGCACACTCCTGTGAATGAGAGATCTTATGTACTTCTGCTTTCCATCGAGAGTACCCTTGGACTTGAATAGGTTTTTATAGAACTTAACAACCACCCTCTCCACTTCAACAGGCTCTGATATACTGTTCCCCTGATCATCCTCCAACAGTGAGATCTTCATTTTATTCTTGTAGGCTAAGACTGATCTGCTAAAGAATGAATTACAAAAGTCTCCATCCTCTAGCCAATGCATCCTAGCCTTGCTTTTCAAAAGTGTTAGCTCTGCCCTCCTCAATGAGTACTTCCTGAGTAACACTTCCCTTCCTCAATGAGTACTTCCTGAGTAACACTTCCTTTAAACAATTTGTCCTGTACCTTTTGTAATTTTCTGGGCACACAGTTAAATCTAGCTCTATATCAGAGAGAGAGAAGCTATTTTTTTAAACTGCTTGACATTCCTACTTTAACACTTTTGAGTTTCTCCAGCAACACATCCAAGTGACTCCCTTCAACCCTTTGGGACCAAGCCTCATTAATTATTTCCTTATATGCAGGGTGGCTTTGTCAAAAGGCGTTGTACCTGAAAGGTCTTGGACCTTCAACCACTTCTTGCTTCACATGGATGCTCAAAGCGCAATGGTCTGAAAGGCCTTGTGCTTGTGTGTGTACAAAGCTTGAAGGGAAAGTCTTCATCCAATCTTCATTACAAAAGGTATGATCCAACTTTCTAAGGCAACACTCTCCAAAACTCCAGTTGGCACACCAAGTAAACACGCAGCCATGTCCTGTTAGCTCTATCACTTTTATGCTATCTACACAATCATTGAATTCAGCCATTGAGGTAGCATCAAGAACAGAGTTGGATTGTGCTCTTGCCCTTACTGCATTGAAGTCTCCTGCAACCAGCCAAGAGAACTTTCGGAAGGTACCTCACGCCCAGATCGGCCGAGGAGCTTTTAAATTTCTTCTGGAAGTATTTAAAACAGGGTGACACACTTTACAGAGTATATGCTAACTGCTACTTAACACAGAACTAACACTACAAACAGCAGGATCCCAAGCTATAATAATCCTACCTACAACACCTAACACAATATTATGTATGAAGACCCATCTAGGTAAGCAATTGTTCATGACTCTATCTATATTCTTAAGTTGTACTTTGTTTTCAATAAGACAAGCTATACTATATTTTTGTTTAGTTATAATTTTTTGTATATTTTTTTGTTTAAGAGGGTCATTTAAGCCTCTAACATTCCAACACAGGACTTTCATTAATGTAAGGGTAGAGGTAATGGGACTTCTTCTCCCTCTTTCTCTATGTTGATTTTCTACTTCTACTTTTGTTATATCTCAGCCTCAGCCACCAGATTTGAGCCGCTTGCTGCAATCAAGGCTGGTTGATCCTCCCACTCGTTCATTTGTAGTCTCCTTTGTAAGGTTATAGAGCATAGAACTGGTGCCTTAAGTTTTGACTGGAGTGCCTATAGGGGTGTCAACATGACCCCTTGAGACCACTTGAGCAGACACCAACTGCGCACTTTTCTACTCCCTTGCTGACTCACCCAGGTGCGGCTTTTGAACTTATAAATTTGTACTAACTTCCCTCATTGCCACACTCCATATGTCCAAACTGGCCACACTTAGAAATTTTATCCTCCTCGGAACCCATTCAGCCTTCCAACCTTTGCTTGTGAACATAGCCATTCACGTACCTCACATGCACTTCGTCAAACAGGTTATCCTCAACGCTCACCTCTACACACACTCTATCATATCCCAGATTTCTTAGCTCCGGAGTATTCCTGTCCGCAAATAGATGCTTCCCTATTTACAGTTCACTATCATATAAACGCCTCTACATACAATCGATTGGTAGGAATGGAAATTGCACTGAAATAAACAAGCTGGAGCCTCCGACACATCAGCGGCATTAACACCAGGATCTGAGAATCAACGATCCAGGGCCCCCTCTCCATAACTCCTTGCTTGAAATCCTCTTATTCAAACTGGAAAACAAACAACCCTTTGCCAACTCTAACTTCACCATATTGCTTCCACAAACTATGCACAAACTTCTCCATTTCCTCAAAAGTATAGTTGTCCTCAAAAGTATAGTTGTATCCCAACACATATCCTATACTCGTATGTTTCCAACGTTACTCACCTGCAAAATAACAGATGGAGGAAGATCTACCATCGGTTTGCCATCAACTCTTGTTGGTTGGATATAAGCTAAATCTATTCGCCGATATTCTCTGACTTTTCCTTGAGCCGCCTTAATGTACGACTGAGCTAATTTTCCATGAACCGTGTTACTATTTTCTCCTAGATGTTTATGACTCCTACCTACAATGTTAGATGACTCAGCCCATCGGAGGGAGGGAATCAGCTACGATCTAAAAACCCGAGAGAAGAGAGGTAGATAAGAAAATTCTAGAGAGAGAGAATATTATGACGGTCCTCTGATATTCAAATTACCATGATATTTATTGATACATAATAGTATACTATTTTCATGAATTAGTATATTTCCAAAGCATCAGCAGTTCAGCTTCAGCAAAATCGATCGAATAATCTCGAACGGTCCCGTTTTTTAACATAAAACAATTGATAAATTGTAAAATTTACGTTGATCAACACTTTTCGACCGGATGGGTGAAAATCTTTTATGCGTGGAAGCCAGAACTTGATCAATTTAATCAAAACAAAATAGGGAGTAAAGAACGAGAGGTAGAACATGATTATTTACTGATTGAAATGACATAATCAAAATATAAAACTACTATTTTTTCATAAAATTAAATCTCCATCAAACATCAAAAACACAATAACCCCACTAAATAAGTCTACCGCCCACCACGTGACTCACTCTCGAACGGTCGAGATCATCTGGTCCACCTCAATCGAACAATCCAAATCCATCCACATACCCCATCTTATCGACAAATCAACGGCCATTATTCATCCACGTGTCACCTCCGATCTTATATTACACCTTCAATCTAACGGACCATTTCATCTCTTGCTGTTCTCTCTACCAAAACTCACACTAGAAACACCAACACGCTTCGGGACCTCCTAAAAACTTGAGGAATTTATTTGTGTGATAAAAAATTTGGGTTTTTTTTATTTGAATTTGTGATTTTTTTTGTATGTGATAAAAATTGAGGGTTTTTTAATTGGAGTTCTGAATCTTTTTTTTGTGTGATAAAAATTGAGGGTTTTTTTACTTGAAGTAGTGAATATATTTGTTGGTGTGATAGAAATTTGTTTCTTTTTTTTACTTGGTTGTGAAAACATTTTTTGCGTGTGTGAGCTAAAAATTGAGGTTTTTTACTTGAAGATGTGAATATATTTTACTGTGTATGATAAAAATTGGGTTTTTTTACTTGGAAGTTAGAGCTTAATTTATTGAGGTGTGATAAAAATTGAGGTTTTCACTTTAGTTGTGCAAATATTTTTAGTTGAAGTTCTGAATATAATTTGACTGTTTTTACTTGAAATGATTTAATTATTTATTGGGTGTGAATGTGATAAAAAGTGAAGGTTTTTTATATATTTGTTTAAGTGTTATAAAAAAATTGTTTTTTTTTTTACTTAAAGTTGTAAAAATATTCATTGTGTGTGATAAAAATTGGGCTTTTTTACTTGGAATTTGTGAAAATTGTTATTGAGTGATGCAAATTGGGTTTTTTTGGTTGAAGTTGTGAAATAGTTATATTGGGTGTGATAAAAATTGAATCTTTGGTTGAATTGAAGTAATTTGGGACAAAAATGGCGGATTCGGACAACGAATCAGGAGGACACAACCATGATAGTTCATCAGCAAGGGAGCAAGACAGGTTCTTGCCAATAGCAAACGTTAGCAGAATCATGAAGAAGGCATTACCAGCTAATGCAAAGATTTCGAAGGACGCAAAGGAGACAGTTCAAGAATGTGTGTCAGAGTTCATCAGTTTTATTACAGGGGAAGCTTCTGACAAGTGTCAGAGAGAGAAGAGGAAGACTATAAATGGCGATGATTTGCTTTGGGCAATGACTACTCTTGGGTTTGAGGAGTATGTTGAGCCTTTGAAGGTGTATTTGGCTAAGTATAGGGAGATGGAGGGGGAGAAGGGTAGTTTAGGAGGCCTAGGGAGAAGGAGGGGAGTGGTGGTGGGGGAGTGGGGGTGGTGGTGGAATGTATGGTGGGATGGGTGGGTCAATGGTGTTTAATCAAGGGGGGGTATATGGATCCGGGTCATACCATCAAATGGGTGGTGGTGGTGGCACTATTAGGCCAAGGTAGAAATGGATGGAGGCTTTATTTTTATAGTGGGGGAGTAAATGGGTTTGGGTATTTTTAACTTTAGTTTCTATTGCTTAAATGTTCTGTTGTATAATGTGGTTAAGTTGAATTAATACCGGCCAAAAAGGAAATATTGCTCCTATTTCTCTTTTCCCTTTTTTGACAATTTACATGATTGTAATTTGTACATGAGTTACCATGATTGTATTGTACCAATATATCCATTTCAATTAAATAAGTTTATTGACATTTTCAATTTTTTAGTCGTGTTTTGATCATGAATCGAAGTATCTAAATTACGAAAAACCGTTAAAAGAAATAATATACGCCTAATGCACGGAAATTAAATTGGTTGGAACTTGGTGGAGAGGTCCTCTTAATTTTTCTTGATATCTTCTTATATGATTTTCGTTTTAGTATACTCCGTATTATATCATGTATCTAGTAAATCATGGTAGCTTAGTAGTGAGTAGTTATGATACAATTATTCGAGAGAAATTTGGGTAACTATTAATTTTTTTTATATTTTTTTTTTTGATTTTAGCATCTTTTAAAGAACTTTGCTTTCAAGAATGACATCACTCTTGTGAAATAGCCGAGAAATTTGGACAATAGCATTTTTTTTAATCGTTTTAAGCTATAACATTTTTTTAACTTTTTTGTGATTTTTAAAGAATCTTAAAATTATCATCCATGTAGCCGACACTTTCACTTTAATCCATACACTTGTCCTCTGCATTCTTCTGCTTGACCCCCAGTGACCCCCTCTTGATTCAGCCAAAACTTTGCCACCGCCCCGCCACTGCTTTTTAGGGTTTTGCTTGGGAAAGGTAGCGATTCAGGTGGGGATTGAGAACGTGATTTAGGAAAATTGGAGGTATTCGCTTGTTCGGTGTGGAAGGAAAGAGGGAGATCGAGCAACGATTTCGTGGAAGGGGTAGGGGTAGAAGATCTCGAGGGGGAAGGTTGAAGGGGGTGGGGTGGAGGCCGATGGGAGAGTGATGGGGGTGGTGGTGAAGTTGGGGTTTGAGTGGTGGTGTCGCGAGAATAGGGAAGAGACCAATTAGGTATTAAGTTTTTTTAAGTCTGATTTAATATTTTTTGTAGGAGAAAGTGTCTTCAAAAAAAGAGAAAAAAAAAGATCTTTAGAAGTTAAAATGGGTTAAACAAGGGTGCTAGTCAACCAAACTCCTCGAAATAAATTTCAACTCTTACATAAGTAACACGCTTAATAAGCTAAAGCTATTTTAACTTTTGATTCCAACATAAAACGTATAGAACACAAATCCACCATTAAGATATTTAAGAGTTTTTTAAAAAATGTTAGAAATTAAAGAATATCCAAGATGCTAGTTACCAAATTTCTTCATCGTCCATGTGTAACTCTTTTTAAGGTACATAGAAAAGTAGGCATCGAAAGTAGTTAAAGATCTTTGATCATGTAAACAAATGATTTACATAGTATGTGGCTAAATATCATCTGACATAGTGAGATTGACTCATAGTTTTGGAGTATAAAATTCCTGCTACTCCCTCTTCTGGTTCCAGAATCCAGACCTTGAATAAATTAAACATCACCAACCAATTGCTTTTGAAATTCGATTCCCTGTATGCTTATGGAAGATGTGCAACTGTAGTTGATCGGGAGTATAATATAATCACCAGATTATGAAAAATTGGTTTTGGAAAATAAATTTTGGAGTTGATTGAGATGAGAAACTACAGTTTATTATTAGGCAAAAGCAGGGGTAATGATTTGGAGAAAAAGATGGAACACTACCATGGGGTAAAAATCATTTTGAAATGGCAAAAGTACCCCACAAAAGAACAAAATAAATGCATGCATTACAAGATCCATGAAAATTTGTATAGGTATATATTATATACAGACAGAACTACTAGATGATACTAAATTGGAGGCAAAGGAGAAACATGGTCACTGAAGGAACCATCATCGAAGTTCTGAGAATAACTTTGAGGATCATAACTATACCGTATGTTGCACCGTTTCCATTTCAATGGTTGTCTCCACCTCCGAAACAGCCTCCTTAGGGTACATAATCCGGGACAATATCACCGGAAACGACCCTGCTTGCCAATTTCATTAGAGGGATCTTCTTTAGACCTACCATATTATATGTGCGATGCAATACAAATTACATGTGCTTTATAAAAAGAGTATTAGACATTCCATGAGAAGAAGACATAAGTTAATGGATGTCATTTTCGGAGGTTGTTGGTGACAAGACTATAAATCAGTTAACTTTTACTTATTACTTGTAGGGCATGTTGGGAGTAACAGAATAATGAATAAATTAGAGCTTCACCATCACTACAAATGATAGACTGATGAGATACCACTTATAGGATTATATAAAATTCCACAAAAATGCCATTATAATTTATAAGATTCTTGAGCAGATAATAAAATCAAATCTTTGATGTGAAGATGGACATGTGTATGGCTCCAGATATATTAATTATACCCAACTTTGTTTGCATATAACTCGCTTGCGATGTGGCATATACTAAAGGGATGCATGCTCATGAGACTATATGAGAAGAAGCAATGGTCGGGAGTGTTCCACAATATCATGCACATATCAATCTACACATAATTGACATGAAGGTAGATATGGATCATATAATTTCCTTCCAATTCCAACTTCATACGACATTTGTGAGTTAAAAAACAATTACTCCATTCCATGTATCTGTTCAAACAAAAAAAAGAGTAAAATAATGTAAAAGAACAGTGAACACAAAGCAATCACTGAAAAGGATTTAACAAAGCCATTATTCAGGTGTAAAACACAATAAATCATACCTACAAGCCACCAGCATATACTACAACTCCATGAAAAAATGAGCATGGAACAAGGAAACTCTTGCATCAATAATTAATTCAACCTAGTTTTGAATACTTCAATTAGCTGACAACTTGAAAAGATATTTAAAATGTGTATAGATACAATAATTGTGTGAATTCATTTTCACAGTGTTAAATGAATTTATATATATTTAATGTCAAAAGCAATTCAAACATGAGAAAAGAAATAATCTGAGGCCATCATAAAACCTTTGGCAATTCCGAGGCACAGTGAAAATAAAGTGATAGTTCGGGCGTCAAGTAATTAGCGGCTTCACTAGAAACATACAAATTAAATACATCATTACAAGATAAAGCCTTGATTAGTGTTATTCTGGGATTCGGTTGGAATTAGAATATAAACCTTTCGCGGACAAACAGAGATATGATAGTACTGCCGGACCGATAACCCTATGGATACTTTTTTGGGACGATCTGGGTAGATGTCCCATCGGTGAATCTTCCGATAGATTTTTTTCGAGGCCAGGTTCGGGTAGATCGGAGTAAAATATCCAATCAAAATCCCCAAAATAAAAAAAATAAAAAAACTCTAAATCAAAAACCAAAGTAAGATTCGGCAATTGAAATTTCAACATTAAGAAATGAAATCGAATTTAACATGAAAATCAAATTCAACATAAAAAACTTAATTAAGATTCCATGATTGAGGGTTAGATTCAACGTAAAAAATCGAAAATCGAATTGACATAAAAACAAAATAGATTTAACATTGGGGCTCAAATCATCATTTATCCTTGAGTGCCTTGACATGAAATAAATCTTTTATCTGGTTTAAATGAATGATTGTTTAGATAGTATTTTATTAATGGATTGTGAAAAAGCTACGATTTAAGTTGTAAAAGCGACGTTGAAAATATAAAAAAATTTATATTGGAATTAGTTAAAAAGGCATGTGAAATGATAATGATATTATTATGAAAAAGTAAAATTTACGTAAATGATAAGTATACGAAATGGAAATAGTATTGAATTAAATCACTACTAGCTTATGCATAAAAGGGTAGAGAATTAAAGAGAGTTAGAAAGTGTTAGAGAGAGAGATGCAGATAGTGAGGAGGCGTAGAGTGAGGGTTGGAGGCATTAGCTAAGGGGTTTGGGGAGGGTGCTTTTTATATCACGCAGTAATTCTTAGAGGCCTGAGGTCCAGGTCGAAATCCCGGTTCTGGATAAAAAATGAGTGCTTGGTCCAGGACCAGGAGAGTAAAACATCGGACCGAATAAATGATAAGTTTATTTAGAGAGCGGGTTACCGAATCTCCTCCCCCTGCCGCTAACATCATTAGGCACAACACACAAGCCAGAAGTCAACCAATTCTTGAAAATTTATGATGAGACTATAATCAGAGCTGAACATCAGAGTCATAGGATAACAGACTTGAGATTTTTTAGATAACAGTGAAGTTTTGCCAACTGAAAATGAATGGCTACAATTTTTACACACACTACTCTTACACTCTCACCCTTTATCTATCACTTCCTCTACTCTCAATGCTAAACTAAAAATCCATGGGTTTGTTCTCTTTCTCTCTCCATCTCTCAGTGTTATAGCTCAACTGAACTACCTCTTCCAGGTATTCTTCTTTGAATTACAACATAATGTTAAATATGTCTTGGTGTTTTTATAAAGACCATTTCTTAAAAGGTATAATTTTTTGATGTTTTTGTTGTTTGATACAGATTGTGCAATGTGAACTATCTAAAATATTGAATGTTTCTTTGGTATTTATTTTATAAATCCCATTTTAACTTTGCTTGAAGAAAGGTGCCAGGGGGTGCTTCAGTTTATGGAAATTAAATCTGCGGCAGTATGCCGATCATATAGATGAAGCACTTTGGTGGGAGTAAGGGGTGGGATGTTAGTACATGCACTCCTTCTGCTATTGAACCGGGGAGGATGTTTTAGAATAATTAATAATTTGAAGTGGCATTCTATATACTTAGAATGAAGTAAGAATCTTAAATTGCTGCAATGAGGCCATTTATAAATATCTTAATAAAGAGACATGAGGTGAATGCTAAGTTTGATTGTCCCAAGAGTTAAGATTTATTTCGGCTTTATTGATTAACTTTGTTTATTTCAAATTATGTTTCGAACTTTATAGTTTGTAGACTATCTTGCATAAAGGCTGTGCTTAATGATATGGTTTGGATTTGGGTCAAAATTTAGTGCAAAAATGAACTTAGAGTGGCTTTATGATGGTTACTGTTAGAGTTTAGCTGATCATTTTTCTTTGCTCGACAAGCAAGTGTTTCAGATTAATGTAATTTGACTTGATATAGTACTTGGTACTTGATTTGGTTTGATAATAAGTGTCCACTGAACATATGGATTAACACAGAATGTTTTAAATTTGTGATAAATCAATATTAGAAGAGTAACATTTAGATTCTAGATGTTATTAGAATATGAGGGTGGTTTCCTTGCCCATCTCCTGCTTTCAACAGTGTTTGATGAATAGTTGTCTGTGTGATGTAGGCACTACATTCGCTATTGTTCATCATGGCTTGCAGTCGTCATTTAGAGGTCAAGCTGTGCGAATGCCTTCTCAACATTTGACGACTCAGAGGCAAAATACTAGAATGCCAAGATTGACAGCGATGATGGTGACACCAAAAATCCAGTTTATACAAGGAACTGATGAACAGACTATACCAGATGTGAAACTAACGAAATCAAGGGATGGCACCAATGGTATGGCTATATTCAAATTTGACGAACCATCAGTTTTCGATTCATCAGGTGAAGTAGGTGATATTACCGGATTTTATATGATTGATGAAGAAGGGGTGCTGCAATCAGTTGATGTGAGCGCCAAGTTTGTGAATGGGAAACCTGCAGGCATTGAAGCGAAATATGTGATGCGTACTCCACGAGATTGGGACAGGTTCATGAGGTTTATGGAACGATATGCTAATGCTAATGGCTTGCAGTTTGTAAAAAGTTGAGGCAATGCATATACTCACCTCTGAAATTTCCCTGCTTGGTCTGACATCCCCCCTCCCCCCTTCAAGAGATTTTGCATGTAGCTTTTACAGAAGACATCAACCATTATGGATTTATGGTGATGCAAAAGTTGTCTGCGTCAGGATAGTGCCTTCTCATTTGAAGCATCTACTTGTCAGTTGTCAATAAAGACTTCAACAAGTTTTTTTTGCTTAACATTTTTTTTTTTTTGGGAATCAAGATAGTGAATCATATATTTAATCCACAAAAAATCAAGAATTCTAACAATTGCAATCTTGAACCCAAACACAACTCAATTTGTTTTTCGAATTTTAAGAACTTAAGCCTAAATATAATGTACAGTAATTAATTTAAATTTGTTTCACTTGTCCAAAATCCGACCATTTTATTGACATTAGTATTTTTTAGATTGGATATTATTGATTGAAACCAATAAATAAATTTATTTCTGATGATAACTTGAAATTTAAAATTTTTTCAAAAGAAATTAAAGCCATTACTTTTTACTCAATAAGTTGGTAAAAATGTTTCATTAAAAATTGAGTAAGGCAAAACTATTTGAATGAAGGGTTATCAGCGATTTATTTAACGTATATATCATCTTAATTATTCAGTCATGGCATTTTAATCACAGTAATCGATTCGATGTCTGTGTTTAAAAAAATGTTTATATAATAATTAGGTTGCTCGAAGGGGCGGCAAAAATAAATAAATGAATCCGCGAGAATTTTATTAACTTGTGGTGGGTTGTTTCCTCTTTATTACAATCTGAGGGTAGTGCCTTATGCTGTCTTAAATAAGAATGCAATGACTTGTAGTTAGTTTTACAATTTAAATCAAGGTATTATCCATGGCCAAAATATTAAATATGGATAAAGTGGAAAAATGAATTTTTGAGTATGAAATGATACATTTTTAAGAATGAGGAGAATATTTATACGTATATAATGTCGCCCTCTGGCCAATGAGTTCTAGTGAAAGTAATGTACATTTCTATATAGATGTTTTTTTAAATTTTCAAATTTTAAACAGCTTTATTCGTGGTATAGCATAACTTAACAAGAGATAAACTTACCAGTAAAAGCTATAAATATTATACCGCTACGTAATGTTAAATAATTATCGCTGGCATAGAGAGAATAAAAGAAATTTGTTTAAGCGTCACTTATCTTTATTTTGATACGTAGTAAGCTTTTTTATCTTATTTTTTTAAAGCTTTTTTAAAAAAAAAAAATTCGTATAATTTTATTATAAAAATAATAAAATAATTTCTTGGCATCTGAGGCTATGCCATATAAGCTAGTTTTAAAGATAGTTACTTGAGAGAGGCTATGAAATAAATGGCGTGGTAATTTTAATCTTACACAAATTATATATATGATATAGATATCAATTATATTAACTAAAATTTAAAATAATATTACATTTTTTAATAATACAATTTAATTTTTCAGAGCAGTTTTAAAGAAAAAATTGACTGGGAAGTAAAAAATTCCTATCAGTAGCGTTGCCCCCCTCAAATTTCCAATATCCTATGGCGACATCACAAACTCAACCTATATAAATCCCCAGAACTGCAAAATCACACAAATGGGTGACGAAGCTGATATTTACGAGGGATTCAGATCCCATTTCCCTTTAAGCTTCGGTAAACAATCCCAATCCCAATCGCCGCTCGACCATGTCCACAACGCCACCCGACGTACTCCCTCCGCCGCCGCCGCGTCTGACTCAACGCCGCCGTCTTCCACCAAATCTGTTCAATTTATCCATGCTTTCAACCAAGGCCGTAAACCTAAACCGAATAATAGCGTAATTGGACCACCACCTCATACGGCGGCGGAGGATGAAGAGACTATAATTGGACCACCACCACCACCACCGAATACGGAGGAGGAGGTTGTGATTGGGCCTCCGAGGCCACCTGGTGGTGTGGAGGAGGATGATGATGACGTGGCGATGGTGGGGCCTCCGGAGTTTTATGGAGAGTCGGATGATGAGGTGGAGGAGAAGAGGTTTAGGATACCTCAGAGTAATGAGATTGTGTTGAAGGGTCATACTAAGGTAATAGTCTCGATGATTATTGATTCATATAATTTCTTCATGTTTTCGTGTCGATTCCAGATTTTGTTGAATTAGTAGATTATTGTAGTTACAATTTGTTTTGAAGGTTACAGCTTTTGTTAAGTTGAACTTACTGTAGTTATCATTTTATTGTTGAAGATTACGGCTTTTGCTAAGTGAAACTTATTGTAGTTATAGTTTTATTGTTGAAGATTACAGCTTTTGCCAAGTTGTGTTCGTAGTATTTTGTAGTGAAGTAATTGTTGTAATGATCTGATTTCACCAAAAGATTCCGATTAGCTGTTAAAGGGTTCAGCTTTTGCAAAAGGATTTGATGTTATCAACAAATCAAGATGGTTCTTTTACTATATTGAAGTGGGGAGTGTTCATTTTAAACAAAATTAAAACGCTTCAAAATGGCGTGCAGATTGTTGCAGACGAAAGTGATATTTTTGAAGTGAGATGAGGACTGAACTAAGCTACTGGCCTTGTGTAGTCATAAGATTGTATTGAGCGTGTTACATAAGCATACTCTGCATCAATTGCAAAAGATGCTTGAGGTTGCTAAAATATCGGAGTTGTGTTATTATGTGTATTGGCAGGTTGTTTCCACTCTTGCAGTTGATCATTCGGGATCTAGGGTTTTATCTGGCAGCTATGATTATTCCGTTCGAATGTATGATTTCCAAGGAATGAATGCACATTTACAGTCATTCAGACAGTTTGAACCATTTGAAGGTCATCAAGTTCGAAGTTTGAGCTGGAGTCCTACATCAGGTCAATTTTTGTGTGTGACTGGGTCTGCTCAAGCTAAGGTGCATGAATTGTTAGCCTGTCTCCTGTACTTTCTTCTAAAGTGCCCCCAAATTTCAGTTTAGCTGACACATTTCTTCTAATGTACAGATCTACGACCGGGACGGACTAACCCTGGGTGAGTTTATTAAGGGAGATATGTACATCCGAGATCTTAAGCATACCAAAGGTCACATATGTGGAATAACTTGCGGGGAATGGCATCCCAAAACAAAGGAAACAATATTGACATCATCAGAGGATGGTTCACTTCGTATATGGGATATAAATAACTTCAATAGTCAGAAGCAGGTAAATTTCCCCATATGTTGGTAATTTTCTGGATTTTCACATTCAAACAACTCTATTATACTGATCATGAAACCATGAATCCAGCAATCTTGCCTAAATGTACTTAACAGGCGTATGATTGAAATCAATGATGGATTATGTTCTTCTCGTGGTTCCTTTGATCACAAATTTCTTATCTTGAATCTGATATCACTATGCTTTGTATATACAGCTGAATGAAAAACGTGTTTCATTTTCACCATATGTATATTATTTTATTCTCCTTATTTATTGAATTTTTAGATGATTCAGTATAAGAAGTTAAGAACTATATAGTATGGAGTATTTAATACTTAAATCTTGTATCATACCCTTTGTTAGGTCATCAAACCAAAACTCTCTAGGCCTGGAAGAGTTCCTGTGACTACATGTGCTTGGGATCGTGAAGGAAAATCAATTGCAGGGGGGATAGGAGATGGTTCTATACAGGTAACGGAATATTTATGATACTTTACAGTTGAAGCTTGTCGAGTCAAAAGATATTTTGAATGTTGATGAAAAAAGTTTAACCAGACTACTGATAGATTGGTAGTTGGTTGTGTGTTAATTGCCTTTTGCTGGATTTCATGCCTTTTACTCACAAGCATAATGTTTCTTGTAGATATGGAACCTTAAACCTGGATGGGGAAGCAGGCCTGACATCCTTGTCCCCAATGCGCACTCAGATGATATTACATCACTCAAATTTTCTAGTGATGGACGGATACTGCTATCTAGAAGTTTTGATGAATCTCTCAAGGTTAGCTTGAAAAACCCGTGCAAGCTGTATTTCCCCAATTATTGTTACAGTTTAACTAATGAGAGTACGTTCTAGGTCTGGGACTTGCGCCAAATGAAAGAGTCTCTTCAAGCATTCCAGGATCTTCCTAATCATTATGCCCAAACAAACGTTGCATTTAGCCCTGATGAGAAGTTGATCTTGACCGGGACATCTGTTGAAAAAGATAGTACAACAGGAGGGTTGCTTTGCTTTTATGACCGAGAAAAACTGGAACTAGTTTCTAGAATTGGAATATCTCCTTGTAGTGTTGTACAATGTACTTGGCACCCGAGGTTGAATCAGGTATGTCAAGATCTTGATGTTCTAGTAGTTTTGGGCTGACGCCTAACCTAGTGGTCCATAAGCAGGAAGCATATGATGTCTAGTTGACTAAATTGAATGTCTTGCTTTTTGTTACCTGCAGATTTTCGCTACATCAGGTGATAAGCATCAAGGAGAAACTCATGTACTCTATGATCCAAGCTTCAGTGACAGAGGGGCCCTTGTTTGTGTAGCGCGAGCACCTAGGAAAAAGTCCGTTGATGATTACGAGGCAGCACCACTAATCCATAACCCTCATGCCCTACCACTATTTAGAGATCAACCTAGTCGCAAGCGCCAACGTGAGAAGATATTGAAGGATCCACTTAAATCACATAAACCTGAAGTTCCTGTCAACGGGCCAGGGTTTGGTGGTAGAGTTGGTACAACAAAAGGCAGCATGCTAACTCAGTATCTTCTCAGGGTAACAATAGCTCATATTCCGTATTTGCTTGATTCTTGTGGCTTTTAAATCGATTGTAACATTGCTTGCTTTTACAGAAAGGTGGCTTGATTAAAGAGACATGGATGGAGGAAGATCCCAGAGAGGCTATACTTAAGTATGCCGACATGGCTGCAAAGGAGCCTAAATTTATTGCTCCAGCATATGCAGACACGCAACCTGAAACACTTTTTGCCAAGTCCGATTCTGACGAGGAGAAGTAACTTAGAGAATACAATACCCCCTGTGATTCTGTCATTGTACACTGCAGAAACTTCAATTTCTTGCTAGAAAACAGCTTGTATGACTATAGATGTACAATAAATATGTGAGACAATGGATAGCTCCTATTCTTGCAATGTTCATCTGTGCAATTGGTCATATCAAATATTTATGATGTCCACAATACATTGTGAGCAATCATGCAAAGAGGAGACATGATAAAGAAATGCGAAAAAGAGGTAGATAATTCTATACTCGCATTGTTAAATTATATCATAATTGAAATGGCGCTAGAAGCATAGACTTGAGCACAAATATACAGGTCATAAGGCATATATATTTGAGTGAAAATATTGTTCGTGAGCTTATCTCTACATCATACTAGCTCCTACACAAATGTATGCCAGCAAGTATTTACACAATATATTGCCTATTTGATTGCCTTAGGCAACCACTGTGGTTACATGACTTCTTATAACAAATGAACAAATTGCTCTGACAGACTTCATAAATAGCGGTTGCCTAAAGACCTATTCGTGGTTGGGGGACATCAAATGTACCATGTTACTAAACAATCAGGAGATATATAACAAAGTGGAAAACTTTGGCATGTTGGTAGAGCTATCAATGTGGAACACGTCGTGTGATGTACTGATATCGCTATGCAGGAAACAGGCTGTATTGAACTGGTGCATGTTTGAAAGAACAGGTGCTGGTATTTGAACTCCGAACTACTTGTCATTTTCTCTGGCAATAGAGTAGAAGTTGACTGTTAACATGTATGAAGAAGTCGAATTTATCAGCTCAGAAGTCTATATATGTTCTAGAACTCATTCTCGAAGCTTGACAAACGAGAGTCTGTGAGCACAGTGAACAATTGTGTATCCACGAAGAGCTGAATCAATGAGACAACGAAACACATCAGACGGGGACAAAAACGTTCCACAATACATATAATTTCAGAAAGATACCTTAATGAAAGGTTGGTCTGAGCTAGAAAATGATTCTACAAAAGTATCTTTGAGCAGAATAGAAACCTGCATAGCAAAAAAAGAGGCCTTAATCAAATGAAGAACAGTCCTCAATTGATCCGTTAGGGGTAGGTCTAATCAGTCTAACCCTGTCATTGTTTGATTGGACATTAGTGATTGTGTATGATCTCAAATCCGCACATAGATAGTCCATATACCGCCTCAAAACAACCAAAAATTGACCAGCAGCCTCAGCCTGCAAATTAGGAACCTTGATGACCATGTAAACAAGGATGTTCATGAAAATGTCACAAATATCAGTTCCACATTTGGAAGTCCCAGGATTACAGGATGGATAAATTTATATAACGAGACAAGTTAAAAATGTAAGTTACTGAGCTATCAGGTAAGTAAAAGAGAATCATTGAATGCACACAAACTCAAAATTAAGAGAAATAGTCACTCAAACAAGCATGCATATTGTCTAACATTCAAGAAATCTAATTTGTGAACAAAATAAAACTGTCAACCTTAAGGAAATATCCTTAAATCATGGGCATCTGCCCAAGAAGAAACCATTGGCTAAATAGTCCAGAATAGCTGACCTGAACATCATTGCATTTATAAACGGGATGCCTTTCAGCCATAGAGCTTTGACTGGACAATCGAGAAAAAATGGGTGCAAGCTCCAATGTCAGCTGTTTTTGTCGAGGAAGCCTAGGCAAGTGCCGTGCCCGTATCTGTACGAGAGTGAGATCATATACCTTAGATAATCTAAACACAAAAAGAGATGGAAGCGTGCAACTATTAATATCTATATTGTTTGGAAAAAAGTATCTTCGAGGAAGAGTTGCTTAACATGAAAACTCTAATGGTGATATGAGAATTAATCAGAAAATAGGGCAGGCAAACACCTACGAACCTGATTTCCCACTGCATTCACTTGGACAAGATTGTCCATTTTCATCTTCAAATCAGGAGGTAGATGTTGTACACCAACCTGCAAAAGTGGAAATGAAATATCACATGAGAACACTGCTTTGGCCAGACACCATACAATAGAACTAGATACTGCACATTCTTACAGTTGCCACAAATATAATAGCTTATTTAGATACTTAAAAACATGAGGGTTTAATGAAGGTGCAGTAGAACTTAGAAGTTGCAAAGTAAATTAACAATTAATACAATATCTAATATTCTTAACATTGAAATCATTTTATAAGCAAAGAGAAAAAATTGGCAGTGCTAATATTTGTAAATTGTTGCAGATTGAGATATTTCCTTTCTTATTGTTATAATGTTGTTCCCACTCGCTTGGGCCAATGTGTACTGTAGGAAAAGCCCCATATGTGAATTTATGTTATTGCAGGGATTCTTTCAGTCACTCAGTCACTGGATACAGTCTTCTATGTCTCACACCACGAAATGCAACAAAAGAGATATAATGCACACAATAACTCAAACCGCAAAATTGGTCATTCGAACATCTCAAGTCAAGAGGATCAAGTAAGAGAGCAAACAAAATCCAAAAAGAAGGTAGGAAAATAAAAGATATCAAGAAGCTCACAATAAATGGAACTGGAGCATCAAGAAAATCTAGCATCTTTGCCGGCAAAACCTGCAAAGAGAGACAAGGTCAGGCCTCTCAAATAAGAGTATTGAGCATAACAATCTCATTAAATAATCATATACACATTTCTTAATACCCATCAACTTTCTGTACTATTTTCCAAATTCACAAGGCGTTTTTGTGTGCTCTAATGATTCCCATATCAAGATGCTCAATGTGTTGATTTGGCTGTTGATTAAATTTTCAAAGTGGAGTGTTCCTAAAAAAAAGAGAATTCCATGCTAAACTAATTCATCAAGACACATACTGGATGACGATTATTTATCCTCCCAATCACATAAATGTAATGGTATATTTCAGGCTGTAAAAATATATTTTCTTTCCTGGAACTTACTGGAAGTAGTAAACTCTGCCACTCGAAAGGGCGGATGATGGGAATAATAGAAAGGACTACAGCAGATAACACTCCCTGGACAGAAAATTATTAGATTATTTAAGCTGTAGTCGAGTTTTAGAAACAAGAAATAGTTGTACAGATTCTAAATGAACATAATATAGAACAGATACAAACATACCAGATTTGGGCATATGATGACCATTTGTCTCTCAAGTAACACAGCTGAAAGCAAAGCCAAGATCTGCATGCAAGAAAACAAATGAACTTCGGAAGATAGGTTTTTTTATCTGATGATGATGAGACCTCCTTGGAGAGTTTCATCGTGCCACTATCGCAAACAAAGCGATTTGACAACAAAAATTACATTTTCAAGGGAAAGAACTCGACATATTGTTGCTGTTGTCCATAGCGAGAGAGCAACAGCTTCCTCAGCAACAGCTAGTTGTTGTTTCACCTGTGCACACTCATCCAGTTAATTATTTGATTGAGATACTTCCGAAGGATGGCTCTGAAAATATCAACGAAGTCTTGGTACCTTGGCAGATTCTCTTGGGCCCAGCAGGAAAGACTGCAAATGTTTTTCATCTACTCCAAGAACAGAAACTGGAGGCCTGCGATACACAAATCCATGAACATGCTCTAAAGGCTGGAAGACGATTTCGCTTCCGCGTGATGGGAGATCCATGGAATGATATCTGCATACTACTTGTAGCAAATCATTTTTAGTTTCCTGTGAAGAAAACAGATGGGAGAAAGAAAGGGAGAAAGGTAAATAACCACTGACTTGACATTACATTACAAACATAAGAAAAAGAGAAAACAACTGACTTTAATCATCTCATTCCCAACATCCTTTTCGTGGCTGAAAATTGATCCATCATCCTCGTCTTCAGATAATAAACTTCTTGCAGAACTGCAAAAAGGAAACATCAAATGTGATGAGATCCAGGTGTAATAGATTCCAGGTGTAACATCAAAAGGAAACATCAAATGTGTTTTGAGGAAATATAAAGTTTAATACATTCCAGGTGTAATAGATATAAGTAGTCATATATCTAATTAACCCAACAAAATGGACAAAAAATTAAGTTGCCTTCTACGCAACCACCTGAACATGTTTTCATAACTTTCAGTATCTTCCATTGTACAATGTATTGGGAGATTATGTGATCCAATCTCTGAAGTCTGGCCATTTTCATGGGCTCCATGCCACCTATCTGAACTATCAAAGTGAGTTGCCGGATCCTCAGAGGCACATCCATTGACATAATTTGAGTTCCTTTTACCATCCTTAAAGAAGTCTCTTGCTTCACTATGATCTGCTGAAGTTTCACTGAAAGAAGCACTTGCAGGAGAAAAAGGTTCACACCTTGAAGATGATGATCGAATTTCATCATCTGATATTATGCCAGCCGCAGCAGCAGTAAGTGCCACCACATTGGTAACGGGTATGGCAGAAGCCATCCATTCTGACTCACACTCATCATAGGAAGAATCAATATTATCACTCATACGATCACTTGAGTTCAGTGATGAAGGTGCATAATCAAATAGAGTCATTTCTGAGACAAATTGAGTTATCCGCTTGAGACGGTCCTGTGCAATAATACTGCAAATAAATAAAGTCAGCCTAGTAACTTTAATATAACATACTGAAATCTAGAGATATGAGCTAAATATCAGTTGTAGAAAATCTTGATAACCTGTTCAGCATCTCAAAATGTAATTCAAAAAAAGGAACATTGGTTAGAACACAATAACAGCGAGGTGCAGAAACCACAAATCTGTTGCATCCAGATGATGATTGGTAAATAGGCGATGAGACACCAATGATAGCTGGTGGTCTCTGGACAAATTCATGCACATGTAAGCAAATTCCATAAAGTGATGTGCTGTCGGACACCTGACCATACACAGATAAGCATTTTAGAAACAAATTTAGTTGGTTATGACAAACTGAAAACAAATAGAATCTTCAAATGAAAACGGAAGCAAAAAACCAAGAAGCACACCATCTTCAGTGAAATGGGCATACCTTAAGGGAAAACACAAATGCTAAGTCATCTCTGCTTAAGTGCTCCTGAAGATGAAATACTAATAGATATATAAATATTTTCTAGTTGAACATAATTAAATGGATTAAGGCCTTTTCAAAGAAATTTTTCTAAGAGACTAGACGAATGAACTTGTACATTTTGTAAACGTCCCCAAAAACTTATCATACCTGTCCATAGATTAGCTCATTCAGCTCACTTAATGACGGTGTCTTCTCCAAAACATGTGCCTGAACATAAGAAGAAGTCTTAGGAAAAGTCAGAAGTGTTATAAAAGACATCTTAGAAGTTGCAACTAAAGAAAAAAAAAAACTCGACACCTTAACACCACCAGGAAAGCAAAAGGTAGACAAATCCTTCAAGGGAACGTCAAGTTTCTTTTCCGGAGGATACTTGAAGAGTATCTGGTTGGAAGGAGAATCAGAAAAAGAAACGGCATCATGTCAATGAAATGTTTCAGTTACTATTAAGAAAAATGCCATTATATGCACTTAACCTTCAATATGCTACTGGTCATCTCTGAATTTATCTTAGTTTTTTTAACAATCATCACAAACCAAAAAAAATTAAATTCTGGACAAAGTTTGGTAAGGTATACCACAAACTATTTCAACAGTTTGTATTAGACTGAGTCTTCTCCTGACAGTACACCTTCACACACAAAACTAGTCTCTCCTCTCAATCACAACTTATGTATGTTTTCAGCTAGAAACAAAAACACCAGAATTCATCTACGATAGATCAGTGGAGTTGGAACAAAACAAGATTAGTATGAAGTACTTTTATCTTGTATGCCAATTTTATCTTATAAAACAAAGATCACTTACTCGTAAAGTACCATTTCATGTTTCATATGTATATGATCTTTGCAACAAAAAGAAAAAAAGCAAGAGTGACGTGGTAGGAGATATATGGGTGTAAAGGCATGCTCTTAACCAGCACTAAGGCATTCTCTCAACCAGCTGAAATTTACCCCATTGGTATAACACATATCTCATTTAGAATGCAAAACATAGTTCATGCAATGTGGTTTGTATATACTCTTGCAAACTTATCTATTTTGGCTTGTAAGATCTTGGAGAAAGAAGAATGTTTCTATAATCATATTGCTGTCAGTGTTAAGATTCTATAGCGACATTGCACATAAAGAAAAGTTTGTAGACTATCTGAAATCCCATAAACATCAAATGGATAAAAAATGGGCTTTCACTGTAGGCCAGCCAACCTGAGGTTCTAATGTTGGAAGCAAGGGACCCCTGTGCTGGAGCATTCTCAAATCTACCATGTCAGACTTTTCCAATTCCATCTCCCATTTCTTCCTTTGAACATATGCAGCTTCAACGGATTCAAGATTTACATTTGGGTGAAGACCTGCGACAATGAAGTGTTCAAACAATGTGGATGGCTCTTCATATTTCTTACACACCTGCACAAACATTTTTAAGGAAATAAAATTTTAGCATCATTCACTAAGAGTACCATCTGAAATGGGACGAAATTTTGAAAATACATTGACATTCCAGCTAAGACCATTAATATCTTTTACCATTGATGACAAGCCTTCGGATTTGTTCATAGAGTTCCTTGGAAACTACCAAACTTAATAAAAATGAGGTAAAATAATAATGCTCCTTACAGAAAGCATACCAGATTCTTAGAGTGAAGCTGATACCACTTCCTTTTTTGATCTGCCAAAATCTCCGGGTTGAAACAAGAAGACCAACTTTCATCGCGCCCATTAATTCCCCACCTCAGAGCTTTTTGCATACTATACTTCCATCTCCTTAAACTATTACTACGTCTATGAAACGAGGTGATAATTTCACTACGGCTATGCCTATGTCTAAATCCTTGAAGTGCAGTATTTGAGGTACTGGCAGAAACATTAGGCAACACCCCTCCAACCTCTTTAAGTTCCTCTTCAGATAGTTGCTGTACAAGTTGATGAGGCGCTGCCTGCCTACGCCTCTCTTCTAGCATGTCTCTTTCTACATCCTCCTCCATCCTATATCCTCAATCACCAAAAAAACAATTCTACCAGTTCTGTTACTTACCCTTACACCATAACAGATAAATACATCTAAACATGTATCCAATTAACTAATAGAGCCCAATTTAATCGTTGAACAGCCTAAAACTCGCCAACTGCATCAAATTAATCTATAAGTTATGATTAACCTCAGTCAATTGCATCAACTTCTATCTCAACAAGCTTAATGTCTTAAACCATCAACTCAATTCATTCTTGAATCTTCAACCCCTATAAAATAATAACAATACATGAATGAAAAATTACATTCAAAACAGAGAAGTGACAAACTCTTACCAAAAACTCAACATATTTTCCAAAAAGCTTAAAAAAATGACATCTTTTTACTCACCAAGTACTTACTTAATCCCAATACTCATCATTATAAAGTTATAATACCCAAATGTAACGCATACTTTATGATGAGTAATCAAACAGTCTACAGTTACCAAATGATGCACACCATCAAATTCAAACTGATAACTATCATCACAAAATCATGCAATAATGATCAAATCATAAGAAACAAATGTGAATATCTAAGCATTAATGACAATTCAAAAACAAAAAAAAAACTATTTTCTTTTTATGAAATGAAAATTGTAAAAACGTCACACTAATAACCTCGTCCCTGCCCGGGATACCACGAAACTATGTTCTTTTTACATTCCTATGTAAAGTCGAAACTGTCACATGACGTCTGATACTATGATCTTCACAAAAAAACTTGGTTCTTGAAAAAAAAAAAAAAGGAGGGTTGGGTTGTTTTTATTTGGAAGGGGGGTTGCTTTGTTATTATGGAAGTGTAGCACGAACATTCATGCAAGAAAAAGGGACTACAATATCTCTTGCAATCATCATTTTTATTATATTATTTGTTCTTGAGTTGTTTTTTTTTTTTGTAAACTGACTGAAACTTTATATAATTAGTAAACGTGTATGAAAAAAAGAGGCTAAAGTAGATTTTACTCATTGAACTGATACACTATTGAAAAGTATAAATTCAGTTGGATCTTGATCCTTGTATTAATGAAGAGAAAAAACTACAATGAGTGACTTATTATTATTAGACCATTATTGAATATCTAAAAGGGAATGGATTGAGAATATTGTGCAAATTTAAGTTCAAATAAAGTGTTTTTAAATGAAATTTGGACAATTAAGTTTTTTTTTTAGTTTTTTGTACTAATAAATAGGGAGTATAAATTTTATATCTTGTACTATATAATATTTTATATTTATTTCTTAAAGTAATTTTGTAGATTCGAAGTATTGGAGGAAGTATAATACAATTTATAAATAATTTCCGACTCATTTAAAATTATGTCTCAATTTCTAACGCATCAATCATATGATATATAATTTCAAAGATTATAAAAACCTCAAATGAAAAAGGCATAGATTTTTCTCGAAAATAATATAAAAATGAAACACGTAAGAATCCACAAACATGATGATTTTCATACATACAGCAACACAGATTGATGGTTCAACCATAGAAGAAGAGTTTGCATGGCTTTAAATATGTAAATTAAATTAGTTCAATAACTTTGATTAGAGCTTCTTGCCTACTCAAATACTAACCCAAAGTTAGAAATTTGAATTAAGTTGCATTTGCATATGTTGTGAATGTAGTATATAATATTGACTTTTAATGAAACAACCATTAATTTTGACTGCTGAATGAATGCATGGCTTGCGGCCTAGTTTTGCTGCTGCACATGCTGCTTCTTGCATTATCAAGCCACCCCTTTTCTTGAGAATTGTTCTTTTGACTTGTAAATATTGCTTTCTAATGACTTTCTGAAAAAAGATGTTATTTGAAGCTAATGAACTAATATTAATTCATCTTACTTTAATTGAAAGGTTTGCTTATTTGTTTTTCAACTTATACATGCTCGTTTAGAAGTTTGATGGTTAAACTTAAACCTTATTAATCTAGAATACTAATATTAATATTAACAAGGACCCAACAACGCGTTTCAAAGCAGTAGAAATACCTCCCGTAATCCACAACTGCTATGCCCACGCCAGTCCGTATTCGAACTAAGGACATGGCCCGAGTAAAGCAACTGAAGTATTGAGCCATTTTAATAATATTGTTATCTTTGTTATACTAATCTTATGTTTTTAAATATAATTTACTTAAATATAAAAGTTGTATGTAAATTCTTTTTAATTTCTTAAACGTATTATCTGGAGTGGCTTAATGTTACGTTTTAAGCACAAAATATTGATAAAGTACAATTACATTAACATATTCTTTAAATAATAAATTGCAAATTATTTTAAATCATATATTGCATCTAATGATTTGATATATTTAGTGAAGATGTAACTTGTCATCGTTTTATGCAATACTAAATAACTTTAAGGTATATCCAAATAATACCAAATCTATCAATATCTTGAAATAAATAGTTTTTTTTAATTAGAAATATGTTTATTATTTGAAGGACAATATATTTATTTACAATACTAAATAATTTTATGATTTAAAATGAAATCATATTAATTATTTCTTTGAAATAGTATTTAATTACAAATATGTTTTATTATATAAAGGATAATATATTATTGAATGCTACGTTTTTGTTTATATGCTTTATTTGAAACTAAATAACTTGATTAAATTCATTATATATAAATTATGATAAATGATTTATGTGATAATTAAGTTTATCTTTTACTTGGCCAAGATGCAAGGAGTTAGTGCATCAGCTATCGCATTTATTTAAGTTCGTTTGAACACCTCTGCAATTACGATTACATGGTCTGGCAAGGAAAATGGATTATGGGAGGAGAAGTATTTCTGCTCAAACTCTAAAAACGATGTTAGGGGCTCAAGATGGACCAAGGGTCAAGTTTGTAGTAAGCTTTTGTCGTTACATTCATCAGCCAACCCCAACCCCAACCCGCACGCCCCCCACCCTACCCTGCGGGCAGTTACCCCATTGGGCGATTCACGGTCTTTGACCATCTTAATAGAATTTGTTCTTTTTAAGATATATAAGATCTTTTATCTTGAAATATGTGATTGATTCATCAATATCTGAATCTGTAATGAAATATCATTAGAGAACTCTTCATGAATCTTTAAAACTTACTTAATACAAACTAATATAAAATAAAATAGTAATATATATGTAGTTTGACTGTAAGCTTTTAAGAAATAGCCATGAGATTAATAAAAATTGTCTAAAGTAAATCGTTTAAGTATCTTGGCATCTTTAATAGCACTAGCTTTCTTGCAGCTTACCCACCCCACCCACCCCATAGAAGCTTCGGCTTACCCATAGATTTCTTGGGAAACCATTTTAATGATGTTAAACTTGTAGCAAAATATATTTAGTAAACAATAATAACTGTAAACAAAAAATGGCATTATGGATGGATGCAGGTTCAGAAGCATTAACAGATAAAGAAAAAGCTGATCTTGATGCTATTACTGCTCTCAAAGAGTCCTCTGCTATTGAACTCGGGTCCTTCTTTTCGCTCAGTAAGCGGAACCAATATTTTATAAAGGGGCCGATTATTTATAGTGATAGTATACTTATGAGGAAAAATATAAAAATTAGAAGGAGTAATTTTTAAAATAATAACTATAGTTTTCTAAAAAATGCTTAATAGAGTTAAGTTTTTCAAAAAATTAGGGCGATTGCCCCCATGCCCCTCCACTGCTTTCACTTAGAATCAACCTCATTCATTGTTAGTTGTAATTCATATAATTAATTTATATTTGTTAGCATATGTGTCTATCAAGAATTATGTTATGCTATATTTTGTTCTTGAATCTGGAATATGTTAAAAATCCCACCTTTATTCATAATTAAGCAAAAGTTGTGCTTTTGTTTTAAAGAACTCTCTTTTATTCAATCATAGAACTAAAGGTTTGGTCTTTTGGCTTGGTGGGTAGAGTTAAGAAAATGAAGTTGTTGCAAATATAAATATGTGAGAACTTCTTGTGCTGCACTGATTCTGGCTTTCATTTTTATCCTCACAAGCATACATTTGGATGATTTTCGTGTTCTTATAGGGATATGATAGTAATGCTAACTTATGTGATAAGTGACAAGATGATGATATGTGATTAAAACCGTTTGTGGTGATAGCTAACGAAATGATTCAATGTAAGCTATAAAGTGTAGTGATCCTTCTGTAGTTTTACTGATTGTAGGAATTTTTTTTCCCGTATACTACTGGTCTTGCTATTACTTTTTTGTTTATGTAGTATATCAACTCGGAAACAGTCTTCCGGTTATCAGAGGGGCAAGGCTGCATACTATCCGACCCCCCTTACCTACTTAGATTGGTGCCTCTTCAAAGGCATTGGGACATGTTGATGATAGTATGTTATTGTGGGTATGGTTGAAGAGGATAAAGCACTATGTAGATGCTATTGAGTGATATATAGTGTAGTGATCCTTTGTTTTTTTCAGGAGGAAGGAAATGAGTTTGTCAAGAAAGGGAAAAAACACTATTCTGATGCTATTGAGTGCTATACTAAGGCCATAAATCAGAAGGCGTTGTCTGACAGGGAGCACTCTATAATCTATTCAAATAGGGCCCATGTTAATTTATTACTTGGCAACTTTAGGCGCGCTCTCCAGGATGCAGAGGAGGCAATCAAGCTTTCCCCAGAAAATATTAAGGTGGGATATTCTCATATGTAGTTATATCCAAAAAGACTAATCTTCAAGTTGTTGGTTTTGAGTCCTACATTGATTTTAAGTATCCTTGTAGGCATTCTACAGAGCTGTCAAGGCGTCTTTGTCTCTAAATCTTTTAAGTGAAGCAAAGTCATATTGTGAGAAAGGCCTTGAGATTTCTCCAGATAATGATGAGTTAAAGAAACTGGCAAAGCAAATTGATTTAAAGAAAGCAGTACAAGATCGCCGTGAGGCAGAAGTTTCCAAGGCTGTTAATGCAGCTATGGTATAAACTTTCTGAGAATTGGTAGTTGGAATCAGAAAATGTCAAATGCTTAAGATGTATACTCTGTCTTTGTATACAGGCCCTTGTATCTGCCTTTGAAGATAGGAATCTGAAAATTGGGAAGACAATGTATCGAGAGCTAACTGGCTTAAAAAAGCCCGTATTGGACAAAAATAATATTCTCCATTGGCCTGTTCTTTTCCTCTATGCAGAGTCTATGTCAAGTGATATCATCGAGGATTTCTGCGAGATCGACATGTTCTCGACTCATCTTGATATGATATCCTTGATGCATGTGTTAATCTCTCAGTACATATTTAGTAGTCCGTTTTTTCTTTTTAAAAAACACATAAAACTGTTACGCTATTTCTGTTGAAATAACTGGCTAGAGTAGGATGAGTTATCCTTAGCTGCAAAACATGTTTTCAGAAAGTAGTCCACCTTTGCCATGGGATGCAGAAGGTTCCTATACACGTGATACTGTGGAACTGTATTATGAGGTATGATCCCTGCTAGGGGCTTGAAGTATATCTCATTCCTCAGTTATTGTTAGTTGTTTTCAAAAAGTTTATACCTTAGGTTTCGACCTGATCAAGTTATCTGGGTTCTGTTGATTGTGTCTCGTATAGTCACTTTATAGAAATTTATCGCAATTGTTAAATCTTATCTTTCATGGATTTAGCAGGTGGGTGCTGGGGTATGTTTGTCTAAGAGAGAAATTATTTCCAATCTCTTGGAGGGGACAAAAGCTTCGAACGTGGAAAACCTTGATTTTGAGGACAATGTTGCTGCCGGTAGACTGTGTAATAGCAGTGCAAGAGGTAATACACAGTGCACTTCTGCTCATCACAAATTTCTCATCTTTCTGGCTGAGAGTTTCTCTCTTTGCAAAAAGTAAGCTTGTGTGATCTGAGGAGACAGGAATCATTATTGTGCAATCATATTAGTACAATAAAATCTTTGAGATTGAGTTGTTTACTCTGCAGTATGAACCATGACCTGTACTCCTATCAATTTTTATCAGCTGGCATTGTCTTAGTTGGAAATTTAGTAATGTGGTCATGGGACAGTCCTTGCAACTTTCAAGTCTATAAACTAATCTTAAGGCACTTCTGAGTTCTGAGTAAAAGAAGGAGCGTGAGACCTTTCTATGCAAACCCATTCAAATCAATTCCTCTTGCTATTCTAAGATATAGATAAGGTTTCGGGTACAATTTTGAGCTTCCAATGGACCTTTTCCAATAGAAGCTTATGACCTGCTTGTAATTGAATTTGTTAGATTAACAACTATTTTACTTAATGCATTGTCTCATTTTTTTCATCTTGGCATATGAATGCTTTGCTGAAGTATTTTGAAGTCCAGATTTTGTTATTATCTTGTTAGCAAAAAACATGCTTGCAGGCAATGGTCCAAGATGGATGAAAGTGAACGAACGGAGAACACTCTATGACGTTTTGAAAGAGCCAAACATGGTTATACCGGGCATACCTGGTACATAATCTCGTTCTTGAACCTGCTTGATTTTCTATAGTCTGAAATTTTATCTTTCCTTCCCCGAAATGAAGATACTATACAATACATTATCGGTTTTTGTTTGAGTGACCTACTCGACTTTGTGTGAATTTATTAGGAAGTATATTTCACATCACTGTTATTCTTTGCTGCAGTTTTTGTTGTAGTTTCTAGAAAGTCCAGCTTTTATAAGGAGTTCAAATCTGGAAACTGGACTCCACCAGAGGTTTGAGTGGCAACATCAAAACATTATTGGTGAAAGAAAAGATTTGAAGATCAATTTACAAGTTGTAACAACCAACAATGTAACACATTTTACAGCCTTAAATCCAATGATAAAGTCATTATCTTGAAGTTAGATGGGCCATGATAGTTCTGCAAACACTGTTCCAGGAGCAAGTTCTTCCAATGATGAAACAATTATTGAGATTTTGATGTTCTTCAAAGTCAGTTATGATAATGTGATGTATATGCATGTCGTCAGGAAACAAGATCATGAAAGGAAGATTATATCTTAGTACAACTTAGTAGGGACAATTTCTTTATTTTCCTATGAAAGTTTAATATAAATAAGATTAATTTAATGATAGAATTAAGTCTTTCAATTTTTCAATTATTCCTTTAAACTAAATTGGGAGGAGATAATATTTTCTATGTTCTCTCATAGACAAATCTAATATTTATGTTTAATCTGATGCTGGTAAACACCCAATGGAGAGTTTATTTTCCAAGTTTTTCATAGTCCAGTTCAATTAGTGGACCTTCGAATGTCTCACTTTTCTCACTTCGTTAATTAATGGTCTGTTTAGATTGAGATAAATCAAGATAAAATATAATAATAATAGCATTCGCCTCCATAGGTTTGAGGATTAATAAGGGTGAATGCATTTCCTAGAGTAGCTTATGTGACAAAGTAGGAGTCGATTTGCTCCGACTGAGTAGAAACAAGCACACATAAGTGTCTTAAAGTTCTTGATGTTTTACATCATACTCTAAAGCTAAGAACCCAAATGCTGAAACATGCATATTTTATTTAAACCAAATTTCCCTGCTTTGGATACACAACAGTAACATTTCTCATAAGGAACAAAGTAGACGAGAAAGTAAGCCATAGCACAAGCCATCGGATTTTCTCATGTCTGCATATCAAGTACCACACGAAGACATCCCCCGTCGTGCATCAGTTCGAAGGCTTTGTTTATATCAAAGAGGGTCTGATTATGAGTGATATACTCATCCACTTTGATTTCCTGCAACAAAATTGCAAATTAAGATGCCGGTAGATAAGGCAACAAAGTAAACAAAAGACCACCAAAGAAATGATAAAATTTAGGTGTCTACCAACCTTCTTCATATACTTCTCGACAAGCCAAGGTACTTGTGAGCGGCTCTTGAAACCACCAAATGCTGTTCCCTTCCAAACACGTCCTGTTACGAGCTGGAATGGACGAGTAGATATCTCCTGCCCAGAAGCCGCAACTCCAACAATGACAGACGTCCCCCAACCCTATGGATTTATAAACCATGTCAGCTCTTCCAGTTTGATGTTTGCTAAAAGAAACTAAAACAAACTATAAATGTTACCTTGTGGCAGCATTCTAAAGCAGCCCTCATCACAGAGACATTACCAATGCACTCAAAACTATAATCCACGCCACCATCAGTCAGATCAACAATAACCTGTTGTATTGGTTTGTCATGGTCCTTAGGATTGATAAACTCAGTGACGCCGAAATTTTTGGCTGCAATTTTTAGCAGTAAACAATATTGGCTAATGAGCTCTGGAAAGTTATTTCTGAAATTAGTGCTGGTGGAATATAAATGCAAAATATGTAATGAGGAGACATTAAAGAGACATAACCATAATGTATTTCTGAAAATATTCAGTGATCAATTGCTCGGGCAATTTGCAATCACAGATTTTATGAGGAGGGAGTAGGGAAGAACCAACCTCTTTCAAATTTTTTTATGTCAATATCTATGCCAATAATCCGTGATGCGCCAGCAGCTTTTGCACCCTCTGCCACCTGCGAATTATTAAAAAGAAGTTCAACAAAATAGGGGAAAATAGAAATAGCTTTTTTTACCAGAGGATATGGTCGTTGTCTCATGTCGGACAATATTATACACTTACAGCAAGTCCAACTGTGCCGAGGCCAAAAACAGCAACGATTGAACCTGATTCAACTTTTGCAGTGTTCCAAACTGCTCCAAGACCTAGAAGAAGAAGAATAATAAAATATAGAGGATATCAAATGCAGAAATGTCAATACACATGCTAGAAATTTTGTACTTTAAAACAGAAGGATCAATCCAACTACAGTACTATCAAGTTTCTACGCAATGAAATAGAGAGATAAATAACATAGCAACAACATGAAGAATATAACAAAACAACATATTCATATAGGTGAGGCAGACATTGTTTGCTAGGTTGTGACTTGTTACTTCATTAATGATGGAAGTAGAGTAAAGGTTCAGATTTAAACACAGACATCACATATGCATGTAACATAACAAAAACACCGGAAAAATCATCATTGTAGGTGTTGAGAAGCCAGACTACTAGGGAACATGCTCACCAGTTGGGACACCACAACCCAGTAGACAAACTTTGTCCAGTGGAGCTTGTGGATCAATCTTTGCCACACTAACATCATGTACAACAGTGTACTGACTAAATGTTGAAGTTCCCATAAAATGGTATATTGGTTTTCCTTTGACTGAGAATCGGCTCTTGCGATCAGTCATCATGACTCCAACTCCAGTAGCAGCTCTAACCTTTCCACAAAGATTGGTCTTTCCTGACTTGCAAAACTTGCATTCCTTGCATTCTGCCTGGTAACAGGGTATGACATGGTCTCCAGGCTTAACATCAGTTACACCTTCGCCAACACTTTCAACAATCCTGCAATATGATACAACAAAAAGTAGATGGGTAGAATATTAATCTTCTCCATTCTCACACACGTGCAAGATATCGAAAACAAAATGAAGAACAAAACAATCCCTGCTGCCTCATGACCAAGAACACATGGGAATAGACCTTCAGGATCCTTAAACCAGGAACAAAATTTCAGGTTAGCAGCTAGCACAGCATATATGTACTCAGTATAGAAAATGAAGGAACCTGCTGAACTTCTGATTCTCTACAACATTATCAAACAAAAATGATGGTTTGCTTGGAATTTACCTTTGCTAATGTTCACATCAAGTCTTGAACTACATTTTTTAGTGTGATATACTGATATTCTTGGAGTCCAGAAGTACACACCCAACAGAGAATCAAATAGATGCCATTTTCATGCTTAATCAGAACATCACAGAAACCCAATTGCATATTTCCTTACAAATCTCGAGAGAACATCGACGGAAATACAACAATACTAAGCCTCTAAATTAACAACTGAAAATCATCTCTAATTCTCACAGTCTAAAAAAAAGATCCCATTTGCCAACATTCCAGTTTTCACACTTTATTAAATCAATCTAACAAAAGTAACACATTTGTCAAAAGTTATCAAGCCTCCAAATTCAAAACTAAAAACTACCTCCAATTCTTAAAAAATCCAACCAAACCAAGCCTTAACCCACTAACTGGGATCGGCTGTATGTAGACGACATCTCCAATCAACCAAAATCTTACAAAGTCCAAAACAAGAAAATACCCCATTTGGCCAAATTCCACATATGACTGAACCAATCCAAAAAAGAACACATTTTATCAAACTTATTACCTTTCCACTCCAAGTATAAGCATCAGTGTGGCACAAAGCAGTGTAAAGAATCTTGATCCTGACCTCTCCAGCCTGAGGAGGAGCAACCTCAACATCTTCAATCACCAATGGCTTGTTGGGTTCCCATGCCACCGCAGCTTTATCATTTTTATCATTCAAAACCAATCAAGATTCACACTTTACACCATAATACATAATACTCCCTCCGTTTTTTTAGTTGTATCATTAGATAATAAAAATGCAATTTATGATACTAAAACAACATCCATTATGAAACAATAAATTTAGACTAACACCACAACTAAAAAAACTAGGAATTATTGTCATTATATGCAAAAATGAATATAATTATAGTAGAAAATGAAGCTTACCTTTGCAAATAATAACTTGACCTTCAGTAGACATGACTACTGAGTAGAGATTTGCAGATAAGAATCAATTATTGACCTGCTGATTTATAGTACTGTTGCATAAGATTTTCATTTATTTTTTTATTTTGTTTTTTGATAATGAGTTAATAAATGGTACAAAGTTTACTAGTAGCACCAAATCATTTGTTGCTATAAGCATTAAAAGTGTCAAAGAACGATATTCAACCATCATGTAGTCACAAAATTGAGCCTACTAACCGACATTCAAGTCATTGTTACATCATAACCAGTGATCAAAATTAATATTCAACATTCACATCATCGCATAATTTAAAGCCAGATAATTCAAAGTTTACTAATTGACATCCAAATCATTTATTGTTATAGCATCACATATGTATTCCACCGCTTTTTCCCTTATTGCCAACAAAATCATTAATCAATTTGATTACAACAACAAAGAATCATGTTGCCAGAAAATGATGCATCAAAATAAAATAAAAAGACACCCAATGTAAGATCTTGTACCCCCTCAATATAATGTTCAAAATATAGTATCATGTTCAGTATTCAGTACTCTGTACTGAACAGGTTTCTAGACTTATAATCAAGGTTCTATGGAGCAAAACAATTAAAATGTGTCATTCAACAACTCAGTTTACAAACCAACAATGATAGTAATAACAATCTCAAACGTTGAAGCCTTCGGCACGAAGACATTTTCGATGAGCCTCGATCCATTTCTCGCATGCGGCTTCCCCATTCTCTACAATGCATTCATCCCTCACCTTCTTTGTCTCGGGACAAGCACAACAGATCTTCTTCTTGGGCTTTGAATCTGCACCAGATTCTTGGGGATTGGGTATTTGGTCTTTTTGAGAATTCTGGAGAGGTATGGTAGGAGAAGAACTCTTTGCTAGCGAGCTACCCATCGTTAACTGTGAAATATGAAGGAGGTCCACACAGTTAGATGCAGAATACAAAGGATTAATAAGTTAGTTGGACTGTTGAAATTCTAAGAACCTAGGAAGACCAGCAGTGTCTAAACAAAGCTTCTAACATGAACCTTTATCCAGAATCATGCAATCAAGTCCAGGGAACTCATGTTTCAGAATAGCAATCGCTGCACAGAAATATCTAACTACTAACACAATATTTGTCGATGTGGATACTCCAAATATATTTTGGTTTTGAGTGATGCAAATGTCAAATTCAGCACAACTGAAGCCGATTCACATACATATAAAGAAAAAGATCTTGTCACCATTTGCTTTAAAGGTCACTATCATTAGCAGCACTGCCAACTAAGAAATCAGATACTAAATGTAGAAAAACGTCGCGAAGAGAAAAGTAATTAAGAGTTTAAGTGATACATTCCTTATACTGCTTAGAAAATTAAAGAAAGGTTTATAAATTTGACTATATGAAACGCTAGGTACCACAAGCAACAAGCTCTGCAAAAGAATTTAAATTGCTAAGCAACCACACAAGTTTCGTACATGCAACTCTTATATACAGAAGTGTTCAGATTGATTCATATATCAGTAAGTTTCATATGAAGGTTTTGTAAATAATAATTGCAATGCTAAATCAAAGGCTTGTCGTTGGGAGAAACACAACTTGATTTAAAGACCCATGGATTGGCAAAAGGACGTGCAACATCTAAAGTACACTAGACAACTATATAGGAAAACTAGGCAAGTAATGAAGTAACAATGCCTCACTTACAACAACGAAAACCATCTCTATAAAAATTCGTAGGGAAGAAATACTTGAGCTACTCTTTTAAAGACGAGAACTTATACTACGCTTTGAAAAATCTGAATCATATTTCAACTGGACACAGACATAATCTCATATAAACATATCTGTTTTTCCGCACAGCTATACTCAGTCATAGACCGGAGAACGAGGAAACACAATTGGGGGCTTCCAAACAGACAAGCTAATCAAACCAAAGCCGATAGGGGTTAATGGGCACGATTAAACGTCGAGACTAGCATAGTTGATATAGTTAGCCCTGATCCTGACTAAATACCTACATCAACAATAAAAATACTGTAATTATACATTCTAGTTTCAAATAAAGTTACAATCTTTCTATTCATACTTATTGTTTAAGTTTAATCCTTCAATATTCAAACGCCCATAGAAACATTCAAACAACGAATAATATAGCACAAGAGAGACCAAAGAAACAGTTTTTACATTTAGATATATAGCATATGATAGATTTTTCAGAAGAGGGTATATACAAATATTATACATCAAAATTAAAAAGTGGACAATCTTTTTGGGACATAGGAAGTATAATTCTCTAAAACATATTGAAACTTCACACCAAATTCAACATATAATAATCTAGAAAACAAAATATTAATCTACTAATAAAAAAAATTAACAATTAACAAAATCAGATATTTTATATACCAATTTTTGGAAGAATTTGACTTTCGTATGAACAATTACAAAAAATCACGTTTATATATAAAACTCCTTCACGTGGATCAGCTAAGGGGTTTTACAAGGGTTTTTTCGAGTGTGTTTTCTCTCGATTTCTCTATCTCAATTTAATTGAGAGATTTTTATTCGAATAATAGTCAAAAGAATTAATTCATTTGTTGACTTTGTCTTTATAGGGAAAGATTAATAAATTTAGATATTACACCGTATAAATTTATATGCTATAATATTGTAGGTTAATAAAAAAGTATTTAAATAAGATTAAATTATTATTAAAGTTGAGTATTCTAGTTGGTAATTCGAACCTTTCCGATTAAATTGGAATGATGGGAGGAAAGGTATTGATGATATATAACCATTTTAACGAGTCGAATCGGATTGAATCCAACGGCGTAGTTGTTACATTGTTTAGGTCAGGTAACTTGTTTATGCATTAATTTTGTTAGTACAATTAGAGGGAAAAGTGAAGATGAAGAATACACAATTTTCTTGAATTAAGATGGTATTATGTGTTTGGTACGAAGCAAGATGAAAAGGAAAGGGGAAGTATTATTTGAAGCTCTTCTCTTAAATTCCTACCATTTTTCTTGACATTCTTATAGATCAACAAATAAATAACTTATCATAAACAAATTGAACAATTCCACAACCATAAATCCTTAAAAAGAGAAAATACAGAACTGTAACAAACGGCTTGTGTTGAATATAAATACGATTCAAGATTCAAAAGAATGGTTTAATTTGGGGGGGAGAACAAATTGAATGCATCAAATTTCCTAAAGACTTAAAGAGGCATGTGGAAGGTAGTATGTGAGTAGGGTGAATATGGTGAGTTCATGACAAATGAAGGGGTATTTCCAGCAGTATGAATCTGTGATGAGGGGCTTCTGGGAGTCATCGGACTAGGCGACCGAGGCCTAATGCTACTCTGCCCGTATCTTTTCTCTCCACTTCTCCTCGGACCTCTCTCTGCCCATTTCAACTCTTGTTGCTTTACAGTGTTTGGATATCCCATACAACATCCCATCTGGCCTGCCTTTTGTATGTACCTGCCAAATAAGTGCATGATTGATTTAATCATTTCCATGACAAGTAGCAACTGTGAACAATTACATTTTACAGGAATATACTATCCGACCCCCTTAGGCAGGAACCTCTTCACAGGCGGGGCATGTTAAAAATAAGTGTGTATGTCACTTAATATATATGTGAAGATTAGATGAATGAAGTGAGAAGAGTGATGATATTGTGAATATTTGTCACCTTTGGCTGAATCTTCTTCCAAGACATTCAATGCACTTTCTACCTTCTGTCATCTCTCCCATTCCATTTCTCACACATTTCTTGCAATATACCCTTCCGCATACCTGCATTCAGTATAGTTTGTTGTGTGAGTCTTCAAAAAAATATTACTCCGTATTATTATTGTTATTATTTAAATTCGGCCTTTGTCATTGGCGTTATCACATAATACTAAATTTGTTATGGAACACGGATATTGAATTACCAGGCAACGATGGCGAAAAATATAGATAGAAGTACTGCAAATGGTACAAATGTTGGAATGTGGGATCCCAGGCCTTCTCCGTTCCACCTTTCCATTATAACCCCCCATCATAGAAGACATGCTTATTCCGCTCATATCACTAAATGCCACGCTAGTTTCGACCCCTCCATGATGGCCTAATTCTGCATGATGATGTCCTGTATAATGCCCGCCATGATGATGACCACTATGCCCATGGATATGATCACCTACTTGGTGGTGGCCGTGGTGGTGAAGGTGGTTTTCTGATGGATTACTCATGGTTGTGCTGCCAGGCATGTGGTGAAGGTTGTGGTGGTTATCAGTAGGAATATGATGGTGAAAGTTTGGGTATTGAATATGGTCATTGTTAAAATGTTGTCTTGATGCTTCTATGCTTTGATTGAAATCTAAGCTTGGAAGCTTGTTTAAAGATGAAGATGATGAATCATTCTGATTAGATATTAAGGGAGGAGATGTTTTCTTTTCAAGTGAAAGGCTATGTTGTTGTTGAATTTTCTTCTGTTGGACTTGAGCTAAGTCTTGAAAGGTGAGGTTGACTGAATCATCTGGAATTCCTATGTACAATTCTTCTAGTTCTCTTCTTGCTTTTTCCAATGTTGCTTTGTCCCCCATTATTTGCCTCTAATTGATATATTTTTTTCCTTTTTGACGAGGTAGATAAGAGGAAGCTAGATGCTATGATAGGTATGATTGTAGTAGTTAACTAGAACAGTTTATGATTGTTAAGATCAACAAGACTTGGTGGTATATGTAATGTTGATAGATATGAAGATGATTGGTTAAATTGAAGGCCGGCAACTTTGGCACTAGTTTAATATAATGACAATTGATAGATTTTGATTAAGGTGAAGATTACAATATATTTTCCTGAGTTTTAGAAGTATTACTACATAAATAGGCGTCAACTTTTGGTAATTCTTCTGTTTTTCTCACTTGTTATCAAGTACGGAGTAGTAGTTAACTAGTTATCGTTGTGTGATGACTTAAAGTCGTTGAGGCAATCTTTGACTAAACAATACAAAACAAACAATAAGATGGTCTAGTACTAATAGGTAAGCTCAGAATAAGTGAGAGATAAGGGAACGGATTGAACGTAACCGTGATAATATGAGGTTGTATCTAAGTAGATTCAAGATGAATTGTATATATTATCTACCTTCACAATAGATAACATTTCGTATGTAGTGTAATGAGTCATTTTGATTTATTTCATCATATTGACGAGTCGAAGAATATGAAATCTTTTGAGTGTGAAAATATGAGAAAACCTTTGACTGTTTGAGCAAATTTGATTAATTTGCAGTGTCGGATACTTTCAACTCGGTTTGTCCCAATAAGACAATATAATAGCTGTTGCCCCTGGCCGGACCTTCTTGTCGGTCTCCTTATTATGACACACACATGAAGAAGCTATTTCATGACCAAGTCATATACAATAACTACAAAAGTTAATTGAGTAATATGGAAACAACAAACACTCTTGTCTGTTATTCTTGGCATGTCTGTGATTGATACCAGAAATTTCACAGTTATCAATTGTATTGAGGTATTTGATTTATAGTAGTATTGCACTGATACTAATAACTAGATGTGGTTGATCAACCATGGTATTCCAGGACAAGGATCTTGAGGAGTTGGTGTGACGGTTTCACACTTTTAAATGTAGTTGGCGGATAGGTGTGTGTTTGAGACGAGCAACTTAGTTACCATTTATGATTTTCGGTTAGCATTATTGAAATCGGCTCGTATAATTTCACTTTAACAATGTCAGTAATTATAATTAATACACTAGAAGTTACTAAACAAATGCCAGCAATATTATATCACATCTCAGATTCAAACCCAATATTCCAAAATCCATCTGGAGTGGATGGAGGTTCATATCTATACCTGTGCCTGGAAACTCCATTATGATGCTCACATCGTACGTTATTTATCCCCCCAGATCCATTTCCTTCATTTGGAAGAACAACATCGTAGAATTTCTTGCATTGCTTGCACTCGATGCCCTTTAACTTGTCCCTTTCATCTTTCTTTCTCACTGGTTCCACGAACTTAAAACCGGATACCCCTGTCCTTGGAGATGCCAATTTCTCTTTCTTCGAGCTTGAATTAACATTCATGTCTTGCGTTTCATCATCTGAATTGTTGAAGGCCATATTTTCAGGAAGTGGCTCCGGAAGAATTTTATCATTGGCAGTCTTCTCCTGATTTCCTCTCAGGTTCTCCAAGGGAGTATCAAGAAAGTCATCATGTAGATCATCACCATTTCGGCTCTGATGGGACCTCGTATCCCTCCAGTAAGAGGCATTACGCTTTGTGCCTGCAGGTGGACAGGATTTGACATTTCCTTTGTGTTCTGGTACGGCAAGAATGTTTGAAGTAGGAGTCAAAGACTTAGTTTGCTGAATTGATGCATCTACCTTGCCATTCTCCAATAGGTCTTGTTCATCCGCATTTCCTGTAACTTCAGGAGCAATGCCAGACGCATTAAGATATCATTTTCGAATCTATAACACGATAACAAATGCTATTGGCTTAACCATTACACGATGAATAAAATAATAAATGGCTCAAGTAATCAAAATGCAAAACAGTTCATTCAATTTTCTGTCAGGACTCAGGAGTTTAGCCCAGAGATAATGTAGATAATATTAGAAGTACTCCGTGTAAAAGATTTGGGACATTGGAGGGAGTTGAGCTGACCATTGTTCCCAGTTCTTACAACTAAGATCAACAAGCTTCAGGAGAAAAAAAAGTCAGTCAAAGACTAGAACTCATAAGAGCACAGAGAAGTATCTGAGCATACCAGGTGATGTTATTGGAATTTGATTAAGCTTGGCTTCAGCATCGTCTCTTATCCTTGTTGGTGAAACTTTTGTCAACAGAAAATTGTACTGAGACTTCAGCTTTTTATAAGCAATTATCATCTCTCTTATTTTTTTCCTTTCAGAATGTAACTCGGAGTCTCTGGCTTTAATCTGATGGAGCAGCTTCTCATGCAGAGCCGTCCTTTCATCAGACTCGTTGCTTCTTTCTAGGGGATTTACTTGAAGCTGGTCAACTTTCATTTGGAGATCCTTCAGTTTAGCCAGAAGATAATCATTCTGTTTCTCAAGGTCTTCCTGCTTCTTTTCTGTATAATAATTCTGCTTCTCAAGATCAATCTTTTGGAGTTGATGTGCTTGTAAGTTTCCTCCATCCTTGAGTTCTTTAATTCTCCCTTGTAGCTCCCTCTGGATCTGATCTATGTTACTATTTAAGTTATCCACCTTATCCAGAAGCAACCTATTTTCATTTTCATACTTCCTCAATAGCTGCTCATTTTGCATTAATTCCGAGTCCCGTGATTCAATCCTTCTTAACAGATTTAGATTAAGATCCTTACCTAAATCTATTTCAGCGTTCTTCTCTTCACATTCGCTCTGAAGTTCTTCAACATGTTTAAGAGTCCTCTCAAGTTTATCAGTAAGTTCATTCTGCTTCTGTTCATGCTCTGCCAGAATTATGAGATCACATCGTAATCTCTCAACTTCAAGTTCTAGACTCTTTTGTTTTTTCACAAGCATGTTGTTCCTCTCTTCAAGCTCTTTAAGCATGTTATCTTTATCAACTAATAACGAGTCTTTTGATCTAATAATATTCTCTAAGTTTAGCTGTGCTTCCTTTCCCACATTTACTTCATTCGCTTTCTGTTTCAACGTCTCTCTAAGTGTCTCCATTTGCAGCAAAAGATTGTTCTCATTTACTTTGTATTCATCTTCAGCAGCCTTCCTTGCCTCGTAATATACTTTCTGCAGGCTCTTAGACTTCGACTGAAAATTAGGATACAATTGGCTGCAAAATATATACTCTATCTGGGAAATCCTGTCTTTTGCTTCCTCAATTGTGGCAACCAGTATGGTACTAAGTCCAGAGATATACTTCGCATCTCCATTTTCTGCAGGATACCCCGTTTGAGGAGACTTTTGTTGTTCTCCGCCTTCCATCCTTCCCACTCTTCTTGTATATCAAATTAAAGTATACACGAGAAGTAAATATTTAGACCTTTTATACATCACAGTGACCTCTAGCGACTACACAATTCTGTTCGAAATCCAATGTTCATGCCACGACATATCTAATATACTGGTTTCGTTGTGCAAAAAGTAGCTATCCTTCAACTTTAGAGCATTAGAAAAACTAAATTAAGATGGATTACACTAACCCGAATAGCTATTCCAATACCATTCCGCCGTGTCCACAATCCACACCAAGCATTGTTCTTCTTTTCACAAATTCGCGAAAGCGACCAGTTTCACAAGATTCTGCAGTTTTCCTTGTTTATTGATCCTTGAAATTTCACCTTCCTGAGATTCCAAAGCTACCTAGAGTACTGTCAGTATTAGCTACAAATTTTAAGCATAAACTCACCGGAGATAGCACTACCATATAACCCAAATTTCAAACCAACATTAAATTACAGTTCATTATTCACATGTCCCATGAAGTAAAATATTTTATATTCTCTCGCTGGCTTTATATTTTCTAACTATGCTTCTTATCGATCATAAGCTCACGCATGTTGCTCAGACTTCATTCTGTACACTGGAATAACCTCCCTTAAGAATAGGGACCGCACTGCTACTACCGAGCGAGTATGGATAAATTTCTGTGGCCGAAGGACAGCCTCCAAACCACGCCAAATCCGCAGAACCACACAAGGCAATCTTCGTGGTAACATATTCTAATTAAAGAAAGGTTTGCAGAGGCGAATTGCACTCATGCACTTGCATTCACAAAGATCAACTACTTCCACTAACTTCGACTACACCCTCATGCATTGGGAAACAAACCTCCTCGCTTTTCTCAGGATAAGGTCACAGAATGTTCGACCCAAACAACCCCCACCCCCCGCTCATGTTGACGTTGATTAAATTAGAGTTCATTAGATAGCTATTACAATGGTGAAAGTCCAAGTAATCCTACTAACAGTTGAAATACTAGCTCCATTAAAAAAAAGGTCCATTTTATTTCTTTAATGTCAAAATTAACAAAATTTGTCTCATTACACATAAATTTGATTTGAATCGAAATTATTATGATAATATAACCACATTTGAATGCTATTTCGACTAATACGCTCTCCAATCCAAAAACAATTGGGATGTTGACTTTTTTAAAATCAATTGACTATCAATTATTAATTATTCATTATTTAAAAAATAAAATTTATATAATTTGACTGCTTTTTCAAATATTTTCATAATATTAATTTTTTAATTTTTTAATATAATTAAATAAGGAATCAAGATTAAATATTTACCTCGATATACGGTAAATTCAATTGTTTCGACTTTATGAAAGTATTATACAACATCGAAAGTTAGAAAGTCAATCATTAAAATTGAAAACTATATGACACACATAAAAGTGAAATCAGATGGAGAAGGAGAATTAAAATACCTGAAAAACGGAGAGGCAAAACAATGTAACAATAAATAACGAAATGGAAAATCAGTTTTCAGCATTCGATATTAATAATACTACATCAAAGAGATTATTTGGCGGGAAAATCGTTGACTAAAATTATGTATTCAATTTCAAACTCCGATTTTGACCAAGTGTTGAATCGATTTCAATTATGACGTTTGACACAAATGGATCGGGGCTGGGTTGGGCTATAAAGCCCATTTACCCCATTCCTTAAATAATATTCCAAATGGGTTGTTTTGACTTTATATTATAACGAGCCAAATTCGGTTCGGCGATTGTAAATCAAACCGATCAAACGAGTCTGAATCAAAATTTATTTCATTCATATCGGATTACAAATAGAATGATTAATGAATCGTTTGGTGCGATAACAACTCTACTTTTAAGTACTATTATTGGATTTTACTACTCAATTAGCCTTTTCATTGCGCTCAAAATTAAACACGATCAAAAATTTCTTATACTCATTCTTAAATAAAAACAATAGTAATATTTGTTTCAATTGGAATGAGAAAGTGTAGCATGTATTAGAATAATGTGTTCGGAAGACTGCTTAATTTAATATTAAATTCAAATATTTTTATTTATGTTGTGCAATATTTGATAAAAATATTAAATAATAATATTTTCAAATTACTTTTAATATTGACATTAAATTTTATTCAAATCAAAATTATATTTATCGAATGGCTGAAAGCTTGTCAATTTTGAGCACTTAAATCAAGCATGATATTTATTTAGTAAGGAACGGAGTAATAGATTGAATAATTTCATTTTAGAAATTTATTTTATTATAATATATATAAATACTTATTAGTTTTGCTTAAATAAAATATATTTATCTATAAATTATGTGAGGTAATACTAGTTAGAGTTGAATTCAATATATGAAAGAGAATTAAAAAAAAAATTAATTTCACTATTAATTTATTTATTTAGTACTGGGTAGTAAACTAAATAAAGATTATATCACATAATAATACTTATATTGGCCACCTATATGAACATAATTGATCGATATTATTACTAAAATACATGCATTTAATATGTATATTATGTATATAATCCACTTTTATTTCATTTAATATTCACGCATAAATCGATACACTAAGCTTCTATTCGAATGACTTTCGTGACTTTTTATATTAAAGCTTGTTATTTATGTCAAAATTCTAAAAAAGTTTTCATATTAATTAATATTAATCACATATATATACTATCGCAGTTTAACTTTTATTAAGTTAAAAATTATTACACAAATATATACTTTTTAAAGAGCGGTTATCTATTTCATTAATTTTCAATATAATTCATTTAAGATTTCACATTCAATGACATCTAATATGCTGGCTTCTTTTTTGGTCAAGCTTAAGGTATTAAAATAATCGGTAATTTCATAAAAAAGACTGATATTATTCATTGTTAAAATACTATCAGACAATCATCAATTACAATAGGTTAAAATAAATTCATAAAATAAAATTGAATAAATGAATTTAATGGCTTTATACTAATAATCAATCAGGATCATAATTATGAAATAAAATAACAAGAGATCGTATAACTATTAACAAAATGAATTATAATATGAACAAAAATGAATTATAATATAAGGGATCATATAATTATGAACAAAATGAATTATAATATAAATCAAAAGTATAATTTATAAATTTAAGTAAATAGTTAATTAATTTATTTATTATCTCAATTTAAATACTTAAGCATAAATACTTAAGTGAAACGCACATATATTTTACTAGTTTATGAAAAGGTACCACCAATTTCGAACGGTTACAAGTATTAATCTTAATAATTTGTTCTTTAAGATACAAAGATATTCAAACTTAGTTACGCTGACGAAGATCCTTAATATACAAGATACTCATCGCGAAATACACACGGAAGATTCAACAGATGCGATACTCACAAATGCTAAACTTTATAATGAATAATATAAAATTACTTCGAGTATAATAATATATATACTATAGTTTGGCCCCCAAGAACTTAAAATAACTAAATAAAGCTCCATAAAAATATAAAATCAGAAAAATGCGCTATTTAAGATATTAATAAAGACCATATCTTTAACCACCCTAACTTTCACACTACCACTCACTGCACGGGAAAAACAAATTTAAACGTCATTACACACTAAGCACCAGCCATTTCTACAAAATATTACTCATTGTATAAACATTAACTCTTTTTTTTTTTTGGCATGAGCAACACTTTATTGATAGAAGTTCAACATTAGCCATTACATAATTGAAGTTGCTTGAAAGAAATGAAATCCTAATTTAGAAATGGAGATCGATAATGTAACTGGAATTTATACTGATTAATAACTTAAGTTAGGAATATCTATATCATTAAAATAAAAAATTACCATAAGATTTCCTTAAGATTAATGAAACTGAAATCAAATTATCTATTTTTAATTTATCAAACTACATTGGTATGCACACATTAATCTGCTAGCCGAAATATTCAAACCATACAACAATATATCTCACATGCACATATTTTGATTTCATGTAAAAATATTTAAGAATCGACATGTCTTAGAATATGTCCGTCTTTAAAAATTCTTGACATCCTTTGAGAATATAGTTACTTTATGACTTAAAAAAAAAATTATTATATCCATTTAATTTTTTTTATTCCATTTGGATAAAAAGAGTGAACTTTTAATATATTTTTTAAAATAAGTTGGCCAGTCACCACTCAGATTCATGAAAATTTCTCCACTAAACTTGCTCATATTCCTCCTCAATTCTAGACCAGAACAAGAACTTCTGCATTTCACACAATTTCCTCTTGTAAGTTGTAACAATCCATGATCATGGAGAGTTTGTCAACATTAACCTCAAGTGATAACAATTGTCCAACATCTCCAATAACATCATCTCATGTTGTACTAATTAGTCCTTCATTATTATCACCAGAAAACAGCTCAAAAGATGATCCAACTTCTTCAACATCATCAACAAGAAACACCTCCAAAGATGATCAAGCAATGGGGGAGTGTTTGTCTCATCAAGACTCTAAGCCTGATTTAATGCACCCTCGTTCAGCTCTTCGAAACCCGAGTTTAAGGCCTGAGAAAGATCTGAACCGTCGGGTTTCTTTCAACGAGAGAGTTTCCATTAGACAAGTCCCGAGTTTCGATAACCATCCAGTGCAATGGGGTGTGCAGAGTAGATTTGGTTGTAACAAGATTTGTTTAGGGTGGACATGTTGGGTAATAGGGTTGATTAGTTTTGTGATGCTCATCATTTGGGTAGCATACTATTTCGTTTTCAGGCCTGACAAGAAACATGTTAGTACAGAAAAATTTGGTGTTCATAGGAAAATGCAGATGTATTAAGTAGTTATGCCAAAGGGAATGAAATACTCCTCCCTCTAAAATTGCTGATGTTTTCAGGCCCGACAAGAAACAAGTTATACTTTAGGTATGATGGTATCATGATCATTACTGCCCCCTCAAAAAAGAAAAACTGAATGCATAAAGTGTGTAATACTCGACTTGATCATACTTTTTAAATCCTGAATTTCTGATTTTGACTGCAAAAATAAATGATAAATTTTCCTGTGTTTAGGAATATCCTCCTTGGTTGGTCGTCTGCAACGAAAGCTTCTTGATGAAAGATTCGGCCACATTGAGTTTGAACGATGTTGATGTGAGAGGGTTGTCGAGTTTTATCATTGTGACGAAAGGGTAGAACATTTCCAGGGTGTTATGACAGAACATAGAGCTTATACCAGAGGTATTGGTAACAGAAGTACATAATGCATGAACAAAATGAAACTTCTCAGGTATGGAAGTAATGTTAAAACATATCATTTTTAATGCTCATTGTTTTTCTTTTCTTCTTCTTTCCTGAGTGGTTGACTTGAGCTATTATTGCAACATCTGGTGCAGATGACACTACAGGAAAATGAGTTAGTGTATCATTAAAAATGATATGAAGTAAAAACTAATCAACCACAAACCTAAGGAAACAATCATGCAAATTCACACTTTTACAAGTTGCAGAAGCAGGTAATGTAACTCTTGCAGTTTAGAACTTTACCACGCATAGGATTAACAGAATTTGATAATGTATAGATGAGATGCGTCAACCTATAAACTGGATCTTATGGAGTCGAGGAAATTATGATTGGATACGAATTAAGTGGTCTGCACATTTGAGGATGACTTGTTTTCTTTAGAGGATGGTCTGTTGTCTGAGCCAGATTGCCGAACCTCTTCTATCATTCTAACAACTTCGATCATGTTAGGTCGCATATCAGGAACTTTAGCAACACAGGCCATTGCAATTTGCAGCATTTGCACCATTTCTTCTTCTATATTCTGGAACTTGATCAATTCAACATCAAAGACTTCAGCCGTCCATTCTTCTCTGACAACTGACTGCACCCATCTAGGAAGATCCACCATGTCATCATTCCCTGGTGACTGAATTGGTTGCTTCCCAGTAAGCATTTCAAGTAGTAGGACGCCAAAGCTGTAGACATCTGATTTATGAGTATGCTTTCGTGTTTCCACCACTTCAGGGGCTCGGTACCCTGGATAGCGTGATGAAGCAGAAGGGAAATTTATGACAGGGGCAAAACCAAAATCAGAAATAGAAGCATCCATATCTTGGTTCAGCAGGACATTTGAAGACTTGATATTTCCATGAACAAATTTTGCACCTCCGGCAGAGTGGATATGAGCAATGCCCCTTGCTGCCCCAAGAGATATCTTAACTCTCAGTTCCCAATCAAGAGGTGTTCTTCCAAAATTTCTGCTTCCTGTTAGATCAGAGCATCAACATTCAAGAACAAACAAAATTAGTGGAAAATGCATAATTTATACTCTGTATGGCAGATTATTTTGATGTACATAGAGTATGAAAATTGAACTTCTTTTAATTTGTGTCCTAGATAAGCACCTATAATAGAGCGTGATGCAAATTCTGTAGCCAAAAGTGATCAAGATATTCAAAAGCGACTTATTGGTGTGGTCAACATGAGATAGATCTTTTTTGTGTGCACATGAAAGCATTATACTAGAAAAAACTAACAGCCAAGTGGAACTATATCACAATGAATTATGCCGTCATTCAACGAACTTCTTCCTGTTGTCATGCTGTAAGGCTGTAAGCTATGATGTACTGATTATGCATTTCTTGTGGGGAGGAGTTAAGAGTGATTTATTTAGTTTACCATGCAAGAGCACCGACAAGCTGCCACTTGGGAAGTAATCATAAACAAGGAGCTTCTCATCCTTGGAGTAATAGTATGCTCGTAAAGGCACCAGATGCAAGTGCTGACCAACTCTTCCAATAATTTCCATCTGCTGTTCAAAGTCCTTCTTACCCACAATAACTTCTTTCAATCTCTTCACTACTACCGTTGTTGATTCCTCCAACGCTACTTTATATGCAGTGCCGAAGCTTCCCTTCCCGAGCACTTCTGCTGATGCCCTCAACAAATCCTCCAGATCAAAATTATATGAAGATCCTTCAAAAAAAACCAGTTTGTTCTTTTCAGGCTCCTGAACCCCGCTACCAAATCCATCTCTGGGTTTCTCACCTCTTCCACCACCAGAAGGCTCTATTTTCAGCACTTTGCCGCCGTCCTTTTCATTTCTCTTTAGACAGCACAAGCAAACTATCAGAAATAGAAGAAAGAGCAATACCCCGCCCCCAGCGGCAATTGCAATTATAACACCTAATAGGGATTTCTTCTTTGAACTTTGCTTTCGAAGGCCTTCGGGTGGAGGCAGAAAAGAGGTAGGTGCAGAAGAAGGAAGCATAGGAGAACATGATTTCAGAGGCTGTCCACATAAACCATCGTTTCCAATAAATGATGTATTTGGGAACTTTTGAAGCACAGATGGAATAGAACCATTAAGATGGTTATAACTCAAGTTCAAATCACGGATCCTAGGTAAGATGAAATTAGGAATAGATCCAAAAAGGGAGTTATTTTGGAGATTCAGTCTGGTAAGTTGAGTCAAATTTTGAATGCTTAATGGAATGTTGCCAGTAAATACATTAAAAGAGAGATCTAAAACACTAAGCTGCCGGGACAAGGAAGCAGGTATATTACCAGAGAAGTTATTGCCTTCAAGAAAAAGGTACTGCAGGGAAGGAAGGGACGCTATATCAGAAGGAAGTTTGCCCTGCAATAGATTGGAGCGAAGGCTAAGAGTTTCCAAAGCATCCAACTTCCCTAGAGTATTATCCGGAATTATTCCATAAAGTCCCACAGCAGGAAGCCTAAGGGAAACAACTCGAGTCCCATCCTTCGAGCAGGCAACACCAACCCATGATGAGCAGATAGGTGTAGTAGCACTCCAGTTGAGCCTCCGTCCGTGAGGAACAGCATCAGCAAAATCAAGAAGAGCTTGTCTGTCTGAGTTCAAATCACCAATAGCAAGAGGCAGAAGATTTACAATGAAATAGAACACGAGAAGCAGTTGATGAATGTAACGAAATTTCATGAGAGCTGCAGGTGAATGGATGAGAATGAAATTATGCTTTCCTGCATGCAATTAAACAAAATGTTACCAAGTGACCATCTCAAAATAAGTCATCAGACCTGCAACAAAATATAAATAAGAGGTGTTTGGAAATTGAGAATTTAGAAAAAATCAGATGACTAGTTAATTCACAAATCACAATCCTGACTAAGCTGTATAGCAGACAGCATATATACAAACAACAAACAAATATGGACCTTAATTTATCCATTCCTACTTAAGTATAAATGGAATTTAAAAGCATTTCCAAACAACAACTAGCAGGAAACAAAAACATACAGTGCACCTTGAGGTCAATACACTCATGTATGGTGAATAATAGTATAGACAACGATTTATTAACAATCTCTAAGAGCGATGTGCAAGGAAAAATCATATCATTTTCAACAAACTAAAATAACATTATTATATATAATCTTCCATATTCTCAAATAATCATATCTGCTTTTTCTTCAAGAAAGGTGACACGTCTTCAAAAAACAAAAATAACACAACATGACCAAACTTCCATAGATCTAAACAACATCTAACTTATCATAAGGAAAACCAAGATTGAGCTATGATCCATCTGCAATAGAAGTTCCACTTATTAGCATTTTTCTAGATTAATCAAACTAGTCTTCTGAATAATAAAGACCGATACGAATGAATCATTACATTATTTTTTCAAACTATACTAAGGTAGTTTCTTCAAAGGTAAAGACGAATAACTATCGCTAAACAGAACCCAAAACCATTTAGACTATGAATAACAGAAAATAAATGCGTTTAACGTTACACTCTACTACTGCATTGAAAGCATAAAAATGTACTCAGAAGAAGCTAAACTCATTGGCCAATCTAGCAAATGGTGCATGCAATTATGCCATGTTTGAGAATGAAATCAAGAATGGTTATGGTAGAGTAAAATCTTGAAGATAAGCAAAATGCAATTGGTGAATTAGGTAGGATTTTGGTTACTATAAGTACAAGAAAAGCAGTAGCAGTATGTAGTCACACTATGAGAGTGATGTGTGTATACCTATATCCCAAAAAAATGCTGACAGTTACCAGAATCTAACTGTTAAGTTTTCTTTTTTCTGTTCAGCATCCAGGGATGTAATAACAAGAATGGGGCATGTGATGTGTGTAATTAAAAGACACAAATAAAGAATGTAAATTGTATTTTAGCTATTAATGTTGTTTGTTTTGGACTTTTGGTATCCAAAGTAGGAAGTATGGAAGCAAAAAAAGATATTGGCACTCGAGGCAACTTGAAAATATCTTTAGTTTAGAGGCTAATAGAAAAAGTACATAATGTACACGTTCAAATCGAAATGTGTGTATATTATGCACACACCAGAATAGTAATTTTTTTAGTAAAATAATAATTTTGGACTTAATGAAACTTCGTAACTACTACACTTGCAAATAGGGGGGCAAAATAGTCATTTCACATCCAAAATCCAACACTATTTGGGTGTGTGTATAACAGCTCAGGAAGTTAAGCCTTCATTATAGCAACCCGAACTATTGACAACATTTCATTTCAAAAATCGAACTTTCCAACATTAAATTTTTAAAAAATTTCAGTCCCTAAAATGTTGTACTCAAACGCAACATTGACTTATCATGTCCTTTCGTTTGATTGCTTCACCATTTATATTATACGTACATGATTACATGTTAGTGGGTGAGATAGTCAAGATGATTTGGGGCCATTCCTACTGTAACAGAGAGCTCCATAGGATCTTTGGGGCCACAAGACCTATATTTGATGGTAACATTTCCTCTACAACTCCATTCAATTTTATGTTCCTCTTTAGTCTTTACCATACAATACAATTTGCAAGCACCTCGTAGAAAAATGGTTGAAATGAGATGTGCCAACAAACTTTGGCTCATTGCTGTGAATCTTGCAGTTCTAGTTTTCATCAAGGGCATCAATATATGGGATAAATAATTATTGATCAACTTCTGTCAGCCTCGAATGAAAAAAATGTATAGCTTATCCAAGATGAAATGGTAGTATTTTGCTGGTATTTAGGAAAATAACAAATTGAACATGAGAACGATCAAGAATATCAGGGAAAAGAGAATTCAAAGTGAATTACAATACTTTGCACTGTGTCTAAGCGACAAAGATGGAATAGGATAACCATAAGACGACAGTACAGCTAAAAATGTTTCTCTGGGAGTAACTAAAGTCTGCCAATTATTGTACCAGCGTATATCTTACAGCTCACTTGTAGAATTCAAAGTCAGTCTCTGGCTTTTTGACATTGGTTCTGTAGCCTTTCTCGAAGTCCTTGGGAAGTACCACATATCGGTTCTTTCTTACAGCATGCATCCCAGCCTCTTGACATATAGCTGTGATCTGTAATAGTACATAATGTAAATGAAGTGCCCGTAACATTAATAAAGGAGACTGATGAAGAAAGACAGACATATTCATGATAATAATATGGAGTCATGGCTGTTATGCCCAGAAAAGCAATTGCAGTACAGCAAGAATAAAATGGATTGAAGTCACAAACCTCAGCAGCACTGATCTTATCGGGTCTGGACACGTAGTCTTCCAAGTCAACCTCATCACCCAGATTCATTTTAGCAGTGCAAACCTGAATGAGGAAGAAGAAAAGTTAAGACTGTCACTAGAATAGAATACTTATATGCAACTAATGAGGAAGAAGCAAAGTTAAGATCTGAAGTTCAGTATAGATGCTTCATCAATGTTGAACGAAAATTACACAAGTATTGAGGTTAAAGAACAACTAACGACAAGTTTGACACATCTGCATGTCTGGCAATGAAACAATGTAACAAAGTGATTATGACCGAACCTGAAATACAAGCCTCTTTTGACGCCGATCTGGTAAAGGAAACTCAATTTTCCTGTCAAGCCTCCCTGGACGGAGCAGGGCAGGGTCCAACGTGTCAGCTCGATTGGTTGCCATTATAACCTTAACATTCACTGTTTGATCAAACCCGTCCATCTGTAAGGAGAAATATAACCGTGAAATGTCAAACTTGGAGCAGTTAAGTATATTTACACCAACGGATGATAGAGTATTGAGTCATATATCTCCAAAATGCAGGCACTCCAAAGATTACTCCACATTACAATGAGTTAGAAAAAAGGAGTGATTTGGATCCATAAATAAATCTCTCCTTCAGAAACATCCCAAGAAATCCTGGATAAAACACAAACCTGATTGAGCAACTCCATAAGGATTCTCTGAACCTCCCTATCAGCTCCTGTTTGGGCATCAAACCTGGCAGTAGCAATTGCATCGACCTCATCAATGAAGATAATAGCTGGAGCATTTTCTTTAGCAAGACGGAAAACGTCACGAACCATACGTGGACCCTGGAAATAGTTTTAACTAAAAAAGTAAAGGCAGTAAATTAAAAAATACGATTGCTAGCTATTCTTTCTTTTACTTTATAATTAATAGAAGACTAAAAAAAGGAGAGGGGGAGGGGGGAAGATTAATAGAAGACTAAAAAAAGGAGAGGGGGAGGGGGGAAGATTAATTTACGGAGACATATACCTCTCCCAAGTACTTCTGCACAAATTCTGAACCAACAACCCTGATGAAGGATGCGGTAGTATGGTTGGCAACAGCCTTTGCAAGCATGGTTTTCCCAGTGCCAGGTGGACCATAGAGCAACACACCACGAGGAGGATCAATACCAATTTGTTTGTACAGGTCATGATGTGTCAATGGCAGCTCCACAGCTTCACGGATTTCCTGCTTTTGAATGTCGCAGCCTCCAATATCCTAGGAAATGATTTCAAAAAATAAAGTAACTACCAAGTTGGAGCAAGCAATCTTTAATTGATACCAATATACATAGCGAAAAAGTAAGCTCAAAGCAATTATGATATTGTCAATACTATTACAGATGTGACATTTTCCAACTATAATTGGAGAAACTAAATCTTTAAGAACAGAGTCAACAGACTAACACATTTGTCAATGTTAACAGTTGATAAACATTAACCAAGCACCCCAGGCCCCTAGTTGAGAAATTTCAAGCTTCAGCAGTGCTACACGATATAGTCAATAGAAGTATTGCAATGTTTGAGATGCATTAACAATCCCGGAACCATCTATATAAACTCCAATGAATCAATCATAACAATGATAGGCATCTATAAATTTCAATTTAATCCTTAAACTAACCAATTAAGAATTCCATAACCCTAAAGTTTCAAACTTTATAGACGAAAACATCAAAAATACGGCAACCACTTGCATCACAATAACGTTCCACCCCTAAACTTTTCAATTAACCCTTAAATCACCAAATTTAACAATCCAACAACCCTAAAGCTCCAAACTTTAAAATCCAAATCATCAAAGTACAAAACCCACTTACACTATAAGAATCTTTCACACCTAAAGTTTTCGATTCAACCCTTAAATAACCAAAACAACAATCTAACAACCCTAAAGATCCAAACTTTAAATCTAAAAACACCAAAACACAAAACCCACTCACAATATAAGTTTCAAACTAAAATTCTTAACTAAACCCTAAAATCAACAAAATTAACAATCAAACAACAACCCTAAAGATCCAAACTTTAAAACTAAAAACAACAAAACACAAAACCCACTCACAATATAAGTTTCAAACTAAAATTTTCAACTAAAATCAACAAAATTAACAATCAAACAACAACCCTAAAGCTCCAAACTTCAAAATTAAAACCCCCCTTACATTATATGTAACATCAGGCTTTTCACTCTGACTGAGCAACGAAATACTCGAATCGGCCTCGGGGGGCAACACATCAACCAACGCATTACTATGACGATGCAACGCAACCGAAGCCGAGGGCTTCAGCATCTCCCTATTAATGGTACTCAAAATCCGCACATAATAATTCGACCCGGTAGTTGACCCGACAATAGCGTTATTGGTATCGATCATCTCCATGAATTGGCCGATTACGAGGGGCACTGATTGGATCCGTTTGACTTCTTCTTGAGCGCGTAAGTGTTCGCGGCGGAGGTTTTTGAGCTCGTCTTTTGTGTATTCTTCTTGGATTTCGATGAATTCGAGTTGGCGTTCGAGGGATTTGAGGCGGGAGTAGAGGTCGTCGTCGGTGTCGAGGGTGGGGGTAGGGGTGGGGTGATGAGAGGAGTGTGGGGAAGGTTTTAAAGGTGGGTGTGGGCGTAGGGTCCATCACCATTGGGGAAGCCATCGTTGGGGTTTGGAGGGGGAGGATTTTGACTTGTTGGGGAAGAAATGGATGATTTTGACTTTAAATATGGGATTTTCGATTTGAGATTAGCTCGTTTGGTACTCGACTCGAAAATTCTACTTGTTTATTTTATTGATGAGTAGAAGCGGGGGAGGGGGGATTTTGACTTATTGGATAAGAAATGGATCTTGGATTTGAGGGTAGGCCATTTGGTACTCCAAAATATGACTTGGGCATGTTATTGATGAGTAGAAGCGGGTTTAGTACTTGATCTGAACGTCTCGTTTATTCGGCCTACAATTGATAATTAGAATTATTTAATGATGGCTTCAGTGGATTGGACGATGAGATGTTTGACGAAAACACATGTTTGAGTAAGTTGGTCGATAAGTTGATGACTGTGATAATTTAAATATGTATGTGTCTTATTCAAGAAAATGCTGGATGCTATGGTAGGTGGTGGGCTAAATGAGATGGAGGCCGTGATAAAAGCTTATTTCAGCCAAATCATCAGCATGATCGATACATTTTATATAATCGTTGCCTTCTAATGATTTAGTAAAGAGTGCCAAATCATGAGCTTTCCCTTATTAGAAGTAGATATTTTTCATTTGATCCAAATATTCTGCTTTATTTGCTCAAGTAAAGATTTATCGCAAAAGAATGTTTTGAAAGAGGTTTTAATGGGTTAATCGAATTTATTACCTATGTTAAATGTATTTCTTAGTCGGCTAACACGCGATACGACATAAACCCATAGCTACTAAAAGTATGTTTGATTTGAAAAGGAATTGAAAGGCATGAAATTGATTAGAAATTGTTAATAAATTATAAAAAAACAACTGAAAAATATGATGAGTCTGATTAATAAAAAAAATACATCATGATAAGAACATCACATCTTTTATTTCGTTAATACTGCTCGAACTATCGCTTATTTTCAACTCAAGCCCCTAAACTGGCCATCTTTCATCACTGCTTCCTCGGTCTTGTATCTTTTTCAGCCTTTACCAGACTATTTATCTTTTCACGCTTTCCTCAAATATATATTTTAATTAAAATATATAAAAAATCATATAACATAAGTATAAAAAGAAATTACACAATACTAAATTTAAGTAGGCATATTTAAAATAATTTAAATACGTAAACCATTTTATAATACTAAAATATTACATACTTTTAATTGACCCCCTTTCTCCAACCCATCCCAACCCCAATTCCCTTCCATCCTACCCCCACGCCTCACCACCAACACTCCACCCCCCACCTTACCCACCCACCCACCAAAGTCATCGCCAGTAACCCCATTCCTCGATCTCTCTTTCGAGATCGTATTGAATTCAATTGTTAAATATAAATATAAGTCATAATCTAATTCATGTTGATTTTGCCGCATTTCATACTTCTATATCCCAATTATGTATAGTAAAACAAGCAAATAAAAGTCACTTAATCGGAAAAATATGAAAAATAACTAAATTGGAGGTGGCACATAATATTGTATCGCTCTTTCTTAAATAGTCAATTATTTCAATTCATTCTATTAAACTAAGTTTCAACCCCATAATGAATGAATCGATCGATGAGAGAAACGAGAGAATTCAAGAAAATGAAAGATGCAACCCATAAATAAAATGAAAAATGCAACCCGGAAATAACTAAATCATGTTTATGATAACGTGATGATTGAATTGATCGAATTAGTCTTTTCACTCATTGCAATAAAAGGAAATAAACATATATTAAGCTGTATAACTAAATCAATACCCCCAAAATGGACAAGTCGAACAATAAAGTTTCAACTACATGCTTTATGCTATTTATATCACTAGTAAATTGACACCACGCGAGAAATAGGGCGAAATTGGGTTTGGTAAGAAAGTGTATGTCATATTAAAAATTATGTAATATTTTAATTATTATAAAAGGTCCCCATATGTTAATTTATTTTAAAATATGCCTCACAAATTTAGTAATTTAGTAATTCCTTTTTTGTCCTCGTGTTATATGAGATTTTTGTATATTTAAACCAAAAACATGTTTGAAAAGCATCACGTAAAAATATAAATAAGATAAAGGAAATACTGAAAGATACAACGTTTAAAAACAAGGCCGAAAAACATAAAATTCAAGTGAACAAGTTAAGCAAATTAAAGGATACTAGAGGACAAAACAACAATAAATTTTTATTCTTACACTTAGGTTTTAGTATTAGTAAAACTAGTTCGCCCCTACCCAAATCGTATTTGAGTAGACACGCAACCAATACAAAGCTAAATACGACTTATAATAATATTCAACGCACACCAACAACATACTTATTACTTCCTCCATTTTATAAAGATCGTCAATTTTTAATTTTTTTCATTTAAACTGATTATATATTTTGTCAGACATATAATATTTCAATAAAATTCATCAATAAAAAGTATTTCAAACTCTTTTTATCGATATATTTTTTTATAAAATATATGAATACAAACAAATATATTTAAAATCAAAAATTCGGTTACAATTATAAAAAGTTAGACAATTCAAGTGACGAGGAAAGATATTCCAAAGAAGACTAATGCAAGGCATATATAGTAATCTTCTTTGGCCGGCACAATTTAATAATTAAAATTAGTATATATATGCTATAAGTAAATGATTGATGAATGAATGAAAACAGTCGGAGCAAAGCAAGAGCTCAAGTTGGAAGAGTAGACAAAATAGATTGACACCATGCAGTTTCAGTTGTCGTTATCCAAATCAACAAAGGCATCATTCATGATAACGTCAATTAGTTGAACAACATTTACTAGCTTAAAAAACAAACAATTACCTAACCACAATTATTTAATGGAAGAGGATCACTTGCCAATGGGGCATATCATAAAAATCTTTTTTGACATTTGGTCTAGCTGTGCCCATCTTGCTTACAAAGGACACTAAATAAAAAATAAAAAGATTCCAAGGAAAAATGGCATATTTTTTTTTCTTAAATATTAATTACTCTTTTACATTCTTAACTTGACAACTTATGAAGTGTTTTAAGAAGATGTCAAAACAATTGTAAAACATGGACGTGGTTATATCATGAACAGGAAGTCTAAGTTATTAGTTAATCCATTAAGGCGTTGTCTTTTTACCAAGTCCCATATGTTAATCTAAATGGATTGTTTGAAATATTTACCATCTCAATTAAATGAAGTCTAAGTTATTAGTTAATCCGTTGTCTTTACCAAGTCCCTATGTTGGCTTCAATGCAGTTTGTAAGTATTTTGCCATGTCAATTAGATATGTTCCGATGACTTGTGGAGATTAGTGATATTTGATCATAGACTCTAACAAATAAGTTAAAATATTGGATGATTATTTCCTACCATGCATGTTCCTAGTATAACATACATCATAGAAAGTTAACGAAATTGTTTTTTGTGTTCTAATGATTCAATAATAGTTTCCAAATAAACAAACAAGGACATAATAATGAGATTGGTCACATAATTAGTTTTATTGTATATTACCTCCATTCTTAAATTATCATCGAAATTATTTTTTCATTAGTCAAAATTAACAAACTTTGATTAAATTAAAATTATCAAGGCAATAATAAGATATGATAAAGTAAATCATCGCAATTCACTCGAAACAATCCATAATTTTTTATATGGAGGGGTGAAGTGATAAATTTGGATGAATCTAGTTCAAATTTTAAGTTCATCATCGATCCTATCTTTTGTATTTATCTATATTCATTTTATTTATATTAATCTTTAATTGGGCAGTTCCAGATTGATAAATAAAATAGTAATCCATAATATTCTGACAACATAAGTTTTACTTTGGACTAGATTCATGCCTATCCAAAAATACTCAACTGTTATACACACACCCAAATAGTGTAGTAGTTGGGGGTAAAATGACTATTTTCCCCCCCCTATTTGTAAGTGTAGTAGTTAAGGAAGTTGCATTAAGGACAAAATTGTCATTTCATTAATAAAAACACTATTTGGGTATGTGTATAGTGTTGCCCCCAAAAATACCATAAATGTCAATAGTACCATATTGATTCACATGAACAAAACAAGAAAAGGTGGCGAAAAAGAGGCAAAAATGGCTGCTTGCTTCCATCACCAAAAGCTCCACCTACACTATCTACTCTCCATTGGACCTCCTACTTTGACATGCCTACTCCAATTCAAACTAACCTCACATTCCCTTTTCACATTGGTAAAATTCCAATATTATCATAAAAAATACGTCGTATTTATATAGTCGATACTAGCTAATAAAATAATGTTTAGTTTGTACCATTGCATGCAAAGATTATTGCCAAATTGTCAGTAATTAGTTTTGTTATGTTACATCATATGCTTACTATTTACAGTATATGCTTTTGTTTAATCCCCACCCCACCTACCCACATTTGATTAATCATTTGGTATCATATCTTTCTGAAGAATAGTTGGTTTTGTCTAAAGCTTTTGACTTTTTGTAATCCGGGTTATTATTGCTGACTACAAATTAATAAATGGTTTAAATAGTTGTGTATGGACTTAATAATTGTTGGGAATTTCAATAGTTTCTGAGGTTCTTGAATTGCAGATGTAAGAGGTATTTGTGAGATAGAGAAAAATGGGCAAGTTTGGGATGCTACAAGGGAAAAGATTATGCTTTTTGGTGAGTTTGATTGTTTGTTTATGGTGGACTTTGCAGCTGAAGGGGGCAGATGGTCAGCTTACTGATCCTTCAGAAGGTATGGAGCTTCTTCTTTTTTTCGATATTTAGCGATGAGGTCAGTTTCGAAGCCAGAATCTTTTGGTCACTAGAAAAACCTTTTCTACTATGCTATCCGATTAACTCCAGAAGGTATGGAACTTTGTATGGTTTCATTTAGTTTTCAGAGCTAAAGTTTTTTCTGGGGAAAAAATTGAGCCCTTAGGCGAGGGCTTCTCCAGAGGCACTAGGGTATATTGATGATGTTGATGACTGCTCAATTTTTACTACATCAAAAAGATTTAAGACAAAAAAATACTCCGTAGTAATTATATGAAGTAGTGTATTTTCATTGAATGTTGAATGATGGTAGCATGTTTAAGTAATAACCTCAAGTTTTAAATTCACTCAAATGTAAAAAGTTAGCAACTTTTACTACTTCCTCCGTCTCAATTTATTGAAAAATGGATCAAGCAATTTAACACATGAATTTCTGAGTTGATCTAGTTATGTTTTTTTAGTATGGAGAACTTTTACAAATAAGTACTAACAATACTCTATCTAATGATATTAATTTTATTACTGAAACTCAACTTACTGTGCATGTATTGTTGTTCAGACTAGTGGTAACTATAAAAAAGACAGTAAAACTCACATATGTTTTGGGATAGAGGGAGGATGTTAGCACAGCAAATGTGATTTGTCATATTATGAAATATTTTCATTGAAATCGGATTGGTGATTTGTATTGTTGGAGTGTTGACAATCAAAATTGAAACTTACTGCTCTTTGTTTTATGGAAGATGGTGAAGATGTGGGAGAGATATCTATTATCTCGACATAGATGCATTTTAACTCTGTATGCCGAACATTCTTGATCACAGTGATTCTGTTTGAGCACCCGTTCTCGTCCTGCCAAATAAACATAACCATAAGAATCAGCATCTGAATCTGTAATTTCTGTCAATTATGTGGGAAGGTGATAAGTCAAAGTAGTTTCTTTTAGAAGAAAACAGGATGTATATTGAGTTTGAATAAATCAAAGAAGATCTCATGGATTACATTTGTGTTCCAATTGAATTTGCGAAACTGACTTTGATTGATGGTGAATCTTGTTAATTAAGCATTGGTAAAGTAAATACGAGTGCAAAAACTTATTTGGTCCATTCATCTGTTGCATTTAAAGGGGCAAGAATGTTGGTTTCTGTAATGACTATTAGCGTATACATCTTTCAAATATTTTCAAAGAGGGAAAATGATGGAATTGCCTGCATTTGCAGTTGACGCATTAGATGATATCAGAAACAGTTTGACAGACCCAAGTGGGAGCCTCAGGGTTTGGGACAGAGGAGATCCATGTACTTCAAATTGGACGGGGGTGCTTTGCTTCAATACAAGTTTGGATGATGGTTATCTTCATGTCAGAGAATTGTATGCTTCTAGCTACTTTATTTTTTCAATTCTTTTCATTAACTATACATAATACATGACTTTGCCTTCCCTAGAGTTTGATTATTTTGCATATTCGACTCATTCGAGGGTACATTTACTTGTCTGAATGTTGCTCTAAAGTACAAAAAGCTACTCCTCAACTTAGCTGCATCACAATCCTTTGTAAATAAGTATTAAGCGTCTATACCATTTGTTGGTATTCGGCATGGAGAATACAGCTAGTTAATATTTTTTTCCATATTCGACAGGCTACTATTAAATATGAATCTCTCCGGAACTTTATCACCAGAAATTGGCCGCTTGTCCCATCTGCAGATATTGTAAGTTGACGATGGCGATGGCTTTTCCTCTAGAAGGCAAACATCACCCCTCCCCTCCCCCCTCTCCAATTGGTCTATGGTGTTGCTTTTTGTCAAATAGTTTCTCAAATGGAGTCGTTGCATAAGTTTATGGTTGTGATATCCTTTTCTTGTTCCTATCTTCATTTTACAGGGATTTCATGTGGAACAATATTATTGGAACTATACCAAAAGAGATAGGCAATATAAAAACTTTACAACTTTTGTAAGTACAAGACTCCCCATATAGTGTCCTTGTTTTTCACTATACATTTTGTTATGCTGGTTCCATCATGAGATGATTAATCCACGGAGAAGTTATAATTCACCAATCCTGGAATTTATAATTTTATTTTTTTCAATTACTCTTATTTCTGACTTGAAATATTTTGATTGAATCTCTCACTTATTTCAGGTTGCTGAATGGAAATCAACTGACAGGTTCCCTGCCAGAAGAGATCGGTTTCCTTCCTAACTTAGACAGGATACAGATAGACCAGAATTTTATATCCGGATCAATTCCTACATCATTTGCAAACTTGATTAAAGCTAAACACTTGTGAGGCTCTTTTAAAATCCACTCACAGTATTTCCTGTTAAGCAATGGTTCCTTCATCTCCTAATTAAAATACTTTACACGTTTATCGAACAGCCATATGAATAACAATTCTCTGAGTGGGCAAATCCCGCCTGCGTTGTCTACACTTCCTTTTCTCGTTCACTTGTAAGTTGTGGTTTCTCATTTTTGTTCCTTTTTTTTCTTATTTTATTGTTACTTCAAAATGAAAAAATTATGTCATTGGTGTAAAATCTACAGGTTGCTCGATAACAACAACTTATCTGGCTATCTCCCACCAGAGCTTGCCCAAATGCCACAACTGAAGATACTGTATGCTACTCTTGTTCTTCTCATTCCTCTTTATTGATTTTTAAATGACTATCCAAACCATTTTTCTTATTTTGTGTGGATCATGTAATTCAATTGCACATGAATTGAAATAATATTTTACAGTTCTGAGTTCCGACTAATGCAACGAACTTTCACAGTGAAGATAGAAGTAGTGAAAGCAAGATATAACAATTAATGACTAGAAACTCTATCTACTGGCCAATGATATGCATGCCAACCTTAATTTGAGACATAATTATATTGCATCTGATATACCTTAATTCTTTTGATCTTATTCACTTGGATTTGCAGCCAACTTGACAACAACAGCTTTGATGGCACCACAATACCAGCTTCTTTTGGAAATATGAGCCATTTAGTAAAATTGTAAGTAAATTCAAATTAATTGCATAAAGTTGCTTAAGTTTTCTGAGGCCAGAGAAATTTTTAAATCATATTTCCTCACATTTATACATCCATTATACTGTATAACTTTTGGGAGAGAAAGTGAGACTTCTTTTATGATGGTTAAACTTCTATGTTTTGAAGCAAAAATATTTCTCATGCATAAATAAGGAGGTCCGATCCCATAAGCAACCAGAAGTTTATCACTGTGTTCATACATGTGTTCAAGACTCTCCTGGTGGTTACCGCATGTAAATGCAAGCTCCAACAGCCAACCAAAAGTTGAGATCTATGTGTATCTATATCAAATTTCACTATGTTTGAGCACCATGCTAAGAACTATTTCAACCTTCGAGCTTTAAATTTCCTGTAGAAGATCACATATTATTCTAGCTAAAACAGACAACCAAAAGTTGGGCACTGTGTTGGTATCTGGCGGAACCAGGAATTTTATGTAGGGGAGGCGAAGTAACTAATATTATATAAATGAAGAAAAAATGTACAAAATTAGGGGGGGTAAATAACTTATTTTGAATAAATGAATGTTAAATTATTTTTTAATAGCAAAAATATAATTTTCAAAATTTTAGTTGTTCCCCCATGCGCCCCCCCTAGTTCTTCCACTGCGGTATCTCTGAGTATTAGTCTTTTATTGGAGAAAACCTTCAGAGTATGCTAGTTATCAATGACTCAAACATACTCCTTTTCCATAATGATTATGAAGTCTGGGTTCTCCTCTGTATCCAGCTAATGTATACTCTTTTTATCAACTTGAATGCCTTTAATTCCCTCAAATTTCTTCATAAGGGAAAGTGACTTCTTTTCTTGAAGTTTTTACAAATTTGTAGTTCTTTGCCTTAAAACAATGGGAGGGAAAAAGGGAATGACATGCACAGTTAGACATCATGAGCCTTTTCAGCATCTAATGAAGTAAAATAGGGAAAATAACTTTCACATTGCTATAACATATTTATTTCGTGATCTCAGAAGTTTAAGGAATTGTGGCTTGACAGGGCCAATCCCAAACCTTAGCAAGATATCTAACCTTACTTATCTGTAAGTCCTTCCACATCACTTTATTATATCCATTATCTGCAGTGGGATCTGTCTACAGGTTCCATAAATTTAGTTGAAAATGCATACTTCTTTGCACTTTGCACTTGGCATTAACAAAGAGAATCCAGTTATTTTTTCTTTGGGTACAAGAATTTCACATTCTAATTGATTGAACTATGGTGCAGAGATCTAAGTTTTAACCAGCTTAATGGATCCATACCACCAGATAAATTGTCAGATAATATCACAACTATGTAAGCACTCTTCCTCCTCCCCTCCCCCCTTGTTATTTTCTGGTTGAATCAGAGGCCCCTTGTGTATCTGTCGATGGATTGCATCCATAATAGTTATTTTTTTGGCTTTGCAGTGATCTGTCATATAACAGGCTGACTGGAAGCATTCCTTCCAGCTTTTCATCTCTCCCTCGTCTGCAGAAATTGTAAGAAGCCACTGGAATTTTTTGAGATTGAATGTTTATGCAGTCTGGTTTCCATGTCCTATGGAGTTAATGATCTTATATCTTTGGATCTTGGATGTAATGGAATAAATCAAAATGACTCATACACTACTTACACTTCTTATCTATTGTAAATTAGTAGAGAACTTCATCTTGGATCAATTAGTAGACAGTCTGTTATCACCGCGGGTAGGTGCATACTATCCCCCCCTCTTCGTTAGGCGAGAGCCTCTTTAGAGGCATTGGGGCATGTTGTGTTGTTGAATGTTTATGCAGTCTCCGATATGGAGGAGTACAAAAACATTATTCTTTAATTGGGACTGTTTCCTGTTGCAGGTCACTAGCAAACAATTCATTAAATGGTTCACTTCCAGCCATCATTTGGCAAAGTAGAACGCTAAATTCATCTGAGAGACTTTTCATGTAAGACCAGAAGCAGAGAAGTAGAGTTCTTTTGTCATTTAACATTATTCCTTCTTTTATTGCTCTTTTTTTTTCTATCAAGACAATACAAGACTTCATCCTATGGATATTCAAATCATTTCCTTTCATCTCTACTATTTTATCGTCTTTTTGGACTATGTTGTTGCAGTTTGTACATGTATCAAGTGACTAAATTCCAAACAGTTAAGAATCTTTTATGTTGCAGGGATTTTCAAAATAATTTGCTGCTGAATATCTCAGGCATTCCTGTTGTCCCTCCTAATGTAACTGTTAGGTACAATGAGCATGAAATCATCTTTTCCTGTCAGGAATCTTCATATATTCAACATGCAAACATGATGTTTGACATTTTCAGACATATTGCAGGCTTGAAGGAAACCCTTTATGCTTAAATTCCAACTTAGACCAGTTGTGTGGATCTCAGGATCAATATGTTAGTAATATCCTCAGTGTAGGAAATTCTAGCACTTGTGAACCTCAATCGTGCCCATCTCCATACGAATATGCACCTCCATCTACTGTACCATGCTTTTGTGCTGCACCATTGCTTGTTGGATTTCGTTTGAAGAGTCCTGCGTTCTCAGACTTTCTACCATATAAAACTTTCTTCGAGACATATCTAACAGGCGGCCTCAGAATAAACCTTTATCAACTTGAAATTGGTTCATTCTCTTGGCAAGAGGGCCCTCGGTTAAGGATGTACTTAAAGATTTTTCCAGTTTATGCACTTGACAGCGGTAACAAATTCAATGCCACTGAAATTTTACGGATTCGGGGCATGTTTACAAGATGGACAATTCCTGACAATGATCTAATTGGACCTCATGAACTTCTCAATTTCACACTTCTGGACCCTTACAAGGATGGTTCGTCTTTTCATCTTACTGATACTTGTTTTACAAATAGATGGTTTTCAGAGAATAAGCATAAGTATGCAGTTGCAAGGTTTTATGTGGTTCAATAAATGATATCCTCCTCAGGACTGGGGTGGTACCAAATTAGTTTAATTGGAGGGGGATGATCGTCGGTAGGAGCTTTGGTGGGAGCCTCCCACCCTATCATGAACAAATATCATTATTCCTTTGTGTTCATGATAAATATATGGAACCCCTTTCCTCATTATCCATCATACCAAATGCAAAAATGCATATTAATCTCCCTCATACACACACCTAAAGCGGAACAACAAAGTCTATGTCTGTCTGGTTTGCATTATCTTCAGTACTCATCGTTATGCTGAGTTCTGATTTCCCATTGGCTGCAGTAATTCTCCCGTTTCCATCTTCTGGTTTAAGCAAGGGGGCTTTAGCTGGCATTATAACGGGGGCAGTTGCAGCCTCAGTTATGCTCTCTGCATGTGTATCACTACTCATCGTGCGATTTTATACGAAGAGATATAGAGCAATTTCGAAGAGACGCCAATGTGAGTATACTAACCGATATTTTTCATGTCTAATTGTTGATAGACATGGATACTTTTATTGTTCTATTTGCATAATGACCTAATAACTATAAATTTGATTTATTATGAAGTTTCATGAACTGTATGTTATCATTGCAAGGTCCTCCAGTAATTCCAAGTTTACAGCCTGTAACATTATACAGCTTCATTTTACTTGAGTGTACTTTGGGGATATGTCCAAGTATACTAAATGTTTTACTTAGCCTTTGTCTCCATTCTAGACTTTCTTCTGTATGGAATTCATTGTCATTCTAAAAGTTGTATATAGTTGAAGTATTTATCTTGAACCTACCATAATTATTAATCACTTATCTTCGCAGCATCAAAGGTATCCATAAAAGTTGATGGTGTTAAGGGATTCGATTATGAAGAAATGTCACAGGCAACAAAGAATTTTGATGGTTCGAGTGTAATCGGACGAGGTGGATATGGAAAAGTGTATAAAGGTGTCCTGGGTGATGGAACAGCTGTAGCAATAAAACGTGCTGAAGAAGGATCTCTGCAGGGTGAAAAAGAGTTTCTTACAGAAATAGAATTACTGTCAAGGCTACACCACAGGAACTTGGTGACCTTGATTGGATACTGCGATGAAGAAGGCGAACAGGTACAAAACATTTTCTCGTTTGTAATTGATAGGCATGCGATGCTGTTGATTAGATTATCTTTGGGGGATCATCCTGTTGCTGCTACTCATATTGAAACAAATTTAGTTCTTGCTACTATTAATCAGTCGTTTTATTTTTTCTCGTCAATTGCTTTTCCTATAAATTGTCATCCTTACTTTTATCACTTAGGCTTGAAAAAACACTTTATTTCTCTTTTAAGCTAAACTCTGTTCTTGGATTTTAGTGGGTAATCTTAATCTTGCTTCACTGTTTTCAGATGCTAGTCTATGAATATATGCCCAAGGGTACTTTGAGAGATCACCTGTCAGGTATGACATCTTTCTCAGTTTATTCTTTGCTTTAATCTAAGATTTATGTTCTATGGCAGACATGCACCGGAAATATCGGAGTGTAGTTGAATAATAACGTAGTATGCCATTATGAGACGGAGATATGGAGAATATACATCTCTTTGTGATACCTTCTCAACACAGATGATTAAATCTTTAATTTACTGATTGCAGGCACATTTAAAGAAACACTGACTTTTGCTTTACGGTTGAGGGCTGCACTGGGTTCTGCAAAAGGAATCCTTTACCTACACACTGAAGCAGATCCTCCAATATTTCACCGGGATATCAAGGCAACTAACATATTGTTAGATGCAAAATACACAGCCAAGGTTGCTGATTTTGGTCTTTCAAGGCTTGCTCCAGTTCCTGAAATAGAAGGATCTGTACCTGATCATGTATCCACTGTCGTCAAAGGTACTCCGGTGAGTATTTTACCTCTGAGATATTATATAGATATGATTTGTTCATTGCAGTACCCATTTACGAGTTTTGAACATGTCTCTATCTTAAATCTAGTAAAAACTTTAGAACTTGTTAAAACTCAGATGGGAAACCCTTACTATTTTGTCTTGCTCATGCAACATATGGGTGTTAGTATATACTGTCCATCCGTGCAAGAGCACCAACTCAAATGCTGCGACATAAGGTTCTAAGCTTTTGCTACGACTAAAGATGGATCCCCAGTTTTCTTCCTTGAACAAATTTAAACAGTTTGTCGTAGATAAAGATAATTTGGTATCTGCAATACTTTACTTTGATTTCATGTGCTCAGACATTAATGTTCATGCATTTTTGGCAGGGGTACCTTGATCCAGAATATTTCTTAACTCATAAGCTGACAGACAAAAGTGATGTCTACAGTCTCGGTGTTGTATTTTTGGAGCTATTGACTGGAATGCATCCAATTTATCATGGAAAAAATATTGTTAGAGAGGTAAATGCCTTATCCTTTCAGGTTGTTATCTGTGTTTGATATCATAAACCACAAAATAGTATCCCTTCTTAGTTTTTGATTCAGATACCCTTGCACTATAATGCTTATTAATCTGCGCCAGGTCAATATGCAATATCGTTCCGGTAAGATATTCTCAATTATTGATGAACGGATGGGATCATATCCTTCTGATTGTGTGGTGAAGTTCATAACTCTTGCTCTCAAGTGTTGCCAAGACGAAACAGATCCCCGTCCTTCAATGTCAGAAGTTGTTCGAGAACTTGAAAGTATATGGCATATGATGCCGGAGTCTGACACCAGAATAGCAGATTCCTTCTCCAGTGGCAGTGCAGCTGTGGAAACACAGTCTTCATTAGCAATGATGAGGACTCCTTATAGTTTATCAGACATCTCAGGTGGCGATCTTCTCAGTGGTGTCACGCCCACGGTCATACCTAGATGATGATATAGTTTGTTTTTCTTGCTCTCTTTTAAACCATTCATTTTGGCAGGAAAGAGTTTAATACCTGTATAGTCTAGACTTGCATATATTTCTTGATCATAGCAGAAGCTAAAGTATGTGTTATAGTATACTGTATAGGCTAGTTTTTGGAATCATGATGATTTGAGACATGGATTCTGTCATGTATATAATTGGGAATGTGCTGCGCTTTAAAATTTCTGGAATGTAATTAGTGGAAACAATGCAATATCACGTGGGAAGAACAATGTTGAATTTCAACTACTCAATATAAGCTAAACCGAGCGGCTCACTCGAATCGCCTAGCCCTAGCCGAGACTCAAAGCTCGACTTGATCTAAGTTGGGCTGAACTTTGAGTTGGCATCCAGGCTTGCTAGTTCGGTGAGCTAGCTGACAGAGATTGATCGATAAGCAGTTTTAGAATATTAATAAATGTACTAATACAAACTAATTTAATATTTATAATTTGTGAATATTTCATAGAAAATTATAAAAAAAATTGTTAGAAAACTCTTATTGGTGTAGTTTGTTTATTTTAATATTTAATTTATTGTTTTGAACTTTGGATACCATGTGTGTTAAGCTATTGTATGATCTTTATTAATATTTATAATTCTTTGAGATTGAATTTGGGGTTCTAATAAGGTCTTAATCAGTAAGCTAGCTCGAGGCTTATTTGGGCTTAACTTCGAGCTGATATAATTAAATGAGCCATCTTGGCTTGCCCACAATAGACACCATATCGAGATGAAATTACTCTAGCTCAAAATTGGCTCGACTCATGTAGAATTCTATACATTAACTAGTAAAATAAAGTGCGGGCGCCGGGTTGAAAAACTTTATATTGGTAATAGTCTTATGTGTAAATATAAGGTGTAGAGACGATATGAGAATGGCCAAGGTTGAGTGGGGAACGATGGATCTTGTTAGAAATATTAATTTTGTCACAAGGATCGAGGCTTAAGGCAAATAATAGTCAAGCAAATGTCGGGCCACGTAGCACAACACACGATAATTAGATAGAAATTTGGCAAATCTAGAAAATTGAAGTAACAGTTCCTAAAGCATTCATTCATTAAACAGATAGTTAAATACAGAGCAAAAAAAATGGTATTTATTAGATATAAAAGCCTTGATATCTACCATGCGGCTAACGATAAAGGAAGCAACCAAATGCCTCTGAGGGGGTTCCCTATTTAATATTATTATATATTTAAAAAGGTATGCAATGCAGCATACTGCCATGCATAACAGCCAAGCCTAACATATTCATATTCACTGCATTCCCAAAATAATTTATTTTGAGTGAATGCGGTATTTGATTGATAGACTAAAAGATATGTTATCTTCGCATTTTTTTATAACTCGCGTGCTTTATTCTTGGTCCAAAGAAATCAGATCATCGAGAAGAATTATATCGCAGCCAAAAGTTGTAGCGTGCTCGACCAAGCGAGTTAACGATTACAAAAATAAAAAAATGTTGCCTTCTATCAGTAGAAGTAGGAGACAAAAGTCACAAAACCATATGTGGATAAAAAAAATTAAATGGGTGAATGAACATCTTTACCTTATCTACAGGTTTAATGGCTTCTCGATCATATTTAAGGGAGCCTCCAGCATTCCATATGCGAGTCTTGGTGCATTTTTTGATATTGACTACCGTATATGTGGGAAATATATTTAAGTGACAAAGGGTATAATAAAATTTTCACCTGGTTTACTAATTACGCTTCAACATCCAGAATCAAAGGGGAAGATGTGTTAAGAAATTCATCAACTTTCAAATCTCCACACATGCCAACTTGATGGATTGTTTCAAAGGACATTTCTAAAGAGAATTGTCAAGGAGAGACCACACATATAATCAACTGTGACTCCAACAATATCTTAAGTAAATCGTCTTGAAGGTTATCTGATCCGACTTAACATACATTGGTCTCTTATTCTTATTCGACAATATGCAATAAACAGTTAGGTAAATGAACTCAAATACCTCAAAATATAACACAATTGAAAATCAAACATTAGAAGGCAACAACAAACATGAACATAGAGTTGATGCAGTAAAATAAAAATCTAAATAAAGAGGTTTTTTATATTTATTTCTTAATGCTCACAGCTTGGGAGTCTTGGCGCATGGTTAAGCGAGATGACCCATGCAAATCTCCCAATCACAGTCTGCAATCAAGGCATGTTAAAGCGAAAAAATTTCTTGGCCGAAGGAGATGAAATACCTCTGATAGAGAGTTGTGTGAACAGCACCGCCCGTCGTACAACTTGTTTCTCGAAAATCCCGCACCACTTTTCATTATAAATTTGTATACATATGCGAGAAAATAGAAGGAAAATCATATAATACACTTACTTGGGTATCAACAGAAGTTTTTTTAGGTAAGAGGGATGACGGGAACAATTTCACCTTCCGTCGGCACCGGCCAAACAACGGGATGGTGACCACTAGGTAATTCTGATGTCATTTTACGTGTTCGGATGCCTTTAGCTGCCGAGATATTTTCCACGGCAATTTTTCGGCGTTGTTAGGGGGAAAACGGTGAGGAAAAAAATCCAGCAATATAGTAATAACTAGTATTCACAAGCGTTCCAAGTTTAATCACCGAAACTGATAACGTGGTGTGACTTAAGATGTAGAAATGCGTACCCGATACTTGAGGGATTCTCGAGACTCTGCTGAATGGTTAGATTTATAGCAATTCTGCAGCTGACCAAGTTAGCCTTGAGACCTGCAAAATATTACATTTCTAAAGTTATAACTCAAATAAAGAGGGACAAATGATTGGGCAAAAATAGGTAATTGCTCAATGGCAATCGTTCAGACAAGCTTTAGGAAAACTTGCACACATTCAGGCTGTTGGATCCATCTAAAGTATGGAATAGGTATGTGGAACGTAATGTATGCAAAGAGGAATTAAGAGGGGATTTCATATTTTCCTCACAAATGCATATAGCATGGGGATGTTGGAGACCCGTCGAGCCGAGTCGCTACTTGAATAAACAGCGGGATGCGGGTCGTGACACTTTCCGTCGATGGAATCAAATGCGCTTCATGAAGGACAAGTAATAATTCACTTGCTCACGATGTTGATATAGCAGGCATGAATTATGGGTGACCTTTCTCCGCTGACGACCGCAGACAACCCATAGTACCCGGTGGGGAGTGGTCTCATCTTCATAGTAATGAACTTTTTGAAAAATGAAGTTAGAGTACCCGGTAAAATGAGCAAAGTACTAAAGTCCATAAGGTATATGCTAGATACTACAAACTACAAACAACCGGCACCAAGAAAACTGATATATGGTATATAATACAAACATGACCAATGTCTGCAAATAATAAAGTAATCATTTTGAGAATGGTAATCATAGTCGCGTAGGCCGGCAAAGCACTCATATTGTGAAGCAGGAAATGCTTACATTAACACACACTTTGTCGTTGAATCTTTTCTTCATTTCCTCCCGAGCTTATCACTCGGTCATCGATATAACCGGTTGCACCAGGAATTTGAAGCATCCACTGTAAATAAAAATCACAGTCCAACTTTGCTGCGATGCGCAATAGAAGTAGTAAAACATTATGATTTCTTGAGAAAGAATCAAAATATACCTGTGCAACTTTAATTGAGTTCTGAGTAGCACCTGCAATATTTTAGACATCAATATTCATAAATAAAATGCACGACTAACAAGTTATAAATAACTGAATAAAGTCGTCTCAAATTTTATGCGTGCATCGAGTCGAGGCATATACCTCCAGCAATGAACTCGACCTTGAATTTAGATGCCATTTCGTCATACCTATAAAATATTCATCAACTCTATCGTTATTAGAGAGTGACATTTAGATGTCCCGGATCTAAAGAAAACAACTTTTTTGTAGTAATATTGTATAGCTTCCCAAATCAAATAAACTTGTATCCATATATAACATACTCAAATTTAGCAAAAATGAGATGCATCAACAAGATCATAATCAAATCTACTATTGAATCTTGTGGATATATCACAAAAAATAATTTATGAGTTAAATTAAATCAATCAAAATCATACTTTTAGCTTAAAAATAATCAAAATGTGAAAAACAAATCTACTTACATGGGCCGTGTTTCTCACCGGCGAAATTGCGTTATTCGAGCGATATCATGCTCGTCACAAAACAAACAACAATCAAATCTACGCGATTCATCGACATCGACAGCGTGTGTGTCCGAAACAGACCGACAAATTTCATTCCAAAAGAGTCGATAAAAATACAAACTTTACAAAAAACAATCAAACAACCCACAAATGCATCACAAGTATACCGAGATGGCGAGATCTAACATCTACAATGTTAAATGCATTCTTCCCATTGAGTTAAGCTATGTTTTTTCATAAGTTCCAAACATAATAAATACAATCTTTTATAGAGAAAACATTAAATCAAACTCCAGAACTAAATATTCATAGATCTACAATGTCAAATGCAGCTTTTCCATTGAAAAAAGATATGTTATTTCATATGTTGCAAACATAAAAACACAACCTTTATAGAAAAAAGTGTTAAAATCAAACTTCAACTCTAAATGTTCATAGATCTACATGATATACTCAATCCAAATCCAAAGATCTAATCACATTGAGCTAAACAAAAAACCAATCTACATAACAATATTATAATGTCTGAGATGCTAAAAAACATCGTTAAATCCATGATAGTAATATAATCATCAGGCTTGTCCAAAAATAATGGTAATATAATCACTCAAAAAGATCAATCTACATAACAATTTATAAGATGGGGGTGGAATAACGTCATTAAATCCAAAAAACAACAATGGTAATATAATTATCAAAAGATCAATCTACATAACCATTTCACAAGATGGGAAGGCTCAACAATATCTTCATCATCGTCTTGAAGGTTATACAATCCAGCAACATACATTGGTCTCTTATTCATATTTGACAATATGCAATAAACAGTTAGGTAAATGAACTCAAATACCTCAAAATATAACACAATTGAAAATCAAACATTAGAAGGCAACAACAAACATGAACATAGAGTTGATGCAGTAAAATAAAATCTAAATAAGTAGAACAATTAAATTTCGAGCCTTGATACACTTGATAGTAATGAAACCAAGAATTAGCGCAGCAATTTGAGAGAATGAAGGAAAACAAATGGAAGCGAGAGTTATATAGGTAATATTTATGATATCATGCGGGCCGCAGTTGAAGTTGCAGCCGGAATCAATCAAATAAAGAGCCTCCATAAATGCATGCCATATAATGAGCGGTATAATCCAAGATCGGTCGAGATATAAGTTTTTGGTTCTTGATTTAAATGTGATAAAGTACAATTTAACATGGAAAATTTGGTTTGAATAGAAACTACAGCGTCGACATAAGAGACGAGCGGTGATGATTGCACAATTTTTTTTATGGAAGAGGAGGTGAGTGGGAGGTGTAGGCACTATGGAGCAGGGAGGCGGGGGAGGTGTAGCGTGTAGGGGAAGACTTTCATATCAATCATTATTATCAATCATTTTTTGGAAGTTTGGAATAGTGTGGCTTCATTTAAATGATGATATCGAATTAATGTCCGCGGACGTATAAGCCGTAGGCGTAAAGATCACGAGCAATTGGCCGGTGCGTGCGGCGTCAAAAAGCTCGTAATTAACAGGGGCAGTTAAATTGCTTTATAATATTGATAATACATCAATGTCTATCTTCTGAAATCAATACATACTTTTTGTCCACCAACAACTAGAAGATACCCCTACTTAATTTTCCTTCAAAAAAGTAAAAAGAAAGGGAAAGAAGAGAAGCTAGCATTGAAACCTTTTGCAGAATACTAGTAGACAGTAAGACTGATAAATTTTGCCAACTCAAATGTGCAATTCCAATAGATGCATAAATGAACACATTAACAAAACCTTAATCCAAAAGTCAATACCAAGAATCAGAAAACATAATATACTAAACAATTGAACTGAATCTTGAAATTGACTTCACACTTTCTGCATAAAAAACAATGTGGTACTAAATCAAATAGTCATCTTCCAACATAGGTCTAGTTCTAATTTCTGATGCAACTGGAGCCTTTGTATTTCCCACAATAGCCATCCTTAATGGCACATCTAAATCTGCTGTTGCTTCCATTTTTCCTCTCTTCTTCCTATCTCTACACCTCTTCAAACATATAAACAAACAACCAAGTAATACTACAAGACACACCATTCCACCAACAACAGAACCAACTATTGCATAGACCTTTTTTCGATTCTTGCCATCGCCATCACCATCACCACGACCATGGTTACCGCCATTTCCAGGTTCACCGTTTCTTGGTGCTGGAGCTGGGGCAGCACCACCTACCTCTACCACAATTGAGAAATGACCCTGTTTCGTTGCAAAGCACGCATTTTTATCAACCACATTGTCGAATTCAGGGGAACCATCTAAATCAAAATGAACACATTTAGGGGAAGCCTCTTGATTTGTAGTCTGCGAAAAGGAGAAATTTATCCTCATGGGCTCCTTTGATGCTCTGAGATCCAACTCGGGCAAATCTTTAGCAGACAAATTGTAAGCATTATAAGCTAACATACCCAAGACTGGTGACAAATAAGTGTAACCAGGCAAAGGATAATACAATTCAGACCAATTTCCTAAATTATGATACACTAAAACAAGCCTTTCAACATAAGGTTGTTCAATCAAACCAATTGGTATTTCAAATTCTTTGAAGCTTTTCACACCTCTTCTTCTCATACTTCCACTCCTCAACCTCAAAGCTGCAACTTTGATGCCTGTCAAATTGGAAGGCACAATCCCATCATATACAATTCCTGTTTTGGCCCTCTTCCCAAATGCCCTGAAAGCATAATCTTGAAGAAGCGAATCAAGTCCACTTGGGGACAATTCTATCAATGATTGAACCCCAAAACCACTTGGAAACCAAAATGCAATACACAACAAAGCAGCAAGAAGCATCAGATTACAAAGATTTGTAAACAAAATGCAATCTTTAAGCACCTAAACTCCACCCCTTTGTCCCAAAATGCAATAACTTAGCAGAAAAAGCTGCTTTCTTGAATTATTGGTGAACTATTTACCTATTCTGATGCAAATTTATAGAGTTCTAACTATCTACACTAAACTAAACATGGTAAAAATCATTGGAAATTTTCCAAATTCAATAATACAATATTTAAGCCCCTAAATTTTATCCCTTTGTCCAAAAAATGTAAGAACTCAACAGAAATTACTTTTTTGAAATGTGGTTTTTCTGATATAAATTTATAAAGTTCTAATTATCCACATTAAACTAAACATTAAAAAAATCATTGGGTATTTTCCAAATTCAAGAATACAATCTTTTTTCACTATCAAATGAAAATATAAGTGGTTTGCAAATATAAAGGAGAATAATTTATTATAGATTTTTTGATATTACTGTTATAGTTAAGTGGAATAAGTGGAGCGCAACTAACTTCACAGCTGGTGAGGACATAAAAGTCCACCGCCGAGTGTAGTAACTGCTTAACACTCACCAATTAGAGATGGACAAGTAAGCAAAGAGATGAGATCATAAAACCAACGGAGGAGACCCGGGCATAACTCGACTAGTAAATAACTAGATTGATAACTCTTTCAGTATAGATTCGACTATTATAATAAGCGAATCTTGTATTTAATTGGTTAAAAATAAAGTTTTACTCCCTTATCAATTAATTCACATCCCATGATGTGAGGAATAATCGTCCCATAAAATTTTGAAAAATAAAAGTTTAACGTTAATTTATTCAAAAATTAAATTGTTTATATCTATAAATAAATATTTTTTATTTGTATAATATTAGTTCATTCAGTCATTTAAAAAAAATTTATGATTCCGTTATCACATAAAATAAAGGGGGGCCTGGACATTGGACAATGTTTTTGGGATGACAATGTTGAACCCTGTCCACAGGCCACAACCCAAAATACTGTCTTGTCACAAGGTCGACCTGTGAAATTCTTTGCCATTTGGTGATTTTGGTCAATTGGGGTTGATTATGTGTGAAGTCGGTCAAATTTTAATGTATTTTATTATTGAAAAATGAATAACATAAAGAATGTGAGAGTAGAGAATTTAAACCATCATTTTAATTCTGTGATATTCTTATGTTTTAAATAAGTAATATTTGGTTGTTGAGCACTTGAGCAAAAAATATGATAAGAAATGCAAATACAGAATATAAAGTCATAATTTTTAAACATTTTAAGTTAAAGGCCAAGTCATCAACCAATAAATATGAACAATTAAGCTACATATGTGCAACTTTTGAGTGGTTAGACAATGGTGAGACTTAGACCGTTCAATATCCTCACAAGGAATGTGATAGTTTAAACACGAGTTAATTGATAGAGATGAGTGCGATAATGACGTTAATTTGTATTTTGATCTTGATAGTGTCATTTAACGATTTAATCTCGATAAATGATTCGGATTGCTTTGGTTCCATGACTGATGACACCATAAGTTTCATTAAAGAAAAATCCTCCAGTAAACTTATACCAGACTTGAGCAGATAGAAGGACCATTTCTGGATGGTTCACCTTCCTTAAATGATGAAATGACATAAATTGTGTAGCACATGGTTAGAATAGTAACATGTCATGGATACAAATGGACCCAGTAAGAGGAACCCGTTATGAGCCAAAGCTGTCCAACTCCCTCAAGTGGGTTCACTGCTTGTCTGCTGGGGCCTGGGAGGTTGGAGATTGGACAGGTACCATGCTATTAATGGGCTTGATATCGAGAAGTGTCGTGGCAAACGAACCGAGTAGGTCCGGCTGAGTCCATGCTTGACGAACCCGGCCAGGCCCGCGTAACGTGTTCAGCCGGGCTAGAATACAATTAGCAATTAAGGTCAGGTACGTCCGTTAGAGAATCTTTGTTTTGTTGGGTTCGGCGCATTTTTAAAGGAAACGATGAGCAACGTGGTGGATTTGTCATAAAAGCGGTCTGGCGTTTGTGGATAGTTGACGTTAATAGTTTGGTCGAAAATTTTGACGTATTAGTGAAATAAATGTGATAGTAAGGATGATTTGAGCGGCTTTGGCCTTATGATGCGAGTATAAGTTATAAGCGAGACAGCCTTGAGTTGATGATTTGTTAATATGTGTATAATAATATATCGAGTTCTTTGGTTTTAAAATAATTTAAGTATAATAAAAGCATAATGTTAATAATATATAGCTATAAAAATAATATATTGTTGCTTCAGCTTTAACGATATATTATTTAGCCGAATTTAAGTTATTTAGTATTGCTTGATATATTGATACATCGAATAATACCGAACTACAAGTTAATAATTTGAAGGAAAAAATCGTCAATTGTTGAAATAGTTTCTAATATGTGTATAATAATAAATCCAATTATTAAGTTTCAAATAATATACATATGACTAAGCGTAAAAGATTCAATAATATATTCTTTAAACAATAAAACATATTTCTAATTAGCGTATTGATAGATTGCTTAGATATGGTAATATTTAATATCTTTTTTCGTTGATATATTATCGCCCGATAAATAATCGAAATAGTCTGAAGCGTGGTACCATCCAAATTAAGCGTTGTACCGTTTGAATTAAGCGATAGTAACATTTGAATTAAGCATTAATTGCCGTTTAACCGCATGATTCACCGAAATTGTGATAAGCGTGATGCCGAATTTGAATGGCGATGGTACCCGTTTCCGCAGCTATTTGTCAATTATGTTAGCGTCGTTTAAGTATTAAATTGAGTTATAAATAAATGTTAAGAGTATGAGCTTACTATCAAAGTACTGATAAAATAGAGGTTTTAATCTTTGGTGATAGAATAATATATCCTTAATGCTAAATAACTAGATTTGGTATTATTTAATATATTGATAGAATAATAAGTTTGGTATTATTTGATAGAACTTACTTTATTTCATAGAATAATATAACATAATATTAAATAACTTAGATTTGTCGTATATTATTTGCTTTATTTACATTATATTATTTGAAACTAAATCCTTACGGTTATAATTATGCGCATATTAACATGAATATTTCATGAATACGATATTATCATGATGTTTCTTTTAATAATTTAAATGAAGTCGTTTGATTATTTAGCGAAGGATAATATAATGAATAAAGATAATATATTAAATAATACCAAATTTAAGTTATCTATTAATATGTTGAAATAGTTTTTATTAGAAATGTGTTGTATGATATTATTTGAAGGATAATATATTATTGAGTCTTGCTCTTTTTATTTATATATTATTTGAAACTAGATAACCGTTTATTATTATCTTGTATTAGCAAATTAGTCGCTTGGCTGATGGTTGAAAACATTAACAAATCGTAAGATACAGGTTCAAATCACATGCTATCGTATTTATTTTTGTCTGAAATATTTGAAGCGTGTATATTATTTAACCCGTTTTTTGCGTATCCTTGTCTCTCTCACTCATATTCATTTTGAGTTGATTTATCGCGAAAATTTTAAATATTGTCATGCTTTAGTAATATTTCAGAAACTAAATATGTACAGTATCACAATACTATGTTAAAGAAACAACAAATATGAAAAATAAAGCATATTAAGGAAAAAGAAGTAAATAAAATTTGAATTTTGAATATAATGGGATCTAAAATCAAGCCTATTACAGAAAAGAAAAAAGAAGAAGGAAAATAGCGAAATAGGCCTGAAAATCCGTATGCATTTAGCCATATGATCAAAAATGTGTCGAATGAGTGATATTATAGTGATCATTATATAAGCGCCCAAAGTAAGCCTTGATAATTTACTCCGGTCCGCAAAATACCATCTAGTTTTGATTATGATGATTAACATAAATTTATCTAATAACTAATTTTTTAAAATCTAAAAGTATTATTTTTCTAAAACTATGAACTTGTCAAACATAATCCATTTTTTAAACTTGTCACATAAAAAATTGATTGTCATTTGAAATATTCAAAACTTATCGTTCTTTATCTTTTTGTTCTTCATCGCCATCCCGTGAAGATTAATTTTGCACTATTTTAATTCTCATTGTTTCCTTTTAAATTTTTGTTGGTTGGCTTTTTTTCAGTATACATCCTTTTCTTCTTAAAAGATTTATATTAGTTTCAGGTTTGACTTATATTTTATTCTTGAAACTTTCACATTATCGTTTTAGTTATTTAGGTAGTGTTAAAATGCTGTTTTTCATGTGTCAATTTATCGTCATTGGTTTGAAACAACTCCAGGTTATTCATTGATGGAGAGTCGAGTTACAATTTTGAGCCACTTTGAACAAAGTTTTTCCAATAATGTAAATTTGGTCGCATCGTTGTTATATTATATTATATAATAGTAAATAACTATGCAAATAATATAATGAATTAAGAAAAAATTATAAAAAAAATATATGGAAGGAAATAAATCGTTGATAAAATTTCGGAATTGTAACAATAAACTAAAGTTAGTTTCATTATCTTAGAAATTATGTATATTATCTTTTCGATTGATAATCGAAGTCTAAAATTGGCGGTAATGAAATTAGAGCAAGGAACTAACATCGTCAAACCAACTTTTAACACATACCTTATTGTTGAATTTTATGTATTTTTTTCAAAGGACAACCTATGTATTTTTGTTTGTTTTATACCATGATACTTCTATTATATTTTCGATTCAACATTTTTTCAATTTAGTCTGGTGAATGACTTGGTAATAGATTGTAATTTTCATAATTTTGATGAGTTGACTTTTTAAATTTTTATTTCACTAATATAATTTTAGATGAGTCCCTTAAATCCCAAGAATCAAACTTTAAATTTTATGGAGTTACGACTTTTAAATTTTTAAAATCAAATATTTTTAATATGAGTTATAATTGTTTTGTGAAAAATATATCAAAAGTAAATTTTGAATCAACATGATTTTTTTAATATCAATGTATAATTTTATTATTTTTCAAATCAAGTTATTTTGATACAATTTGAATAAACTTGCAAAGTTATAATTTCAATATAATTATTTTATAAAATTCAACGTTACTTTGATATTATATTAGCGTGACAATTTTAATATAATAATGAAATAAAATTGACAATTTACGTTAAAACATCTATCGGCTTGATAATTTTGACTCAAATTATCAATCATTCGTCATCTTTCTCCCGAATCCGATTTCTACTTTCATTTTGATTCTTTATTTCTTATTTTTATTATTTGTTGGTAGTACCGTTCTATTTTTTATTATATATAGTTATTAAAGCAAATCTTGGTTTCAAATTAATAATTTGTCTCAACTAAAAGAATATTAAAGTAAGCTTGATGTTAATCTTTTGGTATCTTCTCTAACAATTTTATTGCCTAAATTAAGAACTATTATGCATAATTAAAAGAAAATAATATGAAATCATATTATTCTATTTAATCAATTAATTATGAACTTCATTTCCAGATAAATGTAGAGTTTAAGTTTTCATAATGATTTTATATTTGTCGAAGTATTAGTTTTACCGATTATGTGTGATATGAATTCTTTAGCTTTGTCTATTATGTCTAGTATTTTGGATGTATTGTTTACGCTCTTGATAATTTTGATTTGAATAATTCTCTCTTATTATTTTCAATTTATTTTATCTTGATATATTTCTCTCCTAATATTCAATATATAGGTAAAATAAAATATCTGATAATAGCACAAATGTGATATACAGTAGAAAATTCAAATAATAAAACTTTAACATATCTAACTTGTATGTATATTACTAACTGAGTATCCACATCATTGTTTGAAATACAAAATTTAAAACAAAAGAGTTTTCTCAAATTATACATATATAGCATAATATAATATGAAAACTTTATATGTAATAATTGATATTATATGTATTATTTAATTTTAATAAAAATGAACAAACCTATCCCTAGTTTAGAAGATAGTGCCTATTAATAGTTTTATAAAAGTATACAAAATGAAATATGTATAAAATATAATTAAATTATTATTATATTAAGAAAGTAAATACGAAACAAATCTTCTATTTCATATAGGAATACTAGGAACAATTATGATAATTTAAGGCGTTTGTAAAGAATTACATTATTATTATCTAAGATAATTATGATCATCCCAAAATTAAGCAACATATATTTGAGAAATCCCAACTAAATAATCGATATAATTTTCCAGCCATTTAAAATACAAAAGCGTTTATGAATGCACATACTAAATTTTATCTATAAAAGATCGTAAAATTTTCTTTCTCGATGATCAAAATTATTTAAATCTCGACTGACAAATTTTAAAATTATGACTATTATATACCTCCGTTTCTAAAGGTTGTTCGATTTTTAACTTCCCGATAGTTAAAATTATTAAGAATTTACAACCACTAAATTATGAATCACACATAGAAATCCATCTCTAAAAGTGCATTCACTTTTTTCAATAGTGATTTTTAAGGCTGTGCAAATAAAGCTTTAAAATTATGAAAAATCATTGTACCTCATTCTACAAGGTTAATTGATTTTTAAATAGTTAAAATTATTTAAAGTGAACAATCAAATTTAATTTATAAATACTAAATTTCACGTCCCCATCTACAAAAGATGGTTCATTTTCTTGTTAATTCAATAATCAAAGTACCTTTAAAACTCAACCGACAAAATTAAAAAGAATTATGAAGGCTGCATCTTACCGTCTACAAAATGTTAAGCTGAATTTTCTTTGTCGATAGTTAAAATTGTTTTGAAACTCGACAACGAAATTTAAATTTATAAATCTTGATATGGCCATTCTAGATTCTCTAGAAGATGCGTTCAATTTCATACCCCGATAGTTCTGATTATTTACTTCATGAAACCAAATTGATAACTTATGATTCTTATATACTTATTATAAATCGTATGCAAAGAGATTTTCAACGATCAAAATTAATAAATTATTATTAGAAAGATTGTCTAGATTAATTTTTAATGATCAAATTAACAAACTTTGTCATCCCCAATTTATACGTAAATTGATTTGAATAACAAATTATAATATTTTTAGTAAATTGCGTTAAATATATTAATACTTTAAATATTTTTCATCATATATTAACAAAAAAATTCATCATATTTTTAACCCATAATTATTCTTAACATAATACTTTTGATTATTCAAGTAAAAATAATGTGTTAATTTTGGAGATAAAACTTAATAATTTTTTATTAAGTAGAGTTCTATAATTTAAATGTATACAACTTGTAATAGAGTCATTGTGAGAAAATAATTACATTTGCGTAGCAGAGACACATATTATAGGATTTGTATTTTTGTAAGTATTTTATTTTAATTAAAATTTATCAAAAATACAATTATACGCCGTTAAAGGATATTTTAGTGCGATTCATTCCTTGAAAAGGAAAGCAAAATGCTTAAAGACCGATTCGTTATATATATATATATATATATATATATATATATAAACTTATTCACTCACGTCGTATTATTTCTATCCGTCGTCAAATATCTTGAGTCGTTATATCACCATAATAGGCCAGTTTTTGAATAATATTTGATTTTCCTTTTTCCATCCTTACTCATGTCCCCCAACACCACGTCACTTTTGTCATAAAATAGCTCCAAAAAAGTTGTAATTGGAGGAGGAAAAACTCTTTTTCAGCTAGAAAGTAGGCCCATTGGAGATGGTTTTAGAATGAAACTTTTGTCTTTATCTTGTAGGTCTTTTGATTTTATGGTATAAACTAAGTGAAACACAGATAAATCAGCGCGTGACAACATGCTTTACGTCTGAGGAGGCCACGGCAATGTCGTAACCATAAACAAACCAAGTGTTAGTGGATGAATGAGATAAGCTTTGTGAGATCACTGTGGGATCACAGCCTTGATTACGGCAGCAGATCAGCGTGTCGACTTGTGATTAAAAGTTGAAATAAGTGATCACTGTTTAGGTGGAGACAATATCTGCAAATTGGATCTTGTCGGCGTATTATTTGTGTGTCGAGAATGTTAGTGCGTGTTGAGAGGATTGAGTTTGCTCTAATAACTTTCATGATTATGAGCTGGGTTTGTTGATTGAAGCAAATTATAACACCATCATTGTTGTTGATTTTGATTGAAGCAAATTATAAGACCATCATTGTTGTTGATTGAACTATATATAATTGTATTACCTCTAATTACATCGGACTCTCTCGACGAAAATGGCATGACAAGAGAATCTATCTTAAATTAATTGGAAGGTTTGATTAAACATTTAAAAAACTCAATTTTTCCCATAAATTAATATTATTCAAATAATATTTTAATATATCAAATGTTGACATCTACGTATTTAGTGTGTAATACTCCGTATTATTTAATGATAACTCATATTTATACGGTAGATCAATAATTATTATTTCAAAAATATGTTCATTATTTTGTTAGTAACGAAATACATCATTATTGTCCTAAGATATTTCATCTCTAACTAAAATATTACAAATTTGAATTACCACATTGTTAAGTGTGAAACTACTATAGACATTCTTTCAAAAATATTGAATTGGGAAATTGGGAGGGAGTATTATTGTTCTACAGTAACAATAATGCAATTGATTCCAAGCGTGCCTTGGCATATTATTTTGTTTGCCACAAGGTCCCTCCACGTTACTTTATGTGGTTCAAGCCCACCCTACAAAATAGTATACTTTAATTTATATGGTTCAAGATTACACTTAAACAAAACCTGTTCGATTAACGATAAGATTCATGTAATTTTTGTTAAACATTCATTGTCAATCTTCTAGAAGGTTGAAGTAAGCAAGACATCATCAAAAGACATCATCAAAAGACATCATCCAAAAGACATCATCAAATAAATAATAGACATATGCCTATAATTAAATGTCTACTACTAAGTTTAGGTGTTGAAAAATTGCACCATGCATTAAGTGTGCAATAGTAAGTTGTTGGAAATCTTGTAGTATAAATAGAGGTGTTTGCGTCGCCGTTTTGCGAAACAAAAACCGAGTCTTGAGAGAGAAAGTGAAGCGTCGAATAAGTGTTTTTGTAAAAGAGAGAGAGGTTGAGTGAGTGCAGATAAATAAAGTGTTGTTGTTTGAGTTGTGAAGTATATTTGAAAGTTATTTTCGATCGCTTGAAGTTTGATGTTACTTTATAGTTGCATATTTTTACATATCAACTATATTTTAATACATCGATTACAACCAATTGGTATCGGAGCTACGTGTTAGTTTTCAGTGTGGATTATATTATATTCATATTGGTGTTGTTAATTAATAAGTATGCAGAGTAAGTTAATTTAGAAAAGATTTGGTATTTAAGCGATGCCGTGACCTGCTTGTCTCTTTTCGCAGGAGTTAGCGGTGTACAGGTGGCAATTCAATAGAGTTATCTTTTATCACGATACTACGATTACTATTCCACGTAGATAGTAAACCGAAGTGTTGTCGATGGCGTAAAATCATAGCGGTTGACTACATCGATCGACAACGACAAGCCCATGGATAAATGAATTACTCGGAAAGGATTTATAGGATGTTGTCGATGGGCTGAAACACCGCCACGAGGAATAGCGTCAGCCAGCCAGCTACGTTAGGTGTAGCCTCGAGCAACGGACCGGCGCCGTAAAAAGAAATGGAAAGTTAAGGCTGGTAAAGTCATGTATGCCTTAACAGTGGTTGTAGAAGACGAGTTTCTCTATTGAATCAAAATGCCAGTGCTTAAGGAAGCGTGGGATCTTTTGGCCAGCCGATTTTTGCAAGAAAAATGATGTGAGATTCTAGCTGTGAGCTTTTGTCCATCTCTAGAGGAATTACCTGTCGATCGATATTTCTCGAAGGTGAAATCTATATGTGATGGGATTTCTAAACTAGATCCGGAAAATAATATTTCGGATACAGGGATGAAAAATTATAAATCCATGGCGTAACCGAATATAAAATATTGTCGCGACTTGGTGGGCCGTCGAGGCAACGATGGCGGATCTAGAGAATTTGATAATCAATGAAGAGGATCTGAACAAATTCACGTCAGCCGACAATCGTGAAAAGCGTACTTTTCAAAAATAGAAGAGAGACGGGAGGGCGTGGTGGGGAAGAGGGCGTGGTATTTGGAAGATTTGGGGAATCGAATCGGGGGTACAAGAAAACCAAGTAGAGGTTTAGTCGGGAAGCTTCGAGGAGCTGGCGATTGGCGAAACCAAAATCGGTGCCCAACAGATCGTCAAAGTGGCCAGATGCTACAAGCTATGGCCGAAAGGACCTTATGCAAGAAATTGTTGGTCCCGAAAGTGGAAGGAAATGCGTGGCATCCTCCCCAGAAGCGAGAGTCCTAAGGAAGAGGATTGGGACTTCGAAACATCTTTTTTCGTGGAGGAAACAAATATTGTTGATTCACAAGTGAAAAGCCTTGTGGAAGAATTTGCAATCACGGCGGTGAGTGAATACTCGGTTGACTATAAGAATGATTGTATTGTTGACTCAGGATGTTCCAATCGTATGACTGGAGACGAGTCAAAGTTCTTAGACTTGATCAAGTACGTTGGTGATCGTGTTGTTGTAACAACAAACAACACATATTCAGTGCACATATTGGCAAAAGCAGAGGAATTACCGTAGAGGTATGGTCATGATCAAGTTAGAACCGGTGTCTGTCGTATTTAGGAATAAAGAAGAGCTTGTTATCGTGTCTGATTGACCGCTTTGAAACTATGTCGTTTTGGTCGAGCCGATGTAAAAGTGTATGAAAATTTGAAGGTCACTGGTACACCAGTGATGCAAGGACGGAGAATGGAAATTTATCATGTGAGAATGGAAGGCATGCATGTGATGTATTGAGCGGCCCTATGTTGACAAGGCCAGGAGAAGTGATACCAGTGATTTGTGGCATGCAAGGCTAGGACATGTCAATTACAGCAAATTGAAGATCATGATACAAAAGTCGATGTTGAAGGGACTTCCAAAACTTGAGATCCGTAGTGAAATTGTATGTGGAGATGTCAATATGGTAGGCTGCGTGGTGCCTTATAAAGGAGTCCAAAGTTTATGGCTAAGCGTTGGAGTTAGTCGGCTCCATATTTTTCTCGGGAAGATCGAGCAACCCATTGACCCACATTGGTTATCCCGTCACGTGATAATATTTATTGATGAAGCTACTCGAGGGATTCGATGTGGACATAAGCGGGTTTTGAGAAATTAAAAGGAATTCAAGAGATGGTGGAGCGTGAGCTCGGGGAAAGAAGATCATATGTCTTACGTCTTGATAATGGAGGAAGGCTCACGCTAAAATGAGTTTAAGAACTATTTGAAGGAGTGCAATATCTGGAACAACTTCAGCGTGTGCAAATACTTGATGGGAATGGAGTTGCTTTGAGAGGAAGAATAAATCATCCCCAGCGAGGAGACATGCGGGGAGTCGCCTACGTACCAGAATGTGGATTCGAGGTTTTAGGCCAGTCGTGAGTACGGTAGTCTATATCAATGACAGGCTACCCCTTGGCCAAAGAGACTAGGATTTGATAATTTGAAGTTGAAGAATGTCACGCCAGCTGTCAGTACTTCGAGTATTTGGATGTGTGTGCTATGTGTTTATAGTTGATGAATACCGAAGTAAGTTTGACAAGAAGACTATCCGCTGCATCTTTGTGGGATACGACGAACAGAAGAAAGGTTGGAGATGTTGTGATCGATACAAAGCGGAGACTTATGTCTCACGAGGAAATGTTGTATTTGATGAGGCGTCGTCGTAGTAGACCAAACAAGCGGTATTATCGGATACCCGAGTTGAAAAGCTTCAATTTAAGTTGAAGGAAGATTCCTCTACAGATGAGTGGTGACCCGGACAGCAGTCAGCCGAAGTCTCCGATAAATGGGCAATCACAAGAACCAGATATTCAGTCCAAGTCAAGAAGTCCTTGGAAAATAGGAATCCATGAAACATCAGAAGAGGTGCAAACCAGGTGCTTGAGAGGTTCGAGGTTGAGGCATCACGCATGCTTTCAGTTGAGAAGGTCTACTAGAGATAGGAGGCCAAATCCGAAGTACATAGAAGCCTCATATGTTGAGGTCAAGGAGCCAACTACCTTTGAAGAAGCTTCAAAGAGTCCAGAGTGGAGAAAAGCCATGGAGGAAGAGATTTTGGCACTAAAACAAAATCAGACTTGGAATTTGGTGCCAAAACTTGAAGGTGTTAAACCCATATCTTGCAAATGGGTTTACAAGTTGAAAATTTGTATCGTGATGAATGCGATCGAGAATCTGAGTTCGACTAGTTGTTGGGATTCTCACCGAAGTATGGAATTGACTATGGCGGAACATTCCGGTCCGATTGAAAGATACCACGATTCTTGTCTTCTTATCTCTTTGTAACAAAATAAGTCATGGATGTGTGGCGAGATAGTTTGTGAGAATGCATTTCTTCATGGGGAGGCAATGTCGTGACATCTATATCGATCGGCCAGTTCTGAATCGGGAAAGCCAAATTTTGTGTGCAAGTTAAAGAAGGCACTATATGGCTTGAAGCAGGCACCAAGAGCATGGTACGGGAAAATTGCTGAGTTCCTTGTTCATGGTGGTTATCATGTTCCCCTAGCAGATTCGAGCTTGTTCGTGAAAGTTCAAGGAAGAAAGTTATCGGTTGTCCTTGTATATGTGGATGATTTGATCATCACTGGAGATGATAAAGATGAATTCAGCGAAACAAAGGAGCAAACACATCAGTTGAATTTCAAATAAAGGATCTTGTAGAATTGAAGCACTTCTTAGGATTGGAAGTTGAAAGAATTGACAGACATATGCGAGAGTTATACTTCAAAAGTTTGGGCTAGCAAAGTGTAAGGCGATTTCTACCACAGTGGAGCCAAACTTGAAGTTGTGTATCAATGGCGGGAAAGACTTGGAGGATACAACAATGTATCGGCAAATAGTAGATAGTCTCATCTATCTAACTCTTTCCAGACTTGATATAACATTTGCAGTTGAAGTTGTTAGTAAGGATTACGCAAAATCCAAGAGCGCGTCTTGAAGCGGTTAGGCGTATCATGAGATATGTCAAAGGAACACTTGATTAGGGGACTCTTACGAAAGGGCTAGAGTGCAAAGTGAATGGTTGCTGTGATCTTTGCGATTATGCGATGAATCGTGATACTCGTCGTTAAATACGGATATATATTTGACTTCGCGGTTTCTCTTTCCTTCTGAAGACAAAGTACAAGCGAGTGCTTTCTGGCGGTACAAGAGTGTGCGTCTTATTTCATTTCATAAAGGATTCGAACCCGACCGGGTTGAAGATGGAGTCGCGTTACGTTGTGGCAACTTATCGTGATAAGACTAGATGAGAACCCGATTGTGTATCGTGCTCGGGCAGTATGTGGATGCACACTATCATTTCTTACGGAAAAAGGTACTTCAAGGAGATATCGAAATGAAACTTGATCGAGGCAGATGATCAGTTGCAAACATCTTTACAAGAGAACTACCTACCAACCAAAGCTTCGAAAGGAGTTCACTTGAAGTCGAGCACGGGATGATGATGCGTAGAAAAGTTAATGATGAGGGGGTAAAGATGGTGTCGATCTTCTAGAAGGTTGAAGTAAAGCAATACATCGTAAGACATCGTCAAAGAGCGTCGTCAAATAAAAATAATGAACATATGCTTATAATTAAATGTTTACTACTAAGTTTGAATGTTGAAAAATTTGGACATCATTAAGTGTGTAATAGTAAAGTTGTTAGAAATCTTGTAGTAGCAAATAGAGGTGTTTGCGTCGTTGAACCACCAAACAAAAACAAAAATACAAGAAATGCTTGAGAGAGAAAGTGACGATCGAAAGAAAGTGTTTTTGTAAAAGAGAGTTTGAGTGAGTACAAATAATAAAGTGTTGTTTGAATTGTGAAATATATTTGAAAGTTATTTTTTCGATCCCTTAAGTTTGAGATTACTTTATAGTTGCGTATTTTTTATATATCGATTATATTTTAGCTGTCGATTCAAACAATTTTAGTAGATTTTTAAACCCTCGCCTCAAAATAGTATAAAAGCATGCTATAACAAAGAGGAAATATCAAGTGAAAACAACCATGTCACTCATAAAAATATTCCTCATCCTGATTTTGCTTTGCATGACCATTGCAGAATCCACTAACCCTGCTCCTAATACAGGGTATCTCTGCATCACAGATGGTAAAAAACATCCTCAATTATCGTCAAATATAAACATCACATTGTCTAAATTATTGGCTGAAACTTCTAAAGATGGTTTCAGTATTTCTTCCTATGGAAGTGGCACAAACAAAGTCTTTGGCCTGGCTCAATGCAGAGGAGATATAAGCAAAAAAGATTGCTCAATTTGTACGAAAGCCGCGCGACAGAGATCATCAAACTTTGTTCAAGTGGTAATGATGCAAGAATCTGGTATGATATTTGCTTCTTAAGGTATAATATCAAGAAATTCTTTGGTAAAATGGACACGTATTATGGTTTTCCTTATAGCAATGAGAAAAATGTAACAAATCCTGAGCTTGAGGCTTTCAATGATGGGCTTGGAAATTTATTAAATGAGATAGGTTATGACTTATGAGGCTATTAAAAAAGAAAACATTAGGGTTTGGCAAGGAAAGAAGAAGTTGTCTAGTGTTGTTACATTGTATGGATTGGTGCAATGCACAAGAGATTTATCTCCTGTATCTTGTAAGAAGTGTTTGGTTGCAACTTTTGGTAATGTGCCTATCTATTGTCTCAACAAGAGAGGATGTAGATGATATTTGAGTAGTTGTTATCTTCGGTATGAGCTCTACACCCTATTATTTGCCTCTTGAGCCAAACAAAACCATGGAAGTATTTGACATCCCTCGACTTTAGGTGGGTAATGGATATCAATATGGATTTTGTACGCAAAATGTACCTAACTATGGTATCATTTGTTTGAGTTGAATTATGTGCAATAAATTCAAATAACATTATTCTCTAGTGTATTTTGAGTAATAAATCGATATTGGTATTCAACCTTCATAAAGGATGGTACAATTGATTATGTATTATGTACAATAAGAATACATAGATGATACTTCACTGATGTGTTGTATATAACAATATAAATCTATTGGATTTAGTTAAAGGCTTTGCCACAACTTCTAGGAAAGGGAACTGCATCTCTAACATCGTTGAGGCCAGTGGCGTAAAGAACTAATCGATCAAACACCAAACTGAAGCCGGAATGCTTAACTGTTCCATGTCGTCGAAGGTCCTTGCACCATTCATATTCATTCCCTCTTAGGCCTAATTCCTCCATCCTGGAATGGTTCATGGCACATATTATATTTTTTAACAACTAACTTTAAGCAATAAAAATGTTACCAACCACACTGTTTAAAGTGGCTAGAAAAATGACTGTTAGTCTAACTTTCACCTTCCATTTAATGTGGCTAGGCGTTCCTCATTCTGGCTTCCTTTAATTAGAGTTCCGACCTGCATGTAGGGGCAGTGGAATAATATGTTTAGTTTCAAACAACATTTTAGCTCCCCTTACATGAGTCGATATTTTTTGGAGGGATAAAGACGAGGTAGAGGATCTGAAGGATATTTCTAATGCTCAAGGGGCGATTACCTTTGGTACCACAACATCGAAGGAGGCAACTGTTTTTCCATCATTGTTGAGACGTGCGTAGAATGGCCTAATTTCTTTTGGATGGTTGTATATGACGACTGGTCTTTTGAACTCAATATCTGCTAGATAGCTGTGATTAAGAAAGAAAGAGATAGTCAAGGCAAGAGGAGGAAAAAATTTCACTATCAAACATCTATAATTTTGATAGATTACATTTTTCATTGTACCTTTCATGTTCTTCTGTTAAAGGATTTCCCCACTTAACTTGCACATGAAACTTTTTCTGTGTAACCTGATTCGATAGCATTTCACAATTTTGTTATAATAAGTTGCATCTGCTTATGACTGAATTTTTGTTGTTGTTTGCGAGAGTAGTATTAGGATAGGTGACACCATAGCTAAATGTCCTCGTGTTGTACACCTTTTATAAAAATTGAAGACAATTAATATCATTTCGTACCTTTTTAAGGATATCCACAGCCTGTGTGTAGGAGATCTTCTCAGATGAATTCATTGTCATCTTTTGCAGGCGATCTACTAAAGTTTTATCAACTCTTTTTGATAAGAACATTATATCTTCCGCGCAGTTATTCAAGACCGATGTACACATGAACTTCAATAATGTGTCTGCACATTCTATGGCATCCTGAAAATGGCTCCAAAAAATGAATCAATAAACAGAAATTTACATTTTTATGAAGGTAATAAAAGGCTAATATATAAACAGATTATAGTACTTCAATATGTGAGAAGGCCATTTCAAGTTCCACCATCCACATCTCCGGCATTGATTTCGTGGAATCTGTTTTCTCTGCTTGAAATCTCGGTCCAAATGAGTATACATTTCCAAGAGCACAAGCGTAGCTCTCCAGATGAAGCCGACCAGAAACGGTTAAAAATGTTTTGTGAGAGAAGTAATCTTCAGAAAAATTCAGTTTTGGAACTTCAATTATCATTTCTGTTGATCTCCTTTTTCTTGTCCTCTCAAATTGAGAAGCCAACTCTGTTGTCTGCTGAAGATCTTGTCTTGCAGCATGAAAGGCTTCTTTATTACTTTCATTTCTCTTGAGTTCTTCAACTTTTTTGCTCTTTTCTTCAACAGCATCCATAAGATTACGGAGACTGTCTCGTGGCTTCTTATCAATCCTATGTCCAGTCTCCAATAGAGTTGTCACTTGAAACTTTTTGCTCGAACCCTCAGTGTCCGTGGTTGTGATTATAGGCACTTGTACTTCGACGAATCCATGGTTTTGGAAGAATGTGTGAGTTGATTGTGAAAGGGAATTTCTGATTCTCATAACAGATGCTACCTGCATATCCATGACTGCGTCAATTACAGATGAAATTTGTTACCACTAGACTACACTTCATTGCACAATTTCAGATTTTATTGCAACATTTTCTTCATTCTTTCGACATAAAACTAATTTTCGGGTAGGTCTAAGATCGTTACCGTTTTAGTACGTGGTCTAAAGTGAGCAGAATTATCCCTTAGCATGTCCAAAGGCACACGTTTCTTTGAAAGTGGATACTTATCTTGATCAACTGTGCCAAGATGTAGAATTTCCTCTGCTTTGAGCTCAATAACTTGTTTGCCTTGTACTGATTGTTGTTGCAATATTCCTTCTATTAAAATGCAAACTCCTGAAGGCATAACTTGGCTTGGAGGAACCAATGTTGAGTCCACCAAAACCTAAAAAACAAATAAGTCAATTAGGCCAACATAACTTAAATGATCTAATAATATGGTGAAATGCAATTATATTAAATTGATACCTGGAGATTTGGTATACAAGAACCATCATTAATTTGAAGAATTGAAGTGTATAGTTGAGGTTGTTTTACAACTGCAGTTAACTTATTGCGAATATGATGATCACCTCCACCAAAAACCTTGATAATAGACTTGAAAAAAGGAATTCTTGATTGGAGTACTTCTGCACAACTCACAACTTTAGGCTCAACCACATTATCTATTACAACAGGCGGCTGCAGAGGCTCTTTCTTGAGCTCCCTTGAGGATTTAACCCAACCACCAATGACTAATCTCTGGCCTACCAAGCTTATACCTCCATCGCTCTGCGCGACAACATTTTTCAACATTACCCTTTTTGAAAAATTCATTAAGGCCAATGGTTTTTCGATTGGGGCTTGTTCAGTAACGTTTGTCGCTGCGTCCATATTTGGATTAAGAATGCCTTAATGAATGGTGCAAGTTTTGGAAAAGGACTTGTTATTGAAGCTAATGGAAGTGTTTGTTCTTGAATTATTATTGTTGCATGGACTACTCGTGGGATTTTATAGTATGTGATCATAATTTAAAATAAAATAAAATAAAATAAAATGATGGTTTAATGTGGAAGTAATGAGGAAGGAAGATCAAAGATGTGAAGAAATGACTGAAGAAGGGAAGGGATGGTTTCTGGATAATGGCAAAGGGCTTAAAACTTAGTAACCAAAAAGAATAAGGAAAGGTTTTAAGTTATTAAAATTCGATTCTTTAAAAGGTGGAAATCCGCGGGAGTATACACATGCCCAACTGTTTTTTTAAAAAGATGTCAAGTTTTATGTTCTCTACTTTATTATTAATGAAATTGAGAAGGTAATTGATAAAATAAGAAAGATTTTTTTAGAAGGTGTCCTTACCACATAGATTAAGTCTTATCTAATTCATCATTTTACTGTAATTAAGGAAATTGGTTTTCACATTTTTCTCATTATATATTAGTTCATCTCTGTAGTTTTCATAAATAGTTTCATCTTTTTCGAAAATTCAGTAGAGACGGTTTCACTTTCACCATCTCTGCAAATCACTTTCAAGCTTTTGATATTACATGCAAATTATTAAATTATAGCTCCGTAAGTATGATCAATAATATATTTACATTAAAAATTCTCATTTAGTGATCACTGAATGAAAAAGTTTCTTTTCATGAAAGTATAATTATGTATTTAGTATATAAAGAATGTTGGTATAATAACTATTGAGTAATAAAAAACTTTGAATAATAAGGTATCAATTATACAGTATTTCATATTAATTCTAATCCCATAATAGTTGGATCTTGGATGAGTTTACCCGCATGAATCAAGGAGAAAAAGGTACTCTGTATTTGTTAGTAGAAGGAAAATGAAAAATGGAACTGTTTCCATATGCATCATGATAACTTGGATCCTAGATAGCAATTGATGTCACCTTAATATAAAATGCACAATACATTTTGTAAGGTAGTTTAGTTTAATCCTTACAAGTAATAGATGGCTGATTCTAGTTTAGAGGAGAAAATAATAAACGTGCCAAGTGATTCCACCCCAAATTAAGCTATTTCCTTGCAATCGATAGATAAGGTGTTCGAATTGTGACTGCCTACACCTCAATTAATTTGGAATGATAGACTAAGGGTCTAACGATTTTTTTTTATTTTTTTTTATGTAGCGACGATATACAAGAGTATTACAACAATTACAAAAGTATCTAGGTAAAAGAGAAATAATATGTTTTATGAGGCTGAGCAACTCTTTGGTTGGAGGCAAATAGATATTATTTAATTTAGAAGTCGTGTCACCCGATAACTAAATATTTTAAGTACTGAATAAATTAAGATCTTATCAAAATTCTTAACAAATTTTTAAGTTAAAAATATTAACTTAATTCTAACCTCTTAACCAAATCAGAATTAGCAAATTTCATTTTTACAATATTCTCCTCCCTAAAATTATTTCACAAATCAGTCATACGTAAAACATCACACGTTTTTTTACCTCTTTTTATAACATAACCTTCTCCAATCAATATATTTCTCAACTTCCATTGTTAAGGAGCAAGTGAGTTCTCTCAAACAAGGTTAATAACTTATACCATTTTAGTTCTATGTTTTTTTTTTAATTTTGAACTTGTATAAATTACTTTTATATAAAATTCAAATTATATTGTAAATAATGATTAGAAACATATTTTGAGAGAATTAGGAACATATTTGATTTGTGGTTTTTGGGTATGTGATTTGTTTATTTAAAAATATTTTAAATGAATTAGGAATTTACTTTGTGCTCTTGTTTGTTCTTCTTGTTGTTAAGTTTTGTGTTTGTTCTCTTCCGAATATGTGACCGTGTACTGCTTGTCCATTTCTATTTTAGTTGAACGATGAGTCTATTTGTTCCATTTATTTCTGATTACGTTTACTTGTAATCTTCTTTTCCATTTTAAGCAATTATCAATTTTCATTATATATTCTTGTTCAATTTTATTTGGAATTTTATATGTAACTTTGTGTATTTTAGATAATATTTATTATAATTATACTATTTATAATTTAATTAATAATATTTGTATTATAGTTTTATTTCATCATATTTATTATAATTATACTATTTATAATTTAATTAATAATATTTGTATTGTAGTATTATTTAATCATATTTATTATAATTATATTGACATAATTTAATTAATAATAATTATATTATAGTATTATTTATTTAATATATATTTCGTATGTATAAATAAATTAAGATAAAGGATAAAGTTCGCCGTCTGTTCGATTTAAAACTTTTTACATCATGTACCAAACAACTAATATATTCGATTATTCGAGATTCGATTAATGATAGAAACTTTCGGATATTCGATGTGGTCGAACATAGTCGGGCTTGATTCGGTTTTATAGCTTGTCTTACTAAGCTTTTGAGCTTTCTTCTTAACTTTGTTAAATAAATCTTTTAGATTCAAAATTTTGACATATTAGTGATAGAAAAAGTTTCACATTAAAAAAATAGACGACTTGCACATATGTTTATAAAATCATGGTAATTAGCCAGTTGGTTTGATAAAACTCAATAACATATGAATAAATTATAACTGTGAAATCGAAATAATTTTGTTTTAAAGAATTACCAATAAAATTGATATAGAGTTAGAATTGTATTAGAGTATTGGAGGAGTGACATTAAAATACGAATCTAGTCCAAGTATTGGGCATATTATACTCCGTATTAGGTTTAGATTTTATTAGGTTTAATTTTATTAATGATTTGCCTATAAATATAAACACCTCTAATCGTAATCACAACAACAATTATCATTAGTAATATTTTCTTTTATAGTTTATCAAATTGTGAGTTTATTATTATTAATTGGTACATCATACATATTAATATCTTTAATTTGTTTCTCATTATATTAAAAGACTTTAAAAGGGTCATTCCTTGTTCAAAGACCAAAGTTGTAAAACCTGGCAAAACTCCTCTGTTTACCTATGAGAATTGAGAAGTGAAAGAATTGGTGGTCATCTTATAAACGTGGGTTAATGTATAACCCATCTTGGTTAAAATATCAATTATGGTTAAATAAATTATAGTTAAAGAAATCATAATTAAATTTATAATCATGTAATAGTGAGTAAATAGTAGTATTACTTGGGTTAAACACTATGAGTGAATAGTGTTTGTATAGTGATTTTCATTCCTATATAAAGCCCCCCTTCCCCATTTGTAACCACACCAAAAATCTTCTTGAAATCAATAGAAAGAGTTTACATATTTCATCTCTATTGTTTTTAGTATAGTATTTTCTATTAATTGTCTTAGTCTCTCCATTAGATATATAAGATTGAAGATATAACTAGTAATAGGTATAACGGTTAGTTTTGCAACACACGATCCAACAGCGATCGTCTACATTAAGTAGGACTTTGTGAATTCGGTTCGGTTCGGGTTTTCGGAAAAACAAGAAGCAGAGGCAAGGCTACTTCAGTATTTTGGTAAACTGGGACCCAAAACCGGTTCGGTTCCGGCGGTTCCGGTTCGGTTCTCGGTTATTTTAGGTTACATTCGATTGATTATTTTAGGTTTTGTTGAGTTATTTTAGGATTCGGTTCTCGGTTATTTTCGGTTATATATATATATATTTAATTTTTTTTAATTAATAAGTAAATGTCGGTTTGGTTCGGTTCGAACGTCGATTCTCGAGAAAACCAAGCAGACGAACGAAATACATTGATTGTTATTTTTTCGAACTTCGGTTCAATCGGTTATTCCAATTTCGGTTATTTTCGGTTCGGTTTCGATCGGTTCGGTTCGGATTTGAATTTTGTTGGCGACCTACTATTAAAATCTCTTTACTACTAGGTATATGCTTTATATCACTTACCCTTTAAATATTTATTTCATTATGTTCCTCTATTATAGATAACTGACAAGTATGTCAAGTAGTCTATAATTAGAGCGGATTTCATTATTATTGTTGTTATTCTTTTCCCATTATTATTATTGTTATTATTATTATTGTCGTTATTTTTTGTTTGCTACTGTTATAGTGAGCGGCATTTAGTGAGTGTCCTATGGCAGTAATTTTTATTATATTGTTTTTACATTCGCTAACATTATAGTGAGCGATATTTATTGATGACCTATAACTAGTAGTTTCAATATCTTTATTTTTCTATTTACTTTATTGTTATAGTAAGCCCGACATCTCGTTGGTGACACATAACTAGTAGTTTTATTGTGTTACATTATTTTATCACTCTGTTATAAAGAGCGGCAAAATCCGTCAGTGATACATAACGATTAAAACAATATCGTTATTATTTTATTTTTCCTTATTATAAGCATCCCCGTCTAGTGATCCTGTAAAATTATTATGGGCTTGGCGTCAAATCAGGGGTATACATAATAAGCATGGAAGCTACTAGCGTGGGGAGTTAAAATTCCCCACTACGTTTATTGTGTTTGAGTGGCGGTTAAAATCCCTTATTTTGTGGAGGTATAAAACACCCAGCATGCTATTATCTCGCTATTATGTTATCTTGTTTATTTTTTAATGTATAGATTGTATTTATATTAATATGTGTCGCTATCGTATGTATTATTTTATCGTCGTATGTTATATGTTTCTAATGACTAATTGATATTAACACACTTAGAATTTATCATTTTTTCCTACGTTTTTAATAAACGGTAATGGAAACTTGTTACAAATAACATTATTTTCTTATCCCCGAAACGATCATAAAATCTCATTTCTATAAATATTCGTTCTCCGCTTACATTTCACAAACATCCTTTACCAAGTATTTTATAAATATTTTCAAAATGACAAATATTTTCTGAGTGTTTATAAACAAAATGGCAATTTCTATTTTCATTCTGGTTTTATTAATGTTGAAGAGATAGACAAAGACAATGTAGCATTCATGGTAATAGGCATTTTATCATTCCTAGTCTTAGCTTGGATTGTTGCATTTTGTTTTGATAGAAACTTCGAGTAAACCATGTTCAAGGGTTTTTGTAATTGTTGTTATTGAATAAGATGACAGTTTATGTCATTATTTATATATGTGATTGACTAATGATCATAATTTAATTATAATTACTTGTGATTTAGATAAACCATTTCCGTCCTTAAAGCTCTTTTCGAACCTTTGAGTTTAACTGGAGACAATTACATGTCTTGGATGAATAATGTAAGAAAGTATCTTGCATATGAGGAGCTTGAGAAAATTCTACAAGACGTCAATGTTGAAGGAATTCCGACAATGGTTATTTGCAATAAGGATGAAAATGTTAAAGAAAACTTCACAAAATCTTCTTATTAGAAGAGCTAAAGTATTAAGATTCATTAAACATCATCTGGATTATGGATTAAAACTAGAATATTTGAATTCAAATGATCCCAATTATTTATGGAAAAGTCTTAAGTAAAGATTTTATCATCCAACATTAGTGTTACAATTCTTGATGAAAAACCACCAGACCCGACCCTCAGGGACAATGGAATTTTATGAAATAAATGTCACTTCATTCAATAGAAGACATGGTGGTTATGATCGACAGAATTAGAGTAAAGCCGAGGTCATGACCGTAACTTTCGTGATAAATTAGTGCGTGGTTTATGTGAATTATAATAGACCTCCCAAAATTATCAAATCGATAAGAAAGGGTAAGACCATCAAAGGTTCATTGAAAAAAGATGATGATTTTTGCTACATATGCGGAAGGAAAGGCCATTGGACTAAGGCATGTAGGAAGCCATAATATCTTTGTAAAATATATAAGGCATCTGTAGAAGAAAAAGAAGAAGTTAACTTTAATAAACATGAGGATATTTCTGCACATCTTAGGTTGTAGATTTCGTTGAGAGGATAAATGAGATGAACTTGGATTAAGGAATAATGTGATATTGTGAACTACTTTATGTTTGAATAAAGTGTGTCAAACTTGAATAATCTCTTGTATTTGTATTATGTGTGACATTAGTATGTGATGTTTGTTTTATATCTATGAAATAATAATGTTGATTATATTACGCTAATTTACTCACAAGTCTTATATAATTTATATATTTCGAAGAACACAACATGAAACATGTTGGAGACATTTGCATCAGGAAAGTGGTTTATGTCATTCTTGTCTATGTTGATGATCTAAATATTATTGGAACTAATAAGGAAATCAAAGAAGTAAGAGATTATTTAAAGAAGGAATTTGAAATGAAGATTTGGGGAAAACCGGGTTAACGGTTTTACAAATTGAGTATACTAAAAATGATATATTGATCTGTACGTCAATTATACAAAAGGAGTATTGAAAATGTTTAACATGGATAAGACAAACCTTTAGAGCCTCAATGATGAAGAATACTTAATGTTGAAAATGATTCATTTCGGCCTAAAGAAGATAATGAAGAGGATCTTGGCTCAAGTGCCACCACCGGTGCCGTTAGGTAATGTACGCTTGCTAATTGTCTGAGGCGATATAACTTTTTAGTAAATTCTTCGCGAAGATTCGATTCGAGGTCCTGAAGAGATATTGAAATGAATAAAACATATATTTCGATATCTCAGTGCGTCGATCTTGGTTTGTTTTTATTACAACGATACAAAGCAGGTTTTAAACTGGTTATGCAAATGCGGGTTATTTGTGGAATCGCATAATCGCTTCGTCATGGAGCTAGATATGTATTTACGTATGGTGTGTTCTGATATCTTTAAGAATCGCGAAGCGAGAAACTACGTAACTACTTAACCCCAATCATTGTGAAGTTATTACCTTTCATGAAACAGTAAAGAGTGTAGATGGTTGAGATGGGTGGCCGTATTGCAGAGACATACGGTTTAGCGACCAATAAGAGTTGACGATAGTGTATGAAAACTGATATTGCGTATTAATTCTTCCGAATGAAGAGGTTACGTCGAAGTGATAGGCAAACACGTCTGAGAAGTTAACTTTTAAATTCGCTTTCGAGAACTTGGAAAAAACAAAGAGGTAGGCGTCGATTATATTCGTTCATTGTGATAATGTAGCGGTCTGGCCGCGAATGTACTTCTACGTCGGGTTTTCAAGAAACACGTTCGAGGTATCAGAATAGTAGCTGAGATAACTTTGAAGAAGCCCCATCAGTGTTTAATTGAGGGAGGCATCTTTGCTTGTCTTCTTTTCGCTATAGAGTTTTATCATTCAGGTTTTACGCTATAAAGGTTTTTAGCGAGCTGACATGTATTCATGTCAGAGATATTTATTTTAAAGGGGAAGTGTTATAAGCGTGGGTTAATGTATAACCGTACTTAGTTGAAAATATCAACTATAGTTAAAGAAACCTGATTAAATTCATAACCATTATTAAATTTTTAACCATGTAGTGAGTAAATAATAGTATTCTTGTTATCGTGAATAAAGTGTTAATAGTGTTTGTATGGTGATTTAATTTCTGTAAAGCCTCCACTTCCCCATTTGTAACCACACCAAAAATTCTCTTGAAATAAATATAAAGAGTTTACATATTTCATCTCTATTGTTCTTAGTATAATATTTTCTCTTATTGTCTTAGTCTCTCCATTAGATATATAAAATAGAAAATATAACTAGTAGTAAATATAAGGATTAGTTTACATATTTTCTCTTATTGTCTTTGTCTCTCCAGATATATAAGATATAAAATATAACTAGTAATAAATACAACTATTAATTTTAGAACAGTCCATTTATATTAGCACGCTTCCTGGAGACCAATTGTTGTACCTTGTTTTGCAGGAAAATAATTCACATTTGTTGTACAAAACCTCATCTTAGGCTACCACTCTATTAGTAGTTCCAAAGAGTAGAGCACATACAATTGCGTGCAATAAAGGGAATTCAACTAAATTTCTGTCTCCCAAATCCCACTCACACAACCCCTTGTACATCTTAACTACTTCTTCCATCTCAAAAAAGATAATCCCATTTTTGTTATTTGAAATCAAACTTACAAATTTAACCATAAATTTTTATTAACCGATAAAAATAATATAGTGCATTTTAATTTTATTGTATTCGCTTTAATATATATTTTCAAATATCAATTTTTTATAATTTTCACTCTGGTGATATAATTAAATATTTTACGCTAAGTCAGATTCTCAAGATCGCGAAAGCTCAAAACGGCATAACTTTTTTATCTGGCGTAGTAGCTTATTTGGATCATTCTAATAATAATAATGGACACAGTCTGTTTTAGTGTCATCATTCTCAAGATACCGTTGTGGAAGAAGAATCTTGAATTAGATTGGATCTGTCACAAAGGATTTCTAAACTGAACTCTCTAGAACTTAATAATTGCTTCCATATAATGAGCCAATGTGCTCCCATATGTTATGCATGCATTATATATGGGATTGATTGCCCGGGTTCAATACGGGCAGATTCCACTGCATTAAATTAAGCCATGATATTGTGTTTGTAATAACTCGATCCAATGTCGATAATGTCAATCAATTTTGGGATGAAATTTTCCAGTGAGTGTATGACAGTATGAGTGGAGACAGAATATGTTGAAAATGGAGTATTGATTTGTGAGACAATTAAATCAAAGCTAATAATATAATGTAACAATCTCGACGGGACGTTATAATATTATTGTATACATGCCACTCTTGAAAGTGCTATATAATCTTTATGTGTATTCAAGTCTACTTATATATGCCGATGCTAACTTAGAATAATTATAGTTGGATTATAAAATTTTACTTTAATTGAATATTTTGAGAATAATGAATGAGAAGTTGGCACATTGAAGCTTTAGAAGATTTGATCACTTCATACACCTTTAATTGTTTTATGAATTAGCCTCGAATTCATAAACTTATCTTTGTTACAATCAATAATTTAACCATCTGAGATTTGGGAGATTCAAACAAAATTGTTGATTAGATAGCCTGGAAAAGACCATCAAGATTGGTGCATTCTTGTTGTTGCTGGCCGGTGGGTCGATAGATAATCTGCTTAGCCAGTGAAAGCATACAAATTATCCAACTCAGCATTTCCTCCAATAAGATCAAGGGTAAAATAATATAAATGCAATCCAGTGACTATAATTAGTTTGTTCTCAGACTGTGAAAATAACCAAATAATCTCAAAGTGGCCCAAAAGTGTAGAACTTTTTTCCTCAGTAGGGGACCTCTCCTTTGTGCTCTTCTATATTTAGCTAGCCTATCTCTTCTTGCTTCCTCCAATGGTTATCATTCCACCTCAAGTTATCATATCCTTTCAATTTACCTTGTTTCCCTCCTCACACTTATCTCTACAATTTTGGCTAATGCATACCTCTAAGCACCCTTTCATTGCCCTCTTCCTCATGGCATCAATTGTGGTCTCATTACTTGTCCATGGTAAGAACCCACACTACCCCTTTACTTGGTTTTGTTTGTTTGATCATATTTGTATTTATTTTATGGTAACATGCATTCTCTCAATTTTGTTTGATATAAAAAAACTCACCTTTTGACATGCTTGATAGTTTGAATGGTACATTTGTTCTTACAAACCTATCGTACTTTCGAATTGCTCTACATGTTAGTTACTACGTATTAGCTAGAGAACATTGAACTGATATAGTGGTAAGTCATGAAGATATTACAAAAACTACGAATTTTATTCTTGCTAGAAGAATGATGTTTATTTATCTTAATGCATATTAATACAATAACACATCATCGACATTGCTAGCTTACTTAGTCACTGGAAAATCCAACTTAAGTTTGTGTGTGCTTTTACCACAAGTCAATTTTCTTGTGGTGTTTGGCTACTTCACTATTTTTAGCATTGTTAGGTATTTGTACATGTAATAGTTTTGAAATTGTTGATGTTACAATTGTGGTCATACTATATATAGGTCTTGCTTGGTCAGGAGCTCAAATGGCATTTACTCATCAACAGACATATGATGTTTCGCCATCAGAAAATAAGTTGCACTTTCAGGTCAGACTACCCAAAAATTCATTTTTTACTATAAATTAAACTAGCAAACAGCACATTCATTTCGTCTCAAGAAACAAAACAAGTTAATATTCTACCCTTTTATCCCCTGAGACTAAGACGGGAATTTCTTCATATACATTGAGATGTTGATGTTGATGAATGATGACTATCTTGCATGATAGTTTTATACCGTATTTCACAACTTAGTAGACATAAGTGGTTACTTGGTATATGACCAAATATTTATTATCCAAGTCTGAGGTAGCAAGAATATAATTCTTTTATAAAACCTCAAGAATAAAAGTAACATTAAGAATAAAAAATGGCCTTCAAGCATATCTTTCACTAATTAAACTTTGTTCTACTACAATTTGTAGAAAAGCAGCCATGGATGGATAAATCATCAGAGCTCAAGAAGGATGATGATTGGATCAGTTGCACCAATTTGCACTTACAATGAATGCAAAGGGTGTATATACAAGTGTAGAGCTGAGCAAGTCCCAGTTGAAAGCAATGATCCACTCCATAGTCCATACCACTATAGATGTGTTTGCCATAGGTAAAACCCATCATTGCCCATTTCTGTTAAGATATATAGGGTGTGTATGAGATCCTTTGTATTCTCTTATTCTACTGTCCCAAATATCTTCTTCATTTTGGGGAATATATGTATGAAATTTTGGAGCTAGAATGTTGTTTATGGACTTAAAAAGAGAGTTTGTGCATTATCTTTTGCTTTTGTTTGTACTTGGAATTGCTCAAGCTACAGTCAGAATTCAGAAATGATTGTTTATGCTCAGAAGGCAGAGCTCTATACATATGAAATTTTGTAACTAAAATTCTAGAGTTGTTTTGCATCATCCACACAAAAGTCTTTTCATTGAAATATTAAAATGTCAAAGATTGGACAAGTAATGAAGTAATAATACTAACTTAAGAGTTTCGATTACATCTTAAAACCGATTATCAATATCAAATGTAGTTTCTAACCATAAAATTTTCCTAATATACTATGACATATTCAATATGTGAAATCTTTCTTACGTATACGTATCTAAGTCAGGGACATAAAATATGGGCTAGTCAAAATCACAAACAATTGAAGATAAGTATACTGAAAGAATCTGCAAGTTGCACATGAAAGCGGTCCCAAAAGCAACCAAATAAGCCACGATATAACTCATATGAGACAATATGGTATTATATGAAGTTGAACTAAATGGTGAAAAAATAATTAGATACAGAAGTTTAGGACAAATATTACGGAGGACCCAATTTCAATGGCATGATGCATCTCAATTCAAAGGCCCAAACTCATATGTTCTCTCTATCATCCAAAATCGTACTATCATGAGCTTGTCATACCAATTTTATAGATTTGGTTTACTTTGAAGGGTTAATTCCGTAAAATTTCCTTCCTATGCGCCAATTTGTCCCATATATTATTATTGATTGTAACGTTCCTAAAATCATATCGATATAATATTGAATCACACCCATTTTATATTTTATTTATTTACTAAATTCATATTTAGATAATTTTATCACATTTTAGTTATATTTTGATAAGTTAATCAAGATCAATGTTAGACTTGATATCTTGGTGCACCTTAGCCTTGATCGTTTTGAAAAGCAGCATTAAGAGGCACCTTAGCGAATCTGAAGGCTAAATGATCGTTTCTTCTATCAATGTTAATACATAACCAGAGACTGCTTAATGCCTCTTAATGCTGCTTTTCTTCTATCAAACTTATTATTAGTTTAACTTAACTGATATAGTGGAACAGTAAGCAAACAAAAGGCAGCTTAATGATTTATACATTCCCCAAATTTCAGAGTACTACTATATGAGCAAATAGGTATAAAGTAATACTCCGTATGTTACTTCCATTTATATGCCAAATGCATTTAACTTCAGTCTTGAGCATAGTCAACACACACATGTTGGTCTCAGACAGCTTGAAAAGAACGACCCTCTTGCCTTCTTCTGCAAATTAATTCAGCAAATCCCAAATCAACTTCTTCAAAACTACTCCATTAGACAATCGGAATACAATATTTTGGCTTTCGTAGTTCAATTAATTTATTCATAATACCAATCATCTGTTGTATTGACAAGAAAAGACACAACATATCATTTCAATTAAGTTATTAGTGCAATTAATTAGACTAATGGGTACATCTAGCTTTGTGTATCGTCCTTTTATCAAGCCTAAAAAAATTGAAGGTTCGATACTAAAGATAAAGGTTCGATTTGACTAGGCTCGAAAACTATGAAACCGACTTTAAACTATACAAGGTTCATCCGGTTCGACTCGTTCAAAAGTATATCTTGGCACGAGTTTGGCAGAAAAAGTAAAGAGGACTGGTCAAGGTAATAGTACCTTGTTAAATTTAGGCCCGATAAGGTCAGGAGATATCTTGTAAAGATCCTCATCAACAGCTTTAGGTACAATTCTTGATGGAGGAGAGTGATTAGGTGAGAATGAGACAGGACTTGGTGGTTCTTTCACTTGATATGATTCATAGTCACACACCACCCATTCTCCTCCTCCACCACCACCCTTTTTCTCTCTTGGATAAAGTGTGGTCTTCTTTGCCTGTAAATGTGCAATCAATCATGACTATCATTTTTTTTTATCTCCATTGTTCCCCACTATTTTAACTACATCATCACTCCACTATACGACTACCATTTTGAGTAACATTTATTTTCTCATCACAATTTCTTGGTACATCTTAATTTTCATATTGAGAAATATTCATTTGACACTACTTTTGAATAAATCTCCATGATCAATTATTCAACAGTCGAACTTAATCTTCACATAAGTTAGCTATACACTATTTTTCGAATTTAAATGATCGATAAGATAAGAAGATATGAAACTATGATATTAACAAATGGATTGGAGGTCAAGGGAGACCATATAAGGGTTGAATAAAGATTATATCAAAGTTTTATGAAATCAACTGTCGAGATGACTTAACATATTCATATTCATATAACCGATCTCAAACTAAATGATACTGATTTGTTGGTATGCTCAATGAAGTGGTCATAGAAATTTTGTTACCTTAGGATGACGAGGAACAACAATCATTGCTGGTGTAACAACATCATTCTCGTACAAATCACCAGCAACATACAAATCACTTTCTTCTTCTTCTTCTTCTTCTTCTTCTTCTTCACAGTAGCTATATCTTAGCAATACTTCTGGATTTGTTACAGCTCCAAAGCACTGTGTAAAAGGTAGATCATAATCATGGTGATCCCAGTTTCCAAATGCTGGTACATGGCTCCTATCTAAATAAAAATCCTACACAAAAAACAAGTATACAATTATAGTTATTTCAAGAATTGTAGCACAAGGGTCGGGAAAAATACTCTGTTTATACCCAAAAACTTGATTTTTATTGAGAAAGCTTACCTCCATTTTTCAAGATTTTGACTTCTCAGAGTATATTGAAACAAGCTTGAAGTTACTTTATTTACTGCTCTAGTTTGTTTGCTTTCTTTAAACTTATGTGGTGTTTTCTTTTATAGTAAAGGCTAAAGAACAACTTAGCCTTACTGTGAGTTTAAAATGCGGAGAGGAGAGATCAGGAGGCGCATGACGTATGACTTCTTAGGTAATCTACAAATAAAAATTTGGTATTTAATTTAATTCAATCGATCATATATGCTTTCAAAAAACGCTTTAATATTGAATACAAGCCAAAACGCATTATTCGATCACACGTTTAAATTGGCCCCGGGGCTTGATCACTTTGTTAAAATTTATGCTAAATCCTCCCAGCATCACGTGACTAAACTTCATGTGCAAATTAGTCATTTCATTTTACCCACCTTTTTAATAATCAGTCAAATGAAACACATTCTTCCCCAAATCAAAAAATCCTTCCCCAATTTGTTCTAAATTGACAAACCCTAATTCATTTTCTCCATAATTCCTCACAAATTTCGCAATGGATGGGCAAATTCAATAATATCTTAAGGCACCGGGCAAAAGCACAATATTAACGTAACAAAGACAATAAAATGTAAAACAAAGACGTAAAACGAATGTTACCCACCGGAACTTGGTCATTTTAAGCCTTTTTACTAGCACAACACTCGACATTATGACCTCGTTGTCTGCACCATCCACATTTAGCACTAATCCATTTAGTTAATACTTCCTTCTTTCCCTTCTTTTAACCTCCAGCATCCCTCGCTTTTCTTTTGGTCTCCCAAATTAGCTTAACATAAAGTGAGGTCATGGGAATCAGCATTGTCTCTATCCCACATACTATATTCACCAAGAGGGTTGAGGATATTATCCAGAAGGTTTGCTTTTGTAACACTCTTTAACTATCACAACCCGATTTTCTGGCCAAGACAAGAATGGAAGCATTGTGACAAAGGATGACAATCAAGCCATATGCCCCACAACCCGCAATCGTTTTCATTACATCTACAATGTATTCACCTATTTACTCCCCAAAGTTTTCATATTTACCATTTCATATATAATGCGAAACCACCGTATTTTGCCACTACCCTTTCTAATATCTTCCTAATCTTAACACACAACACCCTCACTTACCATACCACAACCCTTTTTTAATTCCTTCTCCATAACCTTAGACCTATAAGTCAACATGGTAATTATATGTTTATTCCTTAACCACTAGGATGTAAGAATTCAAATGACTCGCTTTTAGATTATTACTCAACATATTACTATATAGACATTGCGGAGGAAAGTAAGCCCTAACCCAATGCTCAAATTTACCAATGGTCTATCAACCATCATGCGATTCATCAAAAATTCACAACTTCATCGCCTCTGAATTCTTCCTTGTTAGTTGATCTTGCTATTTGGCCATAACATCCCCGAGATTTTGTCCTCTCTCGTTGACCTTCTTGAACAGACAGAGCATGCTGCATACAATTTCTATAAGAATAAGAGAACATCTCATGAATCACTTGCTCTAATTCTCATATAATAAAAAAAATGTGTTAAAAACATACTTTACTTGAATCTAGTTACCTTAATAAAAATAGAGTTACCTTTGTATATCGATATATTAGCATATCATACTCATGTTCCACGCTCCTAAGTCTTGCTTGAAAGTGTAAACAAGAACTATCTCCAATCGCTAAATGTCGCTTTTCAACCATTACTTTCCAAGCCAAGTACACAACCATTATTATCGCCCAATGCAAATCGCACACAATGCTGCTTTTATATAGTCCTTTCAAAAGTGATGCATCTATCCAAGCCAATCACCTTTCTACACCTAGCATGGAATCCATTTATTAATGATTTAAGGCACATATAAAGCCTTTGGAAGATACAAGATCGGGCTGATTTATTTGGTTCTATTGCATCTACAAAAGAAAGGTTGTCAGATGAGTCATCAATTCCCTCGATAATGCGGCGGCACAAATTGAATTGCTCAATGTCATCACCATTAATCTTTTCTCGCAGCTTTCTCCTTGTATTCTCTATGAGTTCCTACTTATCTTGATCTTGAACATTTGATCAACAAAAACCTGGACCAAACATGTACATTTTATTAGTGATCGTATCAAAAAGGAAAGTGAAAGAATGTAACAAATAACAAGAACACTACCTGTACTGTTGCAAGATCCAATTCTGGAAGCAACATGAATTTACCTTCAAGGGCCTTAGCTAGAAATGTACTATTGCACAATCTTATTTTCACATCAGGACAACCATTGTGGTTTCTATTCACTCTCTTAACTACCCAATCGGCTTAATTAAATTTATCATCCTTAGTTACCCTGAATTTAAAAATTTCATAAAGATTAATTTCAATATTTAACCTGTTATCATTAAAGAAGCCAATAAAATAGTTTATGGTACAAAACAGAATACCATGTCACAAATTCTTTCATCGGAGCCTTACTAGAAAAAACCAATCCCACAAATAATTTAGGATCTTGCATATTCTTCTCATTGAACTTAACATACCTAACGTCTTTTCTACTTTGTACTTCCTGATCCTCTTCATCACTACTATTTGCCCTACTTTTTAATGACTCACAATCACTCAATATACTATCCTCATCGTTGTCGCCTCACTTAACCTACTTCTTTTCTAATTTGAATTCCAAACCATATCTCAGATATGGTCCCTGTCTTTCTCTCTCTAGACCGCGATGATGACTATATTCTTTTCAACTCATCTAAACCTCAAATTTTATTCTGTCCAACTTTTGTCATTTCATTCCCCTTCTTCTTTTCTTTTATTATTCTCCTTAGCAATTTTGTTCTCATTTTATCTAAAAAATCTATTTCTTTTTTTCCATGTCTCTTCTCTAATTCATCATCGTCTAACATCAAAGCCATCTCCATCTCTAAGAAACTTAATATCAACATCTCCTAGTCTAATCTAGCAGAGTTCATCTTCTCTATAACCAAAGTTTGGATATTCACAACTGATATCATATGCTTCATTGCATAACAAATGACATATGTTATTACTATCACCACACTCATAACTACCTTCTACCCTTAAAGGTGAAAAGTCACAGTCTAGACCTCTCATCGGCATGCCTCTACTGTACAACCTACACAACCAAAAGTCAAAAGACCGAATGTAAATTTCTTACACACCTTCCTCTTACTTGTCAACTCCTAAATCGACAACATCATCATCACACATACAGGTTTTAACCCACATCGCCTCTATTTCTGTGTTTTATAAAGATAAAAAGTCTACTACCCACATCATATCCTGACCTCAAAGCAAATTCATCTACATCCTTAAGGTCAAACAAATTCAGATTTAACTAGTCAACATCTATAGTCGTTCCCCCTTCATAGACTAGTGTAGGATAAAGCTTGAATTCACCCAAAACATGGACTTTCACAGTGAAGAACTCATCATAGACCTCTGCATGCATAAAAAGAAATATCAATTAGTTACAATTAATCCTAATTTAATAAACTATTAACCCTAATTTGGACTAAACGTAAAAGACAACCCCCAAATTTATTAAACAAATAATTTCTAATTTGGGACTCATCAGAAGGAAAACTCCACTAATAAAGAATTAACCTCATTTAGAACTGATACGCTGTTGAAATCAACGAGAGCCGTTTGGAAATCAATGAATTATCTCCCTTTTATGATGCCCGTTGCGACAATCATAGATTAATTCATTTACCGATTTCGTTAACGAGATTACTTAACTTAGCAAGTTACCTTAGTAATCAGATATTACTAGTGCGGGTTTCAGAATTCATGGTTAGCGAGATTATGTATCTTACTATTATCATTATAATAATAGTACTGGTCAATTATTATTATTATACAACTTAATATTATCTGTGGGCCACTACATACAATGATATTCTCGAATATGAGTTTCATGAATGAAATTAACGAGACTTGTGATATCGGTAGACGTATATCTCAATATTTATATATATTTGTCAAATATATTGATGAACATCAATTGGTTAAACTTAAAAGTTTAAATCAATTGCTAATCAAATTGATTTAATAACTTGATGTTATTCGATAGTGACTCGTTAGTGTTTTAATTGACTTGTTAAGTTAATTAAAATAAACAACTCACAAATGACTCATTATTTAATTGAAGACATAACGTATAATTAATCCAGTTAACCGATTTCTTAATCTATGAATTTGGGACTTGGTATTTAAAAGAGAGGACTAGGTTTTTTATCATGGACCTCATAAAACCCAACCTCTCCCTCTTAGAACGCCGCCCTCCCATATGAATCGAAGATCATTCCAATTTTATTTCATCTTCAAACTCTGTAAAGCTCAAGATTTCCAGCTCAGCTTTCCCTCTCAAAGCGTAATCTTATGACACCATTTCACAAATGCTCGATAGACTCGGGCGCCTCTACTCGGGTCATCATGGCGATTTGCGCTCGCTCGCTCGCCGTTAATAATTCTCAGATTCATATCTATATTTTTGTGTTTAGATTAATATACACACTGGCGATCCGGATGCATGAATCGCTGCCATCACTAACAAATCTCATACTGCATTCAACAACAAAGAACCCCTAAATTAATAAACAATTAACTTCTATGAAACTTTATAAAAAAAACTACATTTACGTGAAACGTAAACAATAAACAATTAATCCCAATTTTAAAATTCCCTCTTCCAAAATTTTCGGACAAATTAACCTTAACTTACCACACAAAATTTGCACACAATCCTCTATAAATAAGCACCTCACTTTTCGAATAACCCAAGTCATCTTCTAAGCTTTGTGATTTGAGAGCCTGAGAAGAAAAATCGATTCGGCTAATGTTAGAAATGAAATGATTTTGTATCTCATTTCAGGTCGATTTAGAATCAATTTGGGTTTCTCAATTTGATGTGACAGCCCTCATTAAAAATGAAAATGACTATTTTAATTCTCGTTTAGCCGTGACGCTACTAACTGAGGATTTAACGATTTTAACGGAGCGATCAACTGGGACACACTAAACACGTGCATCGATCAAGACATTTCAAAACACACTTTAACAAGCCGAATGCTTTCAAACACGATTACCGACGCCATTAGCCCATAAAAGGAACCTCAAATATATCCAAAGTTTGTTTGTTAAAAAAGCTATGAAACCATCACACTACTGCCCTCTAGTCTCGCCAGATTCACTTTTATGTTTAGATCATGAGGCGTATTCTCAACCTAAGCAGTGACACCAGTGACAAAATTTTCATTTAACTACTTCAATACGAAATTCATGTTTACATCAAAATTTGTTTGTTGTTTTGCTAACTACATGTAGATATAGAAAAAAGAAAGCAATGGAGATGCAATAAATAAGAAAAAATGGTTGCTTTACTTTTGCTTTAAAAGGTGATTTCTTGTATCACTTTGATAGAGGGAGCCATACCTTTTCACTTTGTTTGTCCATGAACTAATTATATACTTTATGTATATACCAGTGTATTCATTTATTGCTACTTTGCAGTTATATAAAACTCATAAAGGGTTGTTTGTTTTCCCCCTATGATTCTCCCATCTACAAGCAATGGTTTTTTATTACTCAGAATGTAAAAGAAACCAAAAATTTATATCTTGCTTTGTGCTATGTGCAATGTGTAATTATATGTGTTCCCATTTCTGATAGTAGCTTAAAATAGCATTAAAGTAATGTATGGGTAACATTACTTTTGGTGAAGATAAGGTATACAACTACACAAGTGTCAAGCCAGCATGGTTAGCTTAGGTCAAACTGTGTAGGAAGACACTTTATTTTGGTGTTTTTTTGTTTATGGACTAGAAATACGGAGTACATTATACTATTTTCATTGCATGCACAATGTAAAAAATGTGTAAGAGTATTGATTGTACACTTTGATTTAAAATGGTCCTAAATATAAAATAAACATGAATGCAAGATTCTAATGTGGAATGAGAATGGTTGCAAATACTGACAAAGAAAAAGAATTGGTACACAGGCATGGAGAAAGGAGAGATTATTGTGAACACCTTCATAAATTGATGTTATAGTGACTGGTAATCTTTACTGGACTGAAAAAGGTAATGCAAGATTCATGTTTATTCGAAGAGTTTTTCATCAATGTAGTTCATATGGTAGCTCATTGAAAATGCAGCTTGAAGAAGGAAGTGGCTTGGAGGTCCTATTGGATTCATGCAACACTATTAAGGGATTGTAATAGTTAATTTCTATTTGTATTATGATTTGTTGACATTTATCATTTTTAATATACTGCTATGTATTATGATTTGTTGACATTTATCATTTTTAATGATATCTTCTTGTTGAAAAAAAAGAGTTAAGGCATGGAATAATTATTATGGACTAATTTAATACAGTAAATTCAAAAGTTGAGTAGTGGTCAGTGGTCACCAATAACCATTTACAAAGATTAGATTTGGCCCATTTAATATGATCTGCACTCTAATCCTAACTCCTAAGTGGGTGTAAATGTCAATGTAAGGATCAATTAGTTCGTAGGATTTATTTACTGGGTCGAATTCCACCCATGGCTTTTTATTTATCTTGTTTCTAAGTGGGTCTAATGGTGTTGGATCAACTTATGACACTATCAAGTATCAACTAGTTTTGAATCTAAAAAAATCTGGTTTTGAACCCATCAATAAATAATTTTGAGTTATGAACATCAAGTATCATAAGCTCGAGAAAGTACATATCAAAAAGAAGGTAGGGTCATAAAGTAATGTGGAATTGTATATTAAAAAGCAGGTTCATACTCTTAAATTATGTTATTAATACAAATATGAAATGCATCACAATCTTATAACTAAATCATTATTTTTAAGCGATCCATTTATCTACTATCAAAAGCAAGACATTCAAATCAACTATCAATTTCGAAAAAATCAAATGCATTTAAATATAATAAGACTCCAAAACAAACTCAACAAATTAACGCGAGACATTATATCTTCATTTTCATACAATACAAACAACAATTGTTATACTTGACAATTTCCTTTCAATTGATGTTTTAAACATCAACAACTGTATCCATTGTTTTAACAAATACAGTATCAAATTTATACTTTAAAACATTTTCTATAATAATATTTTATTCTAAAGTAACTGATATACAAATTGACAACCAAACATTAAAAAAGATCCACTTTTACCTGGTGAAGAAACAAACAAACAATTACCAGAAACACAATATAGCATAAGTGGCGAGTGCACATAACAGATCGATAAATGTCAATAAGGTTTCAAAGTTTCAATAAATCAAACGTTGCTGAACTCAAACTACTTAAATCATACTAAAAATAAAAGCTAGCAAGTACGATTAGCACCTTATTTCCCGATAAGTAACCGTCTATATTATCATCTAAACAGGATAGTTTGATTACCACTTAAAACGTATTAAACCACGAAATCAAACTACAGCAATTTTACGAGACTCGACTTCATCATCATCATCACTCGATATTTTGGGTGAAGAAGTAGAGTAAATGACCCAGACATTTCCATAAGGGTCCTTCATCATCACCTTACCTTCACCAACAACTTCAGCAGCCGGCACCTCCCCCATCGAGATGGCGCCTGCAATCACCGCCCTCGCCACCGCACCTTCCACATCACCAGTCCCCAGATAAATCACACTCGCACCACCAACACCTTTCAGACTGCTCAAAAATTAACAAAAAAAGGGGAAATTAAATCGCTTCATTATCACTAATTCACTATAAACCAAAAATTCATGATATATATATACGAAAACAAATCTGAAAATTCTACAGAAAAATGGCCACAATCTATCATATTAATTATTTCAGCTTAAGGATTCGTTAAAATATTGACAAAAATACATGAAGCTCAAATTACTTGATATATGATGAAATGATGAAATAATTCAAAAGAAATGGCCACAACATACTAGTACGTATTTTTAATAGCAGTAATCATAACCACAAAAAACATAAATTTATAGCTTGAAAATGCGTCTCATAAGATTAAACAAGGCTTAGGTACATATATATAGCAAAATTAAAACAAAAAAAATGTGTATGAATTTGAAGAAAAACGAGTTCATGCACGGATAAAATTCCAGATCTAAGAGAAATTAAAACATCATACAAAAATTATATACAACGTTAAAATAGTATTAGCAAAAAATAACACAAAACATTGACACAATGCTAAAATAGTATAAATACTAGCAAAATTAGCACAAAATCATACTAAAATATAGACCACGTTAAAATAATACTCCGTATAAATACTAGCAAAAATAAAAAAAACATAAAAAAATTAAATAACGTTAAAACAGTTTAAATAAACACCAAAACAACACAAAAACATAAAAAATATATAAATACTAGCAAAAATAACATAAAAACATATAAATACTAGCAAAAAATAACACGAAACCATACAAAAATATAAATACTAGCAAAAAATAACACAAAAACATACAAAACTTAAATACTAGCAAAAATAACACAAAAATATAAATACTAGCAAAAATAACACAAAACATATAAATACTAGCAAAAAATAGCACAAAAACATACAAAAATATCAATAGTACCAAAAATAAGACAAAAACATATAAATACTAGCAAAAAACTAACACGAGAACATATAAAAATATAAATACTAGCAAAAAACAACACAAAATCATACAAAAATTATAAATACTAGCAAAAAATAACACAAAAACATACGGAGTATAAAAATATAAATAGTAGCAAAAAAACACAAAAGCATATAAAAACTAGGAAAAAACAACACAAAGGCATACAAAAACAATAATAACAATAATAACGTTAAAACAACATAAATAAACACCAAGAGTAAAAGCACATACTCAGCAGCAGTGTCATCATGAGTGACAAAGTCAGAAACGTGGAAAATGTAGCCATTAATAATCATCTGAACAGAGATGAGCATCTGGTACTCCTCCTGATCATCATCAGCATCAGCCTTCTTAATCATCTTATTATGCCTTAGATCACGATGGAGCTCCACCGCTCCAAACGCCGCCTTGAAGAACTTTGCGGCGTCGCTCGCCTTCGGAGCCTCCACATAGAGCTGCGTTTTCAGCGCAGTGTACTTCACCGGAGCTGGAGCCTGGACCACATCTGAGAATTGACCTTCGTTGCTTGAATCAGACATTTTTTTTCAAAGAGATGGAGAGAAAATGGGAGAGATTTTGAGGTGATGAGAGAGATTTTGGAGAGAATGTTTAGAAAATGAGAAATGAGGTGCGTTTTGCATGCAGGGGGGTGGGGGTGTATATATAGGGAAGTGAAGTACCGAAACCGTTTGCTTTTGGAATTTGCTGTGTTTTACCTCTTTACTTTGTAACCTTTATTCCAAAATTCAAATGGTTCATCCGATTTGTTTTTATTCATCAAAATAAACAACTTTGAGACTAGTATTGTTCTCGGTCAGGTTCGTATCGAACAAAAAAGTTTGATCGGAATGGATCGAAAATTATTATTGATATGGTTTGGTTCGGATGTCTGGCAAAAAATTTGAATTTGAACGTGATCGAGATCTTATCGGGATGGATATTCGATCAAGGTTTTTTATCCAGTTCCGGATGGGTCTCATTTTATTCACTTTTTTTGATATTTTGGTCCTGATTTTGGGTGCTTAAGTCCGAATTTTGGATACTTCGATATGATTTTTGATATTTTCGACATATACTCAAAATTTTGAATATTTATCGGATTATCAGTCTATGTCTAATCGGTAACTTACCGGATGAGTATCGTCCAGGTAATCTCTATGAATTTACTGTTTTCACCTTTGTGGTTCTCTGATTACCTCTTTGCACTAGTACTACTCTTATTTCAAATTCGTAGATATTGTTAGATTTATTTTTATTGATCAAAATAACTGATTTCCGAGTTGGGTTATTGGGCAATGATTAGAGCAATTGAGTCGAGAATTTCAAATGTTACTAATTTACCCTATGTGGTTACTTTGATTTATCTGTTTATACATGTAGTACCTTTATTTCAAATATTAGATAGTACTCCGTTTTTATTCTTTTTGCATACAAAAGACACTCCACATTAAATAATTATGATTTGAATTAAAATTATCTAATTAATAGTCAAATACTCTCTTTATTATTCATAAAATATAAAATTATAATTTGTCTTTTAAACTTTGATTTGGAATATTTTTAATTTGTTGTATAATATTTATGAAAATTATATCAAGATATTACATTTTGATCAAACTTTACAATTAACATTGTATTTTTAATTTAAATAAAAAAAATTATAAGTCAATCAATGAGTATCAGCTTTTATTAATTTCACGATCAGAATATTTAATTCAACAATATCTTAGTATTCAGTGGCACAGTGCTGAGTGGTGTCGGGTATTAATTTGCCTTATTCGTTTACTGACTGTTACAAAATGGCTCAGGAGAGAATACAAGTACTTAAAATAATTTATTAACAAAACAAACTTAATAACAAATAATCGAATTAATTAATTACTAAATTGAACTCTAACAAACACCCTCTAAGTATTGAATTTTATTAATCAATTTTATTACTTAACTAACACATTATTGAATTACTAGTTATTTGTGCACAGCTTAACTCAAGAAATATTCATCTATCGATTTTATAATATCTTTTTAATCAGACAATAATTAAAATTACCTATATATAAGAGTAAAATATCATACCACTCATATTACGAGCTGCAGAACCGACAATATACCACCATAAAAAAATAACCTAGAACCTTTATTTTATTCTTTCTTTGCTTTCCAGAATTTTACCACATGTAACTCAAACACACAAGTCAATTAGTTACTAAAATAAAAATATCAAAATGGGTTTCACTCTTTCAGAACCACCACAAGCACTTCTTTAGACATTATATATGCAGGTGGCGCTAACAAATACAAACCTAATTTGAACGACCAACGGAACCGAAAATAACAAAAATTAACCATCGGAAATCCTAACCGACATTTAGGTTCAAGGCTGAAATAACTGAACTAATTTGTGTTTCAAATAACTTCAACCGAACTAAACCGAACTGACATTTCTAAATTTTGCGTAGATTTTTCAATTTTTATTTATTACTATTATTAATATTCCTTGTAGTGATTTGGATGCAGACATTTTAAGCATGTGAATTTAGATTTAACTTTTTTTTTTATTATTGTATAAATGAATAAAATATAAGGTAAATCTTTCTAAAACTAATAACTATAGTGAATACAAAGATATGTAAAAATAATTGTATTGTGTATTGAATGTGTATGAAGATTGCATAATTAATCTTAAAAGGAGTTATTGACATTACAAGGTTAAATTTAGTTTGTGACGACTTTGAAGCCAAGACGATACGCATCAAAAATGTCTCAAAACCGAATTTAGCCGAACTAATCGAAATCGAACCGATTTAGTTCAATTTCAATCGATAATAAAAATGGCTCTACTTACCAAAATCGAACCGAACTGCTTGAATCCCTAATATATGAGATAGATATATATATATATGGTATCGGGCAATATAGGCTTATCTAAGATATATTATGAAGAGGGTTTTGTCGTGTGGAGCACGCGAGGTCATATGCTTAGCCACGCGGGTGGTAATCTTTTTTTTTTGGTTTTATTTTAACCTTGAGCAATAAAACATTCGAATATTTAATAAATTTTCAAAGAGCATGCTTAAATCTAATACTCCGGTTTTTTTTCCGCTCCTTTTTAGTTTTTTTTGCAATTATCAACTACTATAAAAACTCAATCAATTAATACTCGATTCTTTAATAAACTCAGTAACTCGATCAATTAATACTTGATTTTTTAATAAACTCTCTAAAATAATATTTTTTGGCTTTTTTTTGAAACTCTATAAATTAATACTCGATTATTTAATAAATTTTCTAAGATAATATTTTTGGCGAGTCCCGACTCTGGATAGGGTGCTAAATTAATATTTCATGTTTTTTTTGTTCCCTTTTAAGTTTTTTTTTTTTGCAATTATTAACTACTGTAGAAACTCGATCAATTAATACTCGATTATTTAAAAAACTCTCTAAGATAATATTTTTGGGTTGCCTCGACTCGAATGAGTGTTAAATTAATAATTGCCTTTTTTTGTTCTATTTTCATTTTTTTGCAATTATCAACTAGAGTAGAAACTCGATAAATTAATACTCGATTATTTAATTATCTCGATTATTTATTAAACTTTCAAATAGTCTAATCCAATCAAACTTATACTTTTTAGGTTCCTTCGAATCTGAAGTCAAATCGAGCTTTTAATTCGTATAGTTCAAGTTGAATCGAATCCACTACAACTTGAGTTTATCTAATAGGCTAGTGGAAAAGTTGTTTGCTAGTGATTAGAAGGTTCGGTTCAAAATTTACCTAATGTCCACTTTTGGTGTTGAATTAAATTTTTATATAACAAAGTAAAGTATAAAAATAAAAAATTGAAATGTGATTATTAATATTTGAAGTGTAAAATTAAATTTTTTTTATTAACCTAAATTTATATCGATTAGTGCATATCAACCATCGCTTCGTATATAAACATCTTTTTTATTAAGCTAAGTTTATCTGGCATATCAACCACCCTCAACTCACTCTAAACATCTACATTTTGCGCACATCTCAATGACACGGCCGCCTCATAAGGCTACGGCCCGCACGTACAAGCGGCTCGATCCTAAGAAAGAGCAAGTAATCATGAATCCAGAATGTGTTTCTGTCATGGCCGCTCTCACATGTGGGCCACATGAATCTGCCTGGGCGACATCCTAATAACCTCCCACATTTGGCTTATATACTAATGTGTGGCGCCTTTGCTTGATCTATCAATGTATCTTTGCCACTTTTATCTCCGATTCTGTCTCTAATTCTCAACTTTTAGCTTATCTTTGAACTTATCCGCCGCCGACTAATATCGACCACCTTTCAGATCAGTTATAAACATCTCCGATGGCAAAGATATTTTAGTTAGTACGAGCAAGCGTAAATTCGACAAGAGCAGAGACAAAGAATTGACAAAATTACGGTTGCAATTCGTATGGCTTCCCTTACCATCCCCTCAACCATATCTTGTCCTTACAACTCCTTTGTTTGTCTCCCTTCACATTCCCTCAATTCCATTACCCATCATCATCCTTATTTACAGCTAAAACAACCTAGGAACCCAAACTTATCAACACACTGCAATAAACACAACATCAATGGTGACTTACCAATAAACCAAAGTAGTAGTAAAAATGAACATGAAGAAATCCAAGAGTATCAAGATGTACTCAAAGGTGGTCAACAAGTTGTCTCTGTTCTTCAAGAAATGGTTACACTTGTAAGTTGCATTTTTGTATACTTCTTTAAATATTTGGTTTCATATGTAAGTTAATAAGTAATTATGGTATTTGTTTATTTGCACCCTTAAACCCTAAACCTCTGCTAGTAATAAATTAATTGGGTTCAAGTTAGTGACGGTTTCTCACACTTTGGGATTGAACTGAATTTCATGTTTATTTTAGTTTTATGGCTTATTTTGTTATGATTGTGTCTATTGTCATAGGATTTCGACCATTTACATATAGTGATGGTAGTTTGTGATTACATCAACTGATTTCTAAATAAAGCAATATACAATTTTGTAAACTTATTATTTTGAAACAATAGTGTATGTGCATCTTGAGTTATTCAACATTTAGTTTTACTCCTGTTGGTTTTATCTTCTCGGAAGTGTTTATCGACACTGCTTCGTCTTGCCACATTTGGAAGATATGAATATGGATGATGCTTCGGAGGAAGTCGCTGTACAATTGGCTGCCCAAGGAGTGATCGGTAAAAGAGCCATGATGAGTCATATATTCTTGATTACATGATTAAAACTGCAGAAAAGGATCAGGATGAGAAAAGAAATTGTCTATTTTTCTTCGAAGAATAATTATTTCACTATTCAAATCTAACAATGACGGATCTTCCTTACTGTGATAACCTTCATCTTCTGAAGGCCTGTTTCCGTAGTCATAAATTTGAAGAAGAATATTTATTTATTACTTAGCCGAAAGGGTATCCTGTGTTTAACAACTTATTCTGCAATCTTGCCGCTCAGAGAGACACTCTGCAGAGGTTGGGTCAAGGAGACTGTTCTGTCCCACCTTACTAAGAAATGCCCACCTCATGTGAGTATGCTAATTAATTATCCCACATGCATTTAGGTTCATGATTGGTCTTCTTGCAGGACCTCAGAAAGAGAGTATTATGGAACTTTGCTATAAGTGGCTAGGTGGTGGTGCATTTCAAAGTGAAAATGGTACAAAAGTTCATCTTCCAGGGGCAAATTTGAATGACATAGCTAATCAGGCTGATGACCTCCTAGAGGTAGGCCCTCCAAAGACTTGTTATCCACGTTATGTACATTTTTCATATCTGATGGCATTATATTTGTTTAGCTTCTTGATTATTGGTATATGACCTTAGCCTGGAACACAACTGTTATTATACTTGTAGATGCTCATATCTCTTCTGATATATGTTTTCTTTGTCTTCCATACTTAAAAGGCCTACTACGTTTTATTTGAACTCACAGTTGGAACAATATGTGGAATGGAGTATTGCAATCCTCTTTGACAGAACTAAGTAATTTTAGGGATGACCGGATGACTCAACATGAAGTCAATATTGTGACACCATCCTCCTGGCTGTTCTCTTTTTTCTTCGAATTAATTGATAAGAATTTTTACTAGTATCATAAACTTGCTGCTCTGAAGTTCAGACTGAAGCTTCTATTGTCTTATCAGAGAAGAAGCTAGGAATATGATGGGAGGTGGACTGCTTGATGAAAGAAATGATCGGGGCCTTAATACACTCCCTGAATCAGAGGTTTACAATTTTAGATACTCAATAGCAATGATGGATTTGAGCAGAGTTCCTTGGCTGTGAATCTGCATAACGATATGTGATTTCCTTATGTTTCACATTTATTGCTGATAATACTTTTGCCTCGGCATAAGATAAGCATCTCTGCTCACATCAGATATTCCACTAGTAAATCATTAGACATGCACAATTTGTCCTGCTAATGTTTGGTCCTTTTCTTATGATATTAGATACTTGCTTACCAGCTTTTACTACTTTGTCCCAGAAATAACTCTCTTAATTTAATCTGTGCCTCAAACCAGGGAAAACTGTGCGAGAAATGATTAAAAATGTAATGCAGGGAAAGGATGAAGGTTCTGCCGATTATGGCACTGTAGGGAACTCTATCAGAGGAATTGCTGGAAGAGTATGATTTATGCTGCATTTTATATCCATGCATGAAGATTATGGAAAAGATCTCGTTATGAGTTTGATCCTCTTATTGTTTTCTCCAGGCTAGTGTCAGTGGCCGAGATCCCTTACCGGTGCGCCCTGGAATGTTTCTTGAGACTGTTTCTAAGGTACTTAACATTTGTAATTCTTGAAATAAATTGATATGCAGTCACAAATTTATTGTGAATGTGGGTTTTCAGCAGGCTATGTATTTAGAAAAAAATCATAGCATCTGTTTTGAGTTCTCTTTATTTCCTTCCCACACTTCTATTTATAGAGTCTAAAGGGTCCATATAATACAGTCTCGTTAGAATATTGTTTTTGTGAAAACCCATGCAAAACAGGCCACACTGCTTAGTTCTCAGTATTTACTATAACTCTGATGATCATTCTTGATGCACTTGCAAGGTGTTAGGTGGTATATATGCAGGAAACACATCTGGAGTAACTGCACAACACCTAGAATGGGTAATTGTACTAATGCATGCTATAAGTTATCACCATTAGTATAGAAGTGATGCTGAAAGTTTCCAGTTATTGGTTTTCTTCACAGGTTCATCAAAATACACTGCAAGTTCTTGAAGAAATTGCATTCTAGGATCCATCTTTTGACTCTGACTTTGTTCAGAACTGTTTGACATGGATTGTGAGCTCTATAGTCTTAAACTTTGTAAGTAACTCTTTGTCAACATGCAATGACTCTTTGCCAACAGTGCATGTCTTCATCCTATACAACATTCTGATGAAGACCTATTGACAGTTGTGAATTTTAGATTGTAAGCATTATTTTATAGTTTGTTGCCAAAACAATGTGAATGAGAAATCATGGGAAATGAACAAGAAGCAAGAGATGTATAATTAAATCATCCAGAATAAAAATTAACACTGTTTGAAAAATGTTGAACTGGTTTATATCCTCCACTGGCATATATAATTCCTGTCCTTTCTGCTCACAACAACATCATTATAATCATGTTGCTATATGATGATGCTGACATCAAGAATTTGGGCTTTCGTACAAGCATTACTTAGATTATATCCTAAACCAAAGGTTTCTTGTTTGTTTGATGTCGATACTTTTAATTGTAAGATGTTAGATTCTGTGTTTTCACACATGTTTTATTGAACATAAATCTATTATGCACTTTGATATCCGTCCTTCAAATTGCAATATGTAAGTTCCTACTTGTACTCGACTTTTATTGGCCATTGACTCTGACATGAGATGCTGTTTCAGATGTTCCTGCCATGTCAAGAACTAGAAGCACTCGTCTCCTGCTAGATCATGGACAAGTAACACCATATTATTATTAGAAGGCGGTCCACAGTAGATATGATTTGGCACTAATTCTCAATGGTTGGAAATCATTTCTACGTAAGAACTAGATGTATATAATTTTTTAGCATTTCGTCCCAGTCCTTTTGTAGGCTCTAATGGGAAAATGGCAGACCTCTTGAGATAGATATTATTATGTACACTGGCTGACTGGCACAGAACAATGGTTTTCTCTATTTAGCAAGTTGTGTAGGATAACTTTGAATGAACTGGAAAGAAAACATTTTCGTTCTCTTGAGTTTAGACAGTCTTCTAGAAGAAAATCAAACTGCCATATTCGTTGAATTGGAACATTTCTCTCTAATGACATCGTCTTAGCGATTCAATTATAAAAAGTATTGTTATGATTTCAATTATGTAATGCTAGCTTCATTTGAGGTTTGATAATCACTTACAAATTGAATGTTGGCTCTAAAATAATCTTGTTCAAATAGTATATATTTTCCAAGTGTTTCAATTACAATATTATTTACATATAATGTTTTATATGTAATATTTAATGATAAAGCATTATTTTTAAAAAAGTTATATGTACGAATTATTTATTCAAAACTGGAATGGTGAGAGTGCAAAATTTGTGAGATGTCATTTACACAAATTGAGAGATCAATCAACCTCATCATGTTTAATGAGCCAGTTCTTCAAGAAATAGAAGAGTGCCATTATTTAGAGATGAAGGCATTAAGCACGTTCAACAATTATTAATTGATTTGATCACTACCTAATACAATTGTAACACCTGTTTATGTTTAACAAAAGACCCCATTTAGTGGTCCTTGCTAAAGATAAGCATTTTGGAGGATATTGTTAATATGAAGATAAGTCTAATTATGTGATTAGTTAATTAAGGAGTTATAATATAATAAATGATCGGTGTGAGTAGACTAATGACCAAAGATGATGGAATAATCAAAACTTGGGGGACTACTACTCCAACTTTCGTTTTACAAAGCTAATGTCAAAAGCCATTCAGATTTCAGAGGGTGCGACAATTCCACAAATGTTGAAATGATATCTCAACTATGATTTCTAGCCAAAATTTGGTACATAGACATTCTAAATTTCACGCAACTTTAAAGTTAAAAATAAAAATAAAAGGTTCTTGATGTCAGCATCATCATATTTTTAATAATCATTTATTAGTTCTGATTATTATAAAAGGTTCTTGATGTCAGCATCGACATTCTAAACGCTCAGCATCGACATTCTAAACGCCATTTATTAGTTCTGATTATTATCAGTGAGTACGATAATCCACAACCTATCGCCCCTCAAATTGTTTCTTAATAACCTAGAGATGAGTTTGAATCTTCAAACTTTACATATTAAAACTGTATTTATAAACATGTCAATTTTTTTATATCTACAAATTTATAATGTTGGATCAAATTTAAAATGAATTTCGAGTTCGATTTGAACTATATTGAATCCAATATCGAATTTAACTTTTCAAGCAAAATCGAACATATTTGCTCTTTTATAGGTCTAGTTACACATGTTTAAGATCATGATAACAATGTTGTTTTTATTTATAAATTAATATATAAATTCAAAATGTACATGACAATCCATTCTCTCCAAGTGGATTCCGAACGATTGCACATGATTGTAATAGTGATTTTTAGTGCACTTTATTATTGATGTAATTCTTGATTTCAGACAAATTAATTGATTATTACCCAAAAATGCCATCTCCATCCTATAGAACGTTTCTATTATTAATTATATGTACTATTATGATATTGTTATTAAGGAAAGAAACAATCGATCTAATAATAATGGAGCTTCAATTATTATTCATTTTCATATACTACGTATATTATATAACCATCACGGACGGCAAGAGATGGAGGTTGCCTCAAGCTAGCTCCACCACTTTATATGTATGCAGTAGGTTTTGTTCAACTACTTCTATAAACAGACGAAATCAACAAGAGAAATTTAATGAACACTTGCTAGCTATAATAATAATGGAATCTTCAAAGAAAAATAAGAAGAAGAAAAAAATGTATATGCCCCCATCATACCAAGTGGATAATGGAACCATGTGCTATCATATGGTGGTTGGCCCTAATCTAACCCCACCAAACTTCACATTCCCCTTCAAACCTCCCTCACCTCTTTAAGTTGAAACTGTGACCAATCTCACGTTCTTTTATAATTATTCAAAAATAATATCTCCAATCTACATTTAATTTAATAGAGAATTTTAATTCGATCTAGATTCGATTTTAATATTAAGTAAATCTTATTCAACTATTTCATTTTTTGATATTTTAAATTTTTACATTTCAAACAACATAATATTTTGATAAAACTTAAAATAAAATAAATAAATTATTGTATCAAAATAGGCTACAATCAAGATGTAACGAGGGAGTATTTTACATTTCAAGTACACGTTAATTAAAGGTTAATGATTCTTTCTTCTTTTTCTTTTTTCAAAATAAAAATAAAAGGTTGTTGATGATTCTTTAAGACTCTTCCTTCTCCTCCCACCTCTCATTCTCAATCTCTTCCTTCTTGCTTTTTCTTTTTGGTATTTATTTATTATTCCCACACGTTCACCATTAATCTCTCCGTCCTCTTTGTTCTTATAAGTAGATTTTGTGTGTCAGAACAATATCAAGTGAAATGAGCTAATTCTTCTTGCACATCTATTTGTCCACCTTAAAATAAAACAACAACAAAGAGGTCCCTTTGTGTCAGAAGAAAATCTTTCTCTAAAAAGATCATTTAGTTGTCCTCCAAACCAATCAAAAAAACCCTAATAATCATTATCATACATACATCTCTTCTTGATTTCAATTTATGAAGATGGCTCATCACATAGGCTTGACATCAACCCACCATGGTTCAATAAAGACTAGGTTTACTCATAGGTTCCTTTATGCATTAAAGAACCTCAACAAGAACAAGAAACCAATTTCATATCATAAGGTGAAGATAGCTGCATACTCTTCCATGGCTTCAGCAGTCGGGTCGACCCGAACATGGAGCCGGGTCATGCTCCGAAGGATCCGAAGACGACAACTGAGACGTGCTAGTAGTGTTATATTCAGGAGAAGAATTAGGAGAGCAAAATGCATAAAAAATAATGGAGCAAAACATCAAAAGAATAAAGTGGTTTCAAGAAATGATGAAGAAGATGAAGGAATTAGCAAACTCCGTGAGCTAGTTCCAGGGGGAGAGATAATGGAATTTTCAAGCTTGTTAGATGAATCAGCTCATTACATAAAATGCCTCAACATGCAGGTACAGATCATGAGGAATATAGCTGATCTTTTATCATCGGTTTAGTTATTAGGCTCTAGACTTTTGCTATGGGTCCATGCCAAAATTAAGAATAAAACTTATGAGTGAATAACATATAGATATATGGGTTTTATGTAAATGTCAACCAATTGGTATTTAAACTTTTTCAAACACCTTACTTGCTGCTTGATACAGTTGGATCTTTTACCTAAATAAATTTAAGTATTGTAAATTTTGTTTACAATAAAGAACTACTCCTTATATATATATATCTACCTAATACATCTAAAATTTTGTTTTGACTTTGATAGTCTAACTTAGTTTTAGATTTTAAAATTCAATATTTTTATTTATGTAATATTTTGTTATGAAAAGGGTATCAATCGATAATATTTGTAATATACTTTACTAGCTCTCAATATAATAATAATAATTGTGATTAAAATTATAGTTCAATAAGAGTCTATATATTAAGACATAAACTTTCTAAAAAAATTGACCTTCAAACTCAAGTGAAACAAATTTTCAGGAAAGTGGATTGTATGTTTTAATTAATCTAATAATAGGTTAGAGGTTAAATAATTTGTATGAAGTTGATGAGGCTTGCTTTATTTTAAATGATATATTAGGATTTGTATATATAATGTATGTAACATTTTTGGGATTCTGGTTTTCCTTTCTTATTTTTGTATGTTCTTAGAAATGAAAAGATATATAGTTTTAGAATTGAAATTTACAAATCCAGCTAGCTATAGCGAGGCAGTGTCAATATATACTAACTTACAAAACTTTATATATTTAATTTTTATTAAGAATAGAGCTCATAAACCTAATGTCATTCACTCAAAAAATGTTCTTATTACCAGTTTGTAGATACATTAATAATACGCGTGTATAGTTTGTGAATGGGTTGAAAATTCGAGCATTTAATAGTGTTACAAAATGGAAATGTTGCAATATAATACTCCCTATCAATCTATGAGACGTTGTTAATTGTTGTATATATGATGGATTTATTATTGTCAAGGATGTGTAATTTGCATTATTTGTAATCTTCAGATGTATATACTGAACGAATGGAATATCATTATGGCCTGTTCGTAGTATAGCTAAATCTTCAACCATTTTCCATTATCACTCAGCCATCGATCGTATTCAAACGTATATACATTAACCATCTAATTATTATTTGTTCAAAATTCGTCACTCATATATAATACCCATATATCAACCCGTACAAGTATGTTTGTGATATATATAAACTTTTACCCATTACCTTTTGGGCCGAATCCAAAAAGCGACATGACTCCAAGAATGCTCCCTTTCTCCGACATTAAGATAATCCTGCAAGACAGAGAAAGATTCTACGCCTCTCAATACTCTCCTATAAATATCCCCTCAAGAAGACAAACCAGACAGCCAAAAATACGACCCCTTAAGACCATTTTCTTATATCCTGACTCTTATAAATTTTCTTATCATACCGGATTGATCGTTTGAATAAGCCATGGGATCACCCCCGCGCATTACACTATCAGTCCGATTTTCGAGTATAGACCTTTAGACTGGCCGGAGACAACATACTGGCCTGCAACCCGCTTGTTTATAAGCGAGTAGAAAAGGCCATGGCTTAAAGACGGGCCTCGGCTGACTATCTCAACCCTACTAACCCAAGTAAGAGTAAGCCCAATCCAAGCCAAGATCAAATAATCATTTCACAGACTAATAACAAGGAGCGAAATAATCATAAAAATGTTTTGTTTCATGGGAATTTATTATTTTATTTGGGAACTCAAATACTTAATTTTCTCCAGAAAATAAATTACTCACTATTTTTCCATTACCCTAAAATTTTTCCGAAATTATATATTAATATTTACAAACATTTTAATACATTCACCCTAATTCTTTCTCCAAAATTGTTGTATCCAAACAACAATCTAATTTTATTTTTCCGATTTTCATTCCCCAAAGTTAATTTTTAAATATTTCCTCTCTTCTGATTCATTCTAATCCAAACATAAGATAATATATGTAATGCACTTTAGTGTAATTGTAAAAACTAAGTCGATATTACATAAGAAGTGTTTATAATATATATATATATATATATATATATATATATATATATATATATATATATATGTATATATATACATATATATAATAAATAACGAAGCAAGACTGTAATTTCAAGTTCACCAAAGTGAAATAGTTAATAAATCATATTTGCATCTTAATCCATAAATATTGGGATAGTTGATTAAGGAAAACAAATAATGTACGGTGGCTACTTTCCCGAGAGAATCCACGTTCATTAATTCCAGATATTGCCTAATTATATCTATATGTACGAAATTTCAATAAAAAATGATACACATTAAATGTAATTCATTCTAAGACGGCATGTTGAAAATTCAAAAAGTGTACCAAAATTATTTTTATTCACTAATTTATGTACCAAATTAAACAGTTTTATGTGATTACTTAAAAGCAAACATATGCTTTATATAATTGATATTAATAATTTTTTTATTGAAAAAATGGCAATATATTACCTAAAATGCACTAAAAGAAAAAGAAACATATCAAAAAATGATATACTAGATTTTGATTATTAATGAACCATTAAATTAACAAAAGCTTTAACGAACCACAACTTTCCTATACTTTCCTCCAAGAGAGTAATGGGGAAGTTTGCTTGCAAATATTGAATTTCGATGACTGAATTTTATAAATTTTGAATCAAAATTTGTATATGGTAAAAATATTTAGAGTTTCATATGTATACGACCTTACCGTATAATCCGTCAATAATACCAAGAAAAGCTGGTGCGACAAGATTGTTCTTCTATTAAGACTTTAAGTGACTTGTTTTGTAATTTTCTTAATTGTTATAGGTTTTAGTTTATTTTTAAGTTCTCACCAATACAATTTATTCTGCCTTGGCTCAATCCTCGAAAAATAGACGAATAACTCGAATTTTTACCGATTTGTTTGGAAACAAATGAGACCGAACTGAAATTGGTAAGAAATAAAATCAAACTGACAAAATTAATTTGATTTTGCTTAAGATAAACCGAACCTAAACCGACCTGACTAAATCGGGATCAGAGATTTTGTTAAAATATTTATATTTGTGATATTTTTAGTTTATAACTATTTTTAGTTTGAAATAATGACTACTCTATTTTAGTTTGATATCATGCATTCTCAGAATATTTTTAAGACTAAGAATCAATGCTATTATGCATGTGTTAATATTCTCGCTTGGGGGAACTATATATATTATCAAGCAAGACGTTTTCAAACAATCATAAGTAGCAAAAACCGACCGAACCGAACCGACCAAGCATTTAAAAACCACATCAACCGAACCGATTCAACCGCATTAATTTCGAACCGAAATGGTTTGTGTATGTAAAAACCCGATAGAATCGATTTCAATTGAAAAAACCGACCCGAATCGAACTGAACATTCCTACTAATAACTCATTACTCCTCAAAATGCCTCACCATTATCCGACAAGAAAAACAATAGCACTTCTCGCCCCGCACGATCAATCAAGCAAGAACTGAGCCAAATACCGAAGAACCTTTCCTTTCACCAAGCGCGAGTTTTATTCTCATAAAGAAATTTAATCTGCTTAAAATTAAAGAGCCGAATCTGCGTTAAAATCTGCTATGCCGAAAGCTCATTGCCTCCGACACTGATAAGACATCCTGCTATTAACTCTTCCCCATATCCAAGATAGAACTGAGGCCAAGACGCGATAGCTTTCTACACTCCTTTTAACCATAGCACTTCTCAATCAAATCAATTTCGTATGAATCGGTTACCCCACTCTTGTATACGGTATTTGGGTTTGTTCCAATAGATTGGGTCGACCAAGAGGTCAGATCCATAAAGGAAGAGTCATGCTGATCCAATAAAAGCAAACGGAAAAGGAGACCGACTAATATGGATAGCCATTACTCAATCCAACCCCCACCCCAAAGAAAACTAAAATATGAATCAGAATAACCACGAGGTTGTATATCCTAAATACGGAGTATTGATTTATGATACTAAGAATATTCTTTCGCTTATATTTGAATTATATATTCCGTCTCTCAAATAATCCTTCAAATAAAAATGTCATTTAAACAAACAAATCGTATTTTTCGTATGGATTATCGAGCCTCTAATCCAATTTCTAGGCATTGAGAACAAAATTGGAATACCTAACTCTAGGAGTAATGTCCTTAAGTATTGATATAGTTTAGAATTATATTATTAAGAATCGTCTTTTTTTTTTTAATGTGTAGAATAAAACTCGAAGGTATCATCATGTGGTTTTAGAAGGATGTCTTAGATAAACCAGCTAAAAGTCCAGTACATATATAAATTAATAAATATATTCAGTTTTTGATAAGAATATTCGACCATATCTGATCTATTAGTGCTTGAAAACGACTTGTGTTCACAATGCAGACTGACAATGTAAGAACTAAGAAGGATGAGGCCGAAAATTCCAATGATGAGTATGACATTTTATTTGCAGAAAAAAAATTAAATCTTATTTAGCCAAATATTGAAGTAACTTGTAAGCAACACATTATCTCCCAGAAAATCCAAGCCAACCAAGATTACAGATCATAAAGCATCTGACATTGCAGATCACATTGTAATAGTATTCATTATGAATCAATCATCACTTTAAAAAAATGCAAATCTAGTTTGCAATCAATCATATGACAACGCATATTTGTTACTACGTAATAAATTAAGTCAACATGAGCATTACAAGTCACAAGACCATCAAGAGATCCAACAATGACAACTACATCTTTAATTCAATCCAGCTGCTTCAATTAGTCCATCTAAGCATGTGAGACCAAGCATCATCACTAATTCAATACGCAACGGCAATAATGAATTCGGGCCGAGTAATTTTATAGGATGAGGTCGAGGGCATCAATTCTAAACCAAGCAATATATGATTCTACGATACTGTCACATTAACCGCCCTCGGTGATTTCGTCTCGTGAAAGCTCTTCTTCTCATAAGACAAGTCATTTTCCATAAAAGTAAGTATGAAGGTGTTTGATTGAACTATATTTCAGCCTTATAAAGAATATAACACAAGATAAAGTAGGAAAGGTCTTTTTGTTAAAATATAGGTAACTTTGTATTCTCTCCATCTCAATTTAATCACCGTGCAAAAGATTTTACAAGAAATTGACATTACTAATATACCCACAAAAAGTTATTTTATCAAACAGCTTTAATTAATCAAGTGAAAATAAAAACTACTTTATTGGGCTTATTAAAACGGAAGTTATGAAGATAAATCGCATCAATTCCCAAGAAAATGTAAATGTAAAATTCTTAAGATACTTTATCAAGAATCGACCGAATTTATAAGTTTTAAAGAAAAACTCAACCACAATGACACCAACATTCAAAGTAAAATTTAAATAAGTTGGAGGAACATGAACGTGTTATTAAGAATCTTAATAGAATTTATTCTTTAAAGATATATGATACTCACACTTAATATGCGATCAATATCCTTAATATATACAAGATAATCAAAATACGACACCACAAGCGATACCAAATCTAAACTTTATACCCAATAATATAAAGAATCATGAGATAATAATATATATACACTTAGCCAATCTCTAATTTAAAAATAACCAAACAAATCCATAAAATTTAAAAATTATAAAATATATCACAAAGTTAACGTGTCAAAGCAACATACCTTAATAACACGTAACTTTGTATCATGAACATAACAACAACAAAAGACATATAAGATACTTGCTATTTTCCCAAACTAGTAATGTTTTTGTGTGTATTATGAAGTACAAAAGTAGCACGACTATTGACTATACCAAATGTCCACATAAGAAATATGAAGAATATCATACATCTTCAAACACTAATCACCTGACTTATCAATCGTTCTCAGGATGGCAGGGTTATAGATGAAATGGAAAGAAATAAAGCACAGTGAGATGCTAAATAAGAGCTCTGCGGACATGTACATTCGACGATTGACCTAGAGAGCAGCCATTGCAGAGCCTTCCTGCTCGTAAGCTCCCTTAAATCGCACCTCTTGATCAAATGCCTCTGCTCACAGACTAATCTTTGGAAACGTAATATTTCAAAACATCAACAAGTCCAACTAGTAATAACTTGTACTTTTATACTAATACTATTAACTTAGGATAAGTCAGTGAGGCAATATTAATTAGTGAATTTGATTATGATTTATACAAGTCAAAGGCCAAAATAATTGATAGCTTTGAATCTCTGTCTCTCTTATACAAGGTCATTGACCAACATGAATCTCCACCTCTATATAACCCAACAATAATTAAATTCAGCAAATAAATTTGTATATGGAAATCCAAATGAGCTCAATTTAATTACAGAATGAATGAATACATATGGAAAAATCTATGAGACCTTAGCCAAAGCCTGCAATATATGCATCCCATCTCGCAAATGAAGATCAGACAACTGAACAGCGATACAATCCCTGGGAGTCTCAAAAGATGAGAGCGAAAATTGCTTGGAAACAACCCCAACATCGAAATAAATCAATCCAGAACTTGGTATATCAACACGAATCTCTTTAACCGGAAACCATAAAAACAATTCTTGTGCAGAAATTCCAGATAAGCCATCGATCTGACCATAACTCAAAACCCCAGAAACATTTTTATCATAATGTATTTCATTCTCAAATTTTGCATTACAGGGTTGATCTAAATGTACTTGAAAGTTGCCATTTGCATCTAAAGAGAAATCCTTTACGCCTTTCGGAAGCAATCCCATTGGCAATCCATGATCTTTAAGCACCTCATATATCGTTGAATCCTGTGAATTCATACATGTTGTCAATGATATTATTATAATGCTGACAATAAGAAGAAATGATTTATTCCATGAAACCATTTTTCTTCTTCTTTCTTGAATATTTATTTCAAGAAAAGCTTGATAGCATAATAATATTATTTCAGGGTATTGATAATAAAATGCTATAAATGAGAGGTTTTGTAGGTGTTTAAAGAATGTAGAAGAAGAGAAAACAGAGGCCAATGGAAATTATTGCCAGCAAGAATACAGAGGGGATTAGGAGAATGATCAATTATTGGTGCTCATTGTGGGCTCATTTGAGGTGGTTTTTTATGCTGTAATAATATTCATTTTTTAAAACCAATGGATGGTGGACACGTGGAGGGGACTTCTCTGCTCAAATTCTTGTCGCCACGTGGCTGATTTCAGTAGGTGAGTGATATATATATATGCATGAGAATTGTGAAATATTGAGCGATAAGTAGACAAAATTTATAGACGAAATGAGAATGAGCTAAGCTTGCTGGTTCTTATCTTCTTTTGTTTCATTTAAATGGCAAATAAAATATTTGTGATTATCAAATCCATAACATGACTCTAGAATGTTAAAAGGATAAGGACTTTAAAAAAAAATTATACTCTACTTAAAATATCACAATCATCCTCCACTTGACATATATTAAAACAAAATTGAAAAATTGTCAGTTGTAAAATAATTAATTTGGTGCAAAAAATATGAGGAATCCACCTGGGAGGATATATAAAAACTCAGTGAAAATCCGAATAGGGTTTAATTTGAGTCACCAATAGGTACAGTACTTAATTAGAATAATCAAAGTTTAATTTGATTAGAATGATTTGAATGCTCTCAGTCTCATGTTTTAAGATCAATAAGTGTAAACGTAATTTTTTTAGATACATGATTTGATGTTCTAGAAACACCACAACTCATTGAGTAAACATAAAAAAATTACCATAACCAAATTGTTTTCATTTTCACTTCTTATTTTATCAAAAAAATAAAAGAAATACTACAAAACTAAGTTTTGTGAATCAGCTTTCGTTAAGCATAAATTATAGCTAGCTATGTCAAACATATTGATTAAGCTTTCAATTTTGTTAAACGATGCCAAACGAACATATAAACATTTTTAGTAAATATTGACAACTTCTGATGCACCTCATACATTACAAACTACAAAAATTATCGGCGGATCGTATGGCAACATTGGAGGCATGCAGCAATCTGTCAATCATCTTTGGTAGCTTGGATCCTTTGAATCAATATGGTGAATGGTTGGTGAATTGGTGATACACTAACAAAAGAGTTTACACAATTGATTAATCGATCGCACACTTACGAGTAGATATATTAGCTAATTACATACTCCGTATATAGTATGTGTTTAGCGTAACGAGCTAGGTAACATTAAAATAAACATTATTATTACAAGTTCATAACTTGCATTGAATTGATTTACTAGCTAACAGACACATTCTTTTTCAAGATATACTAGGTACTAGGTTGAACACCATACATTATTGTTGTGTATAGAATTTCCTCCCAAAAGCAAGTAATTACATGAACCTCGTGAAAGTATATGTTATCTAGGAGAATCCAAAAATTGGTAGATGCAGGAATCTTATACCCAAAAGGTTTAAACCCTCAGTCTAAAACGGTATACCGATCTCAGTACTCTGCCATTACGTATATGAAATGCGTTGCTTCAACCCACAAGTGACTGTTTTCCTTTAAACTACAATTCATACGAGATTTCGACCACTCAGACGATTCAAACCCATAATATATGAAAGTCTAAATTATTACTTAACCTCAAGCTTTTTATCAGCTGAAGCGATGTAGCCACCAATCTATACCCTTTTGTTGAATAGTTGGGGTATAATATACACATTATGCATACAATAATAAAAGTACTTGGTACTATGTATTATTTGAAGAAGAAGAAATAATAGCATGTGAGGATTCCAGGGGAGAAAGGGACAGGCCTGAAATGATTGATCGTAATAATTTTGTCTTGGCGTTCATATGTACAACCAAGCAACTATTTTCTCATTATTGCTCCAATACATCAACTACTAGGAAAAAACACCAATTTCTTGTACAAAATTCCGGCATTATTACTCTTAACATGTGACATTTTCCAATAGTTTATAGAATTTACAATATTACTTACTATATATTGTTATTTAGCTCATTAAACAAAATAAATTGAGTATTTAACGATTTTTTTCTATGTCAAGTCAACTAATTTATATACTAGTATTTTATTTTGATTTTTTCTACTCGAGACTTTAATGGTAACTTTCTAAGTGTCTTTGTACACGATACAAATGCTATATTCTAAAGTTGAGGTTTGTAATAAATTTTCACAATAATCTTATAATCTTCTTCCTCTAGCAAATTTTAAGCCTTGCAAGTGACTTTTCAATCTCCTAAGTCGTTTAAAGTGCTTTAATAATTGAATTTCTTGCTAATCAATGTAGTTTACGGCACATCTAGTGTTGCATTCATATGGTTCTTAGCGTGGCCGGCCAAATTAGGATCATTAATTTGGACAAAGCCCCAACCAACACTAGTACCAGCCAGTAATAGTTAGCAACTTAGCATAGTACACAAATTAAAATTTTGTCGAACCATAAAAGGTAACAGGTACTGTTGAGCAATTCTTGAACGTCTGACGACTCAACAACAAATGATTACATTAAACTGTCGATTCATAATACCAAAATGAACCAATAGCTTTGTAGTTTAAAATGTGAAGCCGTCACACTAACGACACTTCGAAATTCCTGTCTTGGAATATCATGGAGAAGTTAATTGCGGGATATGTCTCAATTGATCAGGGAATTAGATCGGTCCTTTATTTCATCCAATTCAATACAAAGTTGGATCATTATGAGAGTCGAACTCACACTATATAAAAAGGCGATGGTAATAATATCAGCACTTTAATTCTTTATCAATTGATCTATGCTCGGAACATTAGTTTCTCATTTCTAGATTATAGTTTTCATATGGTGCACAATCAGTAACAATTTATAGCATTAGTAAAAAAAAATCTTAAAATGTAAAAAGCAAGTACTCAAATCACTCCCAATGTTAAATTGAAATAATTACTAAGCTAGTTTATTTAGGAAAAGAACATGCGTGATAACTGTACGAGGTAATAATTAAGAATTGAATTTTACTGCCTCTGCCTATAGAAATAACATATTGATCAATTCATTCATCATGCTCATGAAAAGTACTCGAAGAAACGGAACATGTTTAAGCAAAAAATCCAGAAATTGCATGCAGTAGTCAAAATCAAGAAGATGGTCATTATGTCGAATTCGATGTTCAATTTTGTACGTTATTTATTACTCCTTCCATTTATTTAGTTATTATTTTAATCATTTTCACATAATTTAAAAAAAAGAAAACATAATCAAAATGTATATTAAAAATGAAGAATGATAATCGATTGAAACAATATCATTGGATGGTTGTTTATTTCAAGAGAAAAAGTAGTCAAAAAGTACATTGAAAATGTAAAAATATTTTTTATTAAGTTAAAACGACAATTATAAAAAAAAATGTTTTGACTAAAACAATAAATATAAAAAAACGGAGGAAGTAGTTAACATTACACTTAATACATGTATATTCTACTCAAATGTTATTATTATCCATGATGAAGAACTAGAAGTAGTAATCATTCATGCAAAAGTATCATTAGTCATACACAGCCATACACTCTGTTTCATGGCCCCAATGAGACTCGAAGTTAAAGGCTTTCAAACCACTTACCAATATTTTGACAAAAAACTAACTCCAAATTGTGTTATTGCTTCAAGAGTGAGTTTACTATTTTATTGAAAAATCGCTCTGTTTATTTAGCATAATTTTTTTAATAAAATTTTCTGGAGGAGAAAATAGTGTTATAATATGAATTCTTCTTTTAAGTTTATTCAAAAGTAATCACCCCTTGCAAAGGGTTGAGGCTGTTTAGCTAGAATCCCAAATTTATGTGCATGTCCCTCGAGCATTAATAGTTTCATTAGATGTGAGTGTTTATTAAATCATTGAATGAATAATATTTGTATTAATTGTATGTGACTTGTGACTTATGTCAAATAATTAACAGTTGTGTCACTAGCAAAATAGGATGGGGCTCTACAACCTTCAAATCAAAGCAGATAAGATATAAATTTGATTGATGTTCCATACAAGCAAGTAGGCAAAACCATATTGGCAACTGAAAATGCAGGAAGGAATTAGATGAACATAACATTAGTTTTGTCTGGTCCAACCATTCCAGATAGCTCTTGTTGACTATGCGCAATGTCCTCATTCTTCAATCGTCATCCATCATTTTTTATTGTAGAATACAAAAAAATGACTACCTTATCATCAGAAGAAAAATATCTAAATAAATCCCACAATTGAACAAATCAAGCTCATTAATAATTTTCGACTTCATGTCATTTCTGTACTAATTACGACTGAAATTCAATTGTGGGAAATAAGAGCACGTTTATAGGGGAACTTCGGATCAATAATAATAATAATACTCGATCTTTTGTCATGGTTATTTTGGATCCAATTTAACACTATTTCTAAAATATCTCAACATCAAATGTGAAAAAATAAACTAGATTCGAATCATTCGATAATACATTGTCAAAAGGACTCGGTCCCGTCGGACGGTCCATGAATTTGGATACTAGGGTCCGGCAGCCCATTAGGCCCTTCATGGGCTTTCAGCTTGAGCCCAGTTTGATATTCGCCAAATCTTTAACAAATGGATGCACGTTGAAATTTAATGGTTACCCATCCATTATAACATATAGTGGTGTCTAACGAATCGGGCCCAATCGGACCATCCGGGGTCCTGCCTATCAATTTAGTTCGAACTTGGTCCCGGCTCACTAGGTCCATGAACGGCCCCAATCCGTTAAGAAGTGGGACGGATGGGGGCCAATTGATTGGCCCCATACCCTAGCCCGATTCGAGCCCACCCAATATTCGGTGGGTATTCGGCTCAGACCCGGTTCAAGGCCCCTTAGGCACCCTATAAACGGTACCACGTTAATATCAGAATTAATGGCATAATCTGAGATAAGCGTGGTACCGTTCCAACTAAACGGTACCACGTTTATAGTAGAAAAAACTACAGAATACAACTCTCATAACATGTGTTTTCCTAACACATTCACACTACAAGTCGACAACACTCAAGCACAACTTAAACTAACACTAAAACCTACTTAAAAACATTCACAACATAAGAAACTACTGAGCAATATCATATTAAAACGTACGACAAACATAGTTAATACATAACACTAGTAACATAAACATTGTTCAAACGTACGACAATCTAAGCTTAAAACCAACAAGTTCAAACATAACATGAAATGTAAATCGTTCAAACATCAAAGTACATAAATAAAAACATTGTTCAATAACCATAACACCATACATGAGAAAACATAAACACATTCATTCATGTGTTTCTTCACGTTCTTCTTCAATGATCAAGATAGGGGCATCATCAAGAGGGGCCGGTGGAGGAGGTGGGGCATCATCCGGAGTCTCAATAGGGGCTGCTTGTGGTGGTGGAGGTGGAGCTAAATGTGAAGCGATCCTCTGCATCGCGTTGTGCATCCCACCCATATGGATCCTCATCGACGTCATCTCGTTCAACATCCTCTCCTCCTTGTCCTTCATCACATCGACATCCGTGCGCAACCCGGTTATCTCCGTCTTCATCCCGTTCACCTCATTCTTCAATAATATGTTCTCCTCAAGCAACTTCTTCAAAGTATCAACTAGGAACTCCGTGGTGCCAACATCGGGCCCTCTCGGTTGTTGCGAGGTGGATGCCTCAATTTGAGGAAATGGATAGATCTCCTCCCCGCCGGTACTTGGTACCCACCCTATTGGCGCCCACTTCGGGGCTTTACAACCGTTGTACTTCCAAACGTCGGTCCTCACTAACTCATATTGCTCATAAATCTCCCACTTAGAACGCAACGCCATATCCCACAAATACACTTCAAATTTAGCCATTGAGGGTTTTGATATCATCGAGTCCTTCCTAACCTCAAACTTACGACATTCTAAAACAGGGACTCCTTTGACATTCACCAACAAATGCGATAGGATCATGCCGTATTGTGGTGCCTTATTTCTATGATAGAAAATGTGTTCTAGGATTATATGAGGATAGTTAACCTTCTCCTCATTCAAGAGAGCCCAAGTAGCGAACATTTGTATTGCGCTAAGTTTTGTGGCTTGACTAGTTGTAGGAAATAAAATTTCTTGAACCACTTTCGACACAAACTTTCCCGCCCCATTTAAATTGTACTTATAAACTAATTTGGGATTGACGGCTCTACGATTATTGTTTAGAATCTTAGCACATTCTTCTTGTCCGATAGGCCAATTCGAACACCACCCCCTTGTCGGATAATCCTCGACACAACTTACGTCCTCATGCCTAGTCATTTCAAATAAGGTTGTCAAATCTTCCTCGGTTATCATCCCTTCTACACCATTGACATTAAAACTAAGTCCTATCATAGGATCACCATTCTCTATATTTGCCTTACGATCCATTCTCATGGACTTATAAAATTGCACAACTATATCCGGATACCATTCACTAGTAAATGTGCAAAATTTACTAAGTTTAGCCTCATCTAGATATTGGAACAAGAGATTACCGGTGAATTGTTTGATGTCGGCTTCATCGATGTACATGCCTTGTCTTGCATTTGTGCCACCACTTTCTACAACTTCAACACCCTCATTTTCGCCCTCCTCGACTTCCTGTTCGGATTCTTCTTCTTCCTCAACATGCACACGTCTAGGCTTCTTGTTATATCCACGTTGACTTTGTGCCTCCTTTTGACTTTGTGTGGATGATTGTCCATTTTTTGGGAGACATTTCAAAATAGATGTTTAAATCAACAATATGTTAGTAAATAAAAGTATAATTTATGAGAGATAGAAGTTCAATTTGAGGATTTGGAGGTTGAGAAGTTGAATTTGTGAGAAAGAAAGTTTAATTTGAAAGAAAGAAGTTCAAAAATCGCCCCTCTTCAAACCCTTATCTGATATAAACGTGGTACCGTTTGCATCCCAATGGTACCACGTCTCACTTGCAGTGAGTTTAAAATTTTTTCATCTTAAACGTGGTACCGTTTTGAATCAACAGTACCACGTTATTGTAACCAACGGTGGGATGTTGTATATTAACGGTAGGCCGTTTAACTTCCAGAGAGCAAAAGTTAAAATGTTAAATTTTATAGGCTTAGGTGTGGTACCATTTATTAATAACGTGTGGACGTTAAGGACGAGGTGGTAGGACGTTTTAATGGCAATTTGAGGTATTAAAAATGTATTAAAGATGTATACACTTGTAATTGAAACAAATTAGACATTTTATTATTAAGCCGTTCACAGTTTATACTCGTGCGGGCCAGGAGTTTACATGGGTTCCCTTCGGACTCTTCTTACACGAATACAAACTATACAAATCTAATCATCATAAACTAATTCATCTTCGGACTCTTCTTTGTCGGAGTCGACTTCATCGTCTAATGTGTTGCTCTCTTCTTCTTCAATTTCTTCCTCAATGTCACTAAGATCGTCGAACATATCTTTTTACTTTTGTTCTATGAGTGAGTCTTGATCTTGCATCCGATGCTCGGCGGCCGTCCAATCCTTGACACACACACATACTTCAATTGCCGAGCTTGTAAGTCTTGAACGTCTTTGAGTGTATTGTAGTTTCGTCATGCTAAATGCGGATTCACTAGCTATTGTAGACATAGGTATAGAAAATATTTCTTTTGCCATCTTAGACAATACCGGAAACAAGGCTTCCTTGCTCGCCCACCATTTTAATATATCAAAAGGATTACTATCATTATATTGACTCAATTCAAAGTTAGTAGTTAAATATTGAGTTAACTCATTCGTGTCTTGTGGAGGGAGTGGATTATTTTCACTTAATAATTGTAAAGCATTTCTAAGGTGATTATGTTGACTTCGTATTTTAACTCCCGCGCGGGGCACATTAAAACTTTGTACACCATGTGAGGGTGCGGCCTTACCTTGTGCATACCTTGATTGGTATTTGTTATACAAATAAGTTTCAATTCCATCTTTATATTTCTTCCTATAAAAATTCTTTAGTTATTCTTTAGTTCAAGATTAAAGGGTACTAATGCATCATAATGAATCTACGTAGAAATGAAAAACTCTTAATCTAAAGTTAGGATCAATTATTGCACTAATTGCATATGCATGTGGTATATGATGAAAATATTTAAAAACTTCTCTTCCATATTCGAAATCATATCTCTAACAACATACTCATCTCTATGTTTACTCATATGAATGGCAAGATTAACAACACATTCTAAAGAAAGATGAATGTTTGGATGATATTGAATTGAAAAATTTTTAGTATAATTTTTAGTTGACTCTAGAAACTTAAGTAATATTCATAACAATATTTTCAATTGTTATATGTGAGTGGAACATAATATCTATCAACCAGAGCATGCTTCTCATAAATCTTTGTGATTTCTTCCTTATACATATATGTTACGCATATTATATCAAAATCCGTAAAGACACCAATATCACTAGTCAAACACATTTTATAAGGCAAAGTCGAAAGAGTTGCACCTAGAAGAGCTCTTTCATTTTTAAAATATTTAAAAGCATAGGTTCGCAAAGTAGTACGGGGATACGTTTAGCTCGGGGATTAACGACTTTTTGAATCCAATTAGTGAAACGCCATCCATCACAATGATTAAAAGGCAAAGAATTACCGATTCTCGCCGGTTTGGGTATTAATTATTCCTTGTGTACCACCCCCACACCGCCATCCTTAGTGATCTTATGACCTAATAAGTGTCTAGCAAGATGACCGGTTCCTCCTTTACCCCCACCCATTTTCCATGATAGAGCTCTCTTACAATCTAAACAAGTTGCTTTTTTATTTGCACGGTCGGCCTCAAAATGTTGCCAAATTCATGACGTTTTTTCCCTTTCATTAGTAGTATTTGTAGCACTAGATTGAGAGTTAATAACGGGTAGTTCATCCATACGATTATCATCCTCTAAATTAACATAATCATTAGACATAATAGCACTACCAAAATCACTTTGAACATTTTTACCAAGATTATATTTTGATGCCATTAATTTAGAAGAACAAATATCACAATTTAAAAAAAGATGATAGATAATATCGAACCGGAGATGGAGCAAGGTAAGATTGTAGATTGCAACGAACAAGCCCACGACTTGAGAAAGAATCCTTAGACTTCAATAAAATTCTTAGACTTCAAAAAACAAACAAGTAATGAGTATTGTAATTGCTTAGAAAGTGATTGTTGTTGATTTGAGATTGCTTAGGAATGATTGTGAGTTGTGAGAAATGAAGGAAGGTGTTGCCCCCTTTTATAGAGCTCTCCATGATGTGGTACCATTTGGATTGAAGGAAGAAATGAAGGAAGATTGCTTAGAATCACATTTCTGCAGGGATCAAACGTGGTACCGTTTGGATGAAATGGTACCACGTTTAGTACAAATATAGCCAGTAACTAGCCGTTTGGACTAAACGGGGTACCGTTTCATACGAATGGTACCACGTGTGATCATAAAAGTTCATAAAAAAGTAGCCGTTGGAAACTACCGTGGTACCGTTTCATCCAAACGGTACCACGTGTAAGACACAGTAGCCGTTAACTAGCCGTTATGAATTACCGTGGTACCGTTTCGTTAAAACGGTGTACCGTTTATAGCAGAAATTGTGTAGAAATTTTTTTTCTTGATCTATAAATAGACCATTTTTCATGTTTAATAATCACAAGTTTACAAGTATCAACTTAATAGCAGTTACAATTGTTTCTTAGCATATTGTTCACTATGCCTCCAAGAGAAAGAATTCCAGAGGGAGTGCCGTGTAAGAGGTTTTTCAAGGTTATCGTAGATCCATCCGCCGAAAGGCTCAGGCTACCTCCCGCCTTTGTTCGAACGTGTCAACTTTTTGTAGCCGGTGAGTGTAAGCTAGCTATGGATGATGAGCTTCATGATGTCAAAATTGAAAATGGAAGGCTCGAGGATGGTGACGAAACACATCATGTTTACTTCACGGATGGGTGGCCTGAATTTGTGGAACGTCACAACATAACCTGTGGTGACTTTGTAACTTTCAGGTTTCACCATGAAATGACTGAACGTAATCATTGTATCGTATTCGTTGTCCGTTTGTACGGTACTAATGGTTGCGAGAAAAAGCCTGTATCTTAAACTACCTATTTGAACTATTAATAAATAGTTATTTCATTAGAAATATTATTTGTTCAATTGGTTATCATTATTCAAAATTTTAAGGTAATAAACGGTATACCGTTAAATAAAACGTGGGGACATTAAGCAAAAAAAAAAAATTGTAAATCTTATAAACGTGGTACCGTTTATTCCAAACGGTACCACGTTGGCCCCCGATACACGGGCCTCGAACCGAATAGGGGCCCAGTAATCCCTTAACGGGCTGGCCCGACCCGGTTCGTTAAGGGCCTTGGGCCCGTCAAACATGTTACACGGGTCTGCCCTGTTCATTAGACACAACTGATTACATAGGTAGTATAAAAGCGCCTTGCGTGTGGTCGTTTTATTTTATATCTTGTGAGCGTTGTACTTTGCTCATTGAAAGTTGTACCTTCACAATTTATTGAAAACATAATTCAATTTTGTCTTCGTCTTTCTTTAGATACTTCTATACCCAATTATCCATTACCTTACAGCCTCAACCTCTATCATTTTATTCAATCCGTTTCCATTCCACTCTTTTTCTTTCCTTCACTCCACATATTCTATTCATTATTGAATTGCGATTCATCATCCGTGACAGTTTCTTCGTATGCAATTCTTATTTGTTAGTTGATGTTGATTCAATCAATATTTGATTACCTTTTTTTTTCTTTTTTTTTCTATATAAAAAAAAGTAATCGGATTGAAATTAAGAATATTACCGACATTATCTATATTTTTCATTTATTATAATTAGGCTCACCTTTCAATATATTATCTTGTTGCCCGTCATTTGGGGGACACTACTCATAATGTTTTAATTGTTAGAAAGACTAGTGTAGTCGTAGTAAAAAGTCAGCTGCATGAAACATACGACTATTCTTTGTTAAAAACTAGCTGATGTAAACATTCAAATGATTATAAAGTAGTGTTGAGATTAACCGACCATCTGTTTGAACAATAAGGGAGAGTTTGTCCCAAAATAGTAATTGAAAATGTGATAAACTAGTTGTTGAAGTTAACCCATAGACCATTGCATATGCTAGTCATGATAAATGTCAGACAAATACACATCAAATACCATTGCCAGACAAGACCACATAATTTCAATATCGAATTAAAGAGCTGGATCCCCTCTCCAAGCTTGCACAATTTAGACAGGAATTGGAACAGCAAGTAGAGGTATAGCTTTCTTTAGGATAACACCGTCTTTCTCCTCCATATCCAATTGTTCTACTAGCAAACCACCTTCAAGCTTCCACTCGAACAAATTTAACATCGTCCCGAGCATCATTGGTACCATTCTATTTGCTAGTGGCAAACCCGGGCACATTCTTCTACCAGCACCAAAAGGTATCAACTCATAATCTCGACCACGGACATCTAAATCGCATTGCAAAAATCTCTCGGGTTTATATAGTAGTGAATCTTCCCATACACTTGGATCTCTTCCAATTGCCCATGTGTTCACAAATATCTTTGAACCTTTTGGCACAACATATCCACATACTTCAACATCTTCCTCCACTTTTCGAGGAATTAACAATGGTGCTGCTGGATGTAACCTAAAGGTTTCTTTTACTATACAATTCAAATATGGCAAACGAGCAATGTCGATTTCTTCTAATATCTTGCCTCTACCGATAACTTGAGCAAGCTCTTCTTGAACCTTTTTCATAACTCTCGGACATTTTAATACTTCCGCCATTGCCCATTCTACGGTTGATGTTGTTGAATCCGTTGCTGCACTAAATAAATCCTGTACAAATAATATGTTTTATGTTTAACTAATACTCCGTAGTTAATAGCTAAACACTCGGCTCTTGATTACAAAACTTAGCATAGATTATTATTGATGAATTATTTCAAGATCAAGGTAACAAATTAAATGTGAAATATTGCACTACTACGAAAGGGTAAAGGCAGCATTTTTTTGTCAACAATACAAAAGGAAAATTATTTTAGAAACTAGATCATTGAAATCAAGTAAAATAGTAATTGAAGGTAACATGACTGACCAGGCAAAGGTGCTCAATATGTTTCCTGTCAATATCCTCTGGATTTTCTTCACTAGATGTAAGAAGAATATCCAACATATCATGAAACTTTGGACCATCCAAAGCCTTCCTCTGTTCCAGGCGTTCATCAATCATTGCACCACAAATCTTGAACATTTGCTCAAAATAAACTCCTGATCGACGCTTAATCCCATGAGGATAGATTATTTCAAGAATAGGGTAACAATCAAGTAAGTTGGGTTTACCAACTTCTGCAAAAATATTCGAAATGAGATCCTTAAACTCATCATCTTTATCAGAATCCGAAAAAGGATCAGTCAAATCCTTGGAAAAGATTGTATTAGAAATGAGATTCAGGGTCGTCCTGAAAACAGCACGTCCTATATCCAAAGCCTCACCAGTCTCACAATATCTATTGCAATATGAAACAAGTTCTTGGATTTTAGCCAATCTCAAATGTTGATTAGCATCAAGCCTATTGCCTGAGAATATGTTGGTGTTCATGATTTTTCGCAAACTTCGAAACCTTGGACCAACAGGGATCCATGCAACAGAATATTTGTAGTGATCTAGAGCATGAACTGCATTTGGAGGATATCTAGAAGAGAAGGCAAGATCATGCTTTTGAAGAACTTCTCTAGCTATGGCTGGAGAAGTTATTACCACTGTGGTTACCTGTCCTAATTTCAGTGACATAATTGGACCATAAATTTTGGCAAGATCACCAAATGATTTGTGGGGTTTCTTACCAACTAAATGGAGATTTCCTATTAATGGTAAAGGGATTGGAAATGGTGGAAATTTTTTTAGTTTCCTAAAGAGAATTTCAAGGCAGTGAAAGAAAACCATAGAAATAACTATAGCAAGAACAAGTTGAATATGATTGAAATCCATAGTGAAGTCTAGATAACTCATTGAAGGCAGAATTACTGGTTTTGGTGTTACTTATACAAAAGGCAGGCCAGGAAATGGATAATAAGGTTGTTTTGTTGATCAATTACTTCATCTTTGGTTTGCCTTGGAGGCTGTTTGCTTGATGTTGCAACTTATTTAACAAATGTGCCGGCAGAAATAATCTAAAGATTTCCTTCATATGTAATTAAATAAAATAAATGTGACATCGTCCAATGTTAACTACTTCATATGAGTAGTTATTATATTACTTGTCATGCTCAACTTTCTCACCAACACTAAACCTAACCTCTCATTCTCAGTGCAAACCTTAAGTCAGTTTATGCAACAGCCTCCATCATCTCATCTTATCCAAGGCTGCACTAAACTTCAACTGACTGCATTTTCTGACTCTGACTGGGTTGCATGTCCAACTACTAGGAGATCAGTGACTGGTTATATTATCAAGCTTGGGCAGACTCCCATTTCATGGAAAGCAAGAAGCAGTCGGCAGTGTCAAGGGGCTCAGCTGAGGCAGAATATAAAGCCATGGCACAGGCTGCAACTGAAGTTACTTGGTTGGTAAGACTACTTGCAGATTTAGGGCTTAAGGATTTGCAACATGTTACCTTGCATTGTGACAACAGTTCAGCTATGCATATAGGAAGGAATCCACTTTTTCCACGAGCGTGCCAAACACATAGATTTGAATTGTCATTTCACTAGAGAAAAGGTCATGGAAGGTCTCTTGACATTAGCTCATTTGCCCACTGCAGAGCAGATGGCTAACATCCCAACTAAGATTTTGCCATCACCTCAACATGCCTATTTGTTATCCAAGCTCTGTGTGCTTCCTTTTTTTCAGCCACCAGCATACGGGGGTATTGAACCCAATAAATGGCACATGGCAGTCAGGTTAATGATTGGAGAATAATTACTTAGTTTTGAGCAGTTAGTTAATGATTGAGCTAATTATTATTATCTCAAGTCTTACACGTGTATATATAATAGAGAGAGAACAATGCTGAAATCAATGCAATCATTTCTACTCATTTCCCAATACTAATTCTCTCATTAGCTTACTTTCCTTTTTGGAATAAACACCAAATTTTTCATTCAATTGCAATACAATAACAAATGATGTCTAATAACAAAGAATAATAATCCAACAATAGAATCATTCATATGATTTACATCAATGTGTAAAAGCATAAAAAGCAGTAGAAATATAAACCAAAAGAGCAGAAGAAACCAACACAACCAAAGCAGTAGTAGCTTGAACAGCACTTTTACTCCCACAAGACAACATCCCTAACCTAATCTGAATAACATTAACCATCGAAAGCATCAAAAACAAACAACCCATAACCGAACCAATAGCCGAACCCAACATCCCGAACCTCAAAACCCTCAAATTAATATGTGCCCTAAACCCCTCATCCACATCCTTGGAATTCAACAAATTTATAGCTAGCTTCAAGCCTTGTGCTACTAGAGACGAGAAAAGGAAGAAGCTGAACGAGACCACCTCGAATACAAGCAGCTTACGTATCACGTCGATGCCTGCATCGCATGATGTTCGTTCTTCCAGGCTGCGTTGACCTGTAGGGACGGATCCAAGATTTTATAAATGGATGTTCCGATAATAGCATTTTATGTTACGCATGTTATATCAAAATCCGTATGATATTGTTAGTCAATACATTATATCTAATGAACACTTAAACCATCCGTAAACGTTGACCTGGAATGGTCAACGAGAGACCCACGAAGACTGCGATTGTGAAGAGGGAGTTGACGTTGACTAGGCCGTCTAAGGCTGTGACGTGGACGCTTGTTGTTGATGCTGTGGAGGAGGAGTCTCTTTGGTATATGTCAGATCTGGAAAAAAATAAAAATGAATTAGATTAGTTGTTTGACTTAATTGAAGATTTGAGGGAACATGAAGAGAATGATTACTCGTTCATGATTGGTTTGAGCTTGGAGGATGATTAGAGGTTTTGTTTCAAGAAGACTGGAAGAGTAAAGTCAAGTATAATCACGCTCCAAACACTTAAAGAAGAAAGTAGGTCATTTAAATAAATAAAAATGGAGTATATATAACTTAAAGAAGAAAGAACAAAATTAGAAGTTAGGTAACTTATATTTTGGAAACTCTTAAAGTTGATTAAATGACTTAAATTAATAATGAATAAGTTTCATTTCGATATACATTATGATATAGTCTAAATATATACTGTATAATTTAATCAAGATATATGTGAGTAAGAAAAGAAAAAAAAAATCATCTAGCAAAGTGTGGAATTAGTTATGTATTGCATGAATTTAATGCTTAGTGGGCACTAGATACATTATCATCATCATAATATAGAGGTTACCTCTATCTAAACATTTCACAAGTAAATGTTCAAGTTGCAGCTTATAAAGCACCATTTTAAAAATGGTTATGACCATTGCTAAAAATGTACAAATCCCACTAATAAGAAATAGGCCACGAAATCTATCAAAGCTCAATGTATTTGGTTCTTTTATTTGGTCTTCTGGTAAAAGTGTAGTTTCACTATTGAACCATGCATGCTCCATCAATGCAAGCTTTCCTTCTTCTCTAAGTCTCAACACTGCTCTTGATACTTCAGGAACCATAGAACTACCCTTTTGAAACACCTACAAATAAATACAAAAAGAAAGAAAACTCAATCATTATTATAGAGCGTTTGGTGCCATTACGTAGATTAAATCTCCAATTACATTTTTTGTGACACTCTATTTTACACTTGACCAAGGACACGACTCAGGTGTCGTGTTTATAATTGGTATACGCCGTAATAAATTTATAAATGTAAGCTGGACACTTGTCTCGTCTCCTAAAGTATGACAAATAGTTCGAAACCTTATCAAGTATATTTCAGTTGAAGTCTTGAAGAATTAATCAATGTGAGATCAGAGATAGAGAACTTACAAAAGCAAATCCATTGGTGGTTGGTATTGTTTCAATCAAAGCATATTTACCAGGGTACTTAGCTAAAAGAAGTTTAATATAAGGTATTTCATCAACAACAGCCGCAACGCCGCCATCTTCAATTCTTGTGTCTAAAGCTTCTGCTAATTCATTGAGGGTATGATAAGGCCTGAGTTTACCATTTTGAAAGTTCATATTGTTCACTACAAGTCCTCTAACAAGTCCTCCACTTGAAATCCCAATATACTTATTAGTTGTGCTTTTAAAATGAATTTGTTGCAATGTCAATAGTGAACTCAATGAAGCAGTGTATGTCGAAATCAATATAAGAACAACAAATAGCCATACAACCACCAACATTCTTGATAGATTACTTTTCAAATGTTCCCCTGCAACACAAAAAAATATTGGACTAAAATAAGTTGCATTATATCATGTGGAGGGCCTTGTTCTACCAATGCCATCAACTTTGCATCTGATAAAATTGAACTTATGATTGAAAAAGAAGAAAAGAAACATAACTTACTGTGAGCAAAAACTAGAGTTGAAAAGCCAAAGAAAAGAGCAATGCCAATCTGCTTCCCTGTGGAACCTTCAAATTCTTCATTTTCATGATACCTCTCGATCATTGAAACTGTAAAACCTGTTACAATTATGAAAACTGCAGTAGCAATCCATAATTTTGTATCTAGAGGCTTTAGGAAGAGCCAAATACTATCAGCATCATTGAGACGGGCCACAGTTCCGATTCCTAGATCAGTGTAAGGTGCACTGAAATCAACGAACAAAGTTCTGTTTCCAGTAATAGTTACATCTCCAATCATGACATCCAGTTCCTATTGCATATAGAGCATCAATTTTAAATCTTCTCGTCACATGAGAGAATAAAGAAATAATTTGAGAAAAAGATGTTATAAAATGAAATAAAAGGAAAGAGATTTTGAACTCAGATTAGCACATAAATCCATGCTCCATGCCTTTATAATCAGTCCATTCACAAGCACATAATTTAGTCACCCACTCACCCATTTTATACTGGTTTTTTTTATAACTTTTTCATGGAAAAACCTTCCTCACATAAAATAGTCGATTTAAAAGATTGTTTTCTCAGATTTTGCATAGAGAGTCGAGCCGTTCATCAAAGTAATCAAATTAATTACCTTATCGTGCACGCGAGTAACATATTCGCTGTAGGTTCCATTGGTAAGTATGACAAAGTCAAATGTCACTTCATAGTTCAAGGCCTCCATAGCAGTTCTAAATACATCAAAGCAAAATCCTGTGACACTTATAGCATTGGTTTGAGGATCTTGATACACACTTATTAATGCATCAAACTTCTTTCCATCTGGAATTCCAATTCTCAACCTTACGTTTTTCTTTTCATCTCCAAGAATAGCTTTAGGCCCTGCAGGAGAACCAACCTCTTCAAGACACTTTCTTTTTGCATTTGAATAGACATTTCCTCTTATTCCATCATCAGGATTCCACAATCCGACTTCAATAGTTTTTCCATCTTCAAGATTCAGTATACTGAACTCCTTCGAATTCAGTTTCCCTTCTTTCATTTGAAATTCTCCACTCAACCCTTCAAACTTTACTCGAGATATTTCATCTACAAGCATTTCAGGATACTTGCCTATTACAAAATTTTCCAATTCCAGGGAACTCATTCCTGGGAAAAGATCCCTGGAATTGATAGCTACATTGGATATCCTTTCAATAGCCTCTGCTATTGCCCAAATGATGTCATATGCCAATACAGCATTGAAACTCAATTCCTCCAAACCAATCTTATCATTTTCTATATACTTTTTCCATTCCATTCCAACATCTTTCAACCTTGTTGAACTCGGAATATGGGGCTTGAATCCTATACACCCCTGAAGCTGTTCCAGGATTTCATGATTCACCAAATGCAAGCAATTCATGGTCTCTTCAGTCATGATCCAGGTATGTCGTCCATGTTCGAACATCCCCAATTTACTCGCAACCAATAAAAATCGAGAGGCGAGAACTGGAGACAAGTGCACAAGATAAACTGATGTTCCAATCTTCATGAGCTTGTAAAGCTCTCCAAGAATGTCACTCTCCAAGGAAGATGAAGAAATTGTACTCACATAAGAAATATTAATATTCTTGGATTTGAAAGATTCAGTTATGCATGATAACACTTCGCTCTTGTAATCAATATCCTCTACAATGACATTGATTTCTATCCATTTTAAGGACTTCGCTAGAGCTGCAATGGCTTCAAACTGCGAAGATAGACCTTGCGAAACCCGTATAATGTGATGATTGATATCCATCGTGGCAAGACTTGGAAAAAATGAAAATGTAGGGACTTTAGCCTTGTTCCCTAGGAAGCTCAAATATTTTTCTTCTGCAGGTGTTTGAAGACCTATGATCGCCCGGACATGCAAATTTTCCAAAAGGTCGTGAGCTGAAGAAGAACGTCGACAAATATTAACCTTGCCCAAGTGAATACGTTATCCCCGTTTTGAGGATGAATGATTTTAAGTTGAATGTAGCCTATCCTAGATTAATTAAATCCATTTCTTTGGGTAAAACAATTTTTTAGAACCCAAACAAGGTAAATGAGATTAACCTCGATTTACCTAGATTCACTCCAAAACAAACGGACCATAAAAGAGCAACACAGAAATGAAACACCAGAAGGTGGAGAAATCATACTCACCAGATGATAGAGCTCGGAATGGTATCCCCTCAGAGTCTCTTAGCTGCAAAACTATTCTTGTTCGGTAATGATGATTCACAGCATAGAAATCCGAGACTGCCGTGATAATACATGTATGAATCATCTTCCCAACAACTGATCCCATATCAAGAATGACTCCAACATTAATCGCACTTTTCTCATCATCGACATTATTGAGATTAACATTGTCGTCGTCAAATAACAATTTCTTGCTGCTGAGGGGGTCTGCCTGCATTAGAATAGTAAGGAATATTAGAATTTGAACTAAGCTTCTGATGAGGCTGTTCCTATTTGTTTCCATTTTCGGTATCATGGTTTTAAATATGTTAACTGGGGACAGGGGAGGGGTTCATCCATAATGGATATAATTTGTGCATGTTGGATATGGAGTTCTTCAAAGGGTTGACAATTTTTTTATGGAGTAATAGACTCCATCCATCATTCAAAGGGTTGACATATAAGTATTGGTGTTTAATATCTTATGAACACTTCTATAGAAAGTCAAAGCTATAAGAATGAATAATTACTTCAAAAGGAGGTTGATTAGTTTGTTAGAAACATCCTATGTTATATTAAGATGAATGAAGCATTTCAATAATTCAGATAAATGTTACTTTCCTAAAATGAAAGGATCAAGTTGAGAGTTGTGTTGTGTAGCTCTTGTTTTACATACAGACATACAGTAGTTGTCAACTATAATGTCATTTATACTCATTATATAATCCCAAATTACAAATTGGACATGGGATGTCCATTTCAGCCTTTAAATTGTTGACCATTGTATGAAATGAATTAAGGAGATCCAGATCAAGCTGCAAGTTAAGTTCAAATGTCAGAGTGAAGAATAGTCAAAGCAACGAATATCATCTGATGATATAGAGTGTCCAGTGGTCAAGGTAACAATGTAATTTATTCATACTTCATAATTGTATATGCATTGTTCACAATTTTTCAGAATCAGAAGCTTCTCTATTTCTTAAAAGTCAAAGGGCCTGCATTGATGTGTGCATTAAATAAACCATTCTTTCTTAGACTGCATTGATCTGTGTATTTTATTTTGTAGGTGAGAAGACAATCAAATGTTGAACTAGAAAAAAAATGTTGTACTTGACAGATTTAAGAATCGATGGAATCAGTCAAGGATGAAGAATTTTGGGTGGATGATCCACAGTAGAGAGGCAATGTATCACTTTGATCCACGATAGAGGCAACATAGCACTTTGATTTCACGGTAGTGACCATCGTTGTGAATGCTTTGAGGTGCCAGTAACGTTCGCGCAAAACACTTGGAAAAATTGTGTGTGGGTATCGGGGAAAAAGTCTGGCAATTTATTCTTATCGGGGGCCTTAAGTCTTATGTTATTAATATTTACTCCCGAGGGGCCAAACGTCTTTATGTTGTTATTGTTAGGAGCAAAATGCAGCTTCTTATCTTAGATTATCACAGGATCGTTTATTGATAAAGCTCTATAAAAGAAACTACATAGAAGTCATAAGAAATTATGTTATTAACTTCGTACGAGTACATTGAATGATGTGAATAGATAAAATCCATACTAACCGAATATGTTTATAGAGGATTTTATCAATCTCCATTGAATGAGAATCCATCTCCATTCTCCAGCGGAAACAAGAGTGTTGAGTAAATAATCCTGAAATTTTATCAAACACTTGTAGCGAAACAACAAACAATCAGTTCACACAACTTGTTCCAAATACATTTTTAATTTGTCAACAACTTATTAGATGATTTAGATCATATAATTAATTTACAGTTATACCTTCTCGATGGGTTTAAGAATGTTTAAGGAGAAGATTATGAGTGTTCCATTAATAATCCCACATCGCTTAATGAAGTAAATGATTTAGTATAAGGTGCTATAAAATGAGCAGCCCATAGCTTTTGAACTTCATACCTTTCTCGGCCTTTTGGCTAAGATCAAGTGTAGTATCTGTTCTTATCAGTTTAATATCTGATATGTGGACTATTAGTTCACACGATATTAACTTAATTTTTTAAGGGGGAGAGTCTATTAAAATAGCTTGCTATTTAGACTTTCATGTGTCGCCTAGGTATTGCAGTACAGCCTTGGCCTGGCACACCCCTCCAATTTAAGTCCAATATTTCAATATTTTTTGTCTAGTATATAATCAATGTGAATCTATCATCTCTTCAAAGTTCAAACTATATGACTATAAAATGAACTCTTTTAACTAAATTTGGAGAAATCATTGTTGCAATAGAATGGACATAATAAGCTCATTCATTCAAGAAAATGATAAACGGGAAATATTCATATCTGACATAACAACATAATAAGTGAACATTACTAATCAATGACTAGACATTCCCACCAATGTGATCCCCATTACTGATGGACAAATCTGTTTAGAAACAGAGCTCTTTTATCGCGGAATTAGACCTGCTATAGGTAAAGCAGAGGCAGAGAAGCATGACCCTCAGCAAGAATGGCAGGAACGACATACGTCAAGGTTGTGGATCCAACCAGTGTAAGCTTCAAGGCTTTGACGGTGTTGGAGATGAAGGAGGCTTCAGGTCTGGATACTGCATCATGTAACTTATTTAGAAATATAAAATGGACTACTAAACCAACAAATTTGAATTCGACGATTCATGAGAAAATTGAATGAAGGTAACTCTACTAGTTACTATTCAACATCTAGTACCACTAACAAACAGTATCACTTTGGCTTGTGGAATCGCAATTTGGAGGCATGTGTCGGAGTCTCAAAGAGCTAAAGAGAGAACTGTCATACATTTGGATAAGGAGAGGTCGACCTGCGATCACTTTTGGCGTTTGAGTTTGGTTGGGTTGAGCTGTTAACATATCCATTGCTACTATTTTCACTTGCTCTTGGTGGAGTGGAGTGATCATGGTTTTCACTCTTCTGGTTCATGTCCCCATTTGTACCGACCTGTTCTGAGCTTTTGGCCTTCTTCTTAGGTCTGATATGCACAGATGGAGGCAACATGGACTCTTGTATATCCTGCACAACGCAAGATACGAAGTCTGACACATACATTTGTCAAATTCAGGAAATAACATGAGAAATTCATTTGACAATGCATGACTATCTAAAAAAGCTTTTGAATATCAATGTAAAAGAATAGCCAGCCAAGCCAGGACTTAACTTTGATCCTCATATGGTGAGAATTGAGGGTAAAAAGTATAAATGCAATTTGGGTAAACCATCATGTTTCTGTTAACTAACAAAAGACTTCCAAGATATATGGTCATCACTTTTAGAAAATTAGGAGGCAGGAAAAAATACAAATTCTAGGAAGATGCCTACTTTTGTGAAATCCTAAAAATGAAAATACAGAAACTTGTTGGCAGAAAATGAATTAGATATACAACTTAGAAGACACTTCCAACTCAGAACAATATCCAAGGACTCGGGTTTGAAAGAAAGAACTGATTACCAGCCATCCATTTTTGCCTCTAATGCCACCACGGATTGCATAAGCCTCCTTAAACCCTTTGTTAACCAACAACTCAGCCACTTTTATGGAGGCACCATCAAAACTACCTTACACACAAAAAATAGATGAATATGAATTTAACTTCTTTAAAGTAACAAAAAGTAATAGAACCGGATACCATGAATAATGCAGCAGTAAATTTGTTGGATTATATGCTGTAATAATCAGCCTAAACCTTGAAGCTGAAAATGTATTTTGCACCAATGTAACATATCGAATACTTCAAATGGATGGTTTTTGTAACAAGAACTATAAATTTGTCCCACAATCGACTTCATCCTAGTTATGAGTATAATATCTCCTCTCTCCCTAAAACAATTAGAAAAATGAGTATGGTAACTCCTCAAGCCAATACTATCACTACTATGTAGCTACTCCTCAGTAATGTCACGTTCTCGAATAGCATACAAGACTAATCCATATCGACTTAACAAGGTATTAATACTAAGAATAAAATGTAAGAATTTAAAAAGGACAATATGTCAGTTTAGAAATTCTAAGAGCATACTTGTCTAAAATACAAAGTGTGGTATTAGCCGGGTCCTGAATTATCTCTAACAATTGCTTCAAGAAACCATCTTCATCTCCTTCTTGAAATGCCACCTGCAGTGCACTCTTTTTCACAAATTTCAAGTTAGGTGAATTCAAAATTGCCAAACTCCTCTTCTCCCTAATATCAACGAGCTGACAATTCTGATCATCCCTTAGCTTCTGAAATGCATCAATGGCAGATATGAACTTAAACTTTGAAAAGTATTCTTCTGCCAAGGGGATCACAACAAGCCAAATGAATGTAACCCCAGCAACAAAGAACGGATATTTATTGAAAAAATCATCAATTGATACCACTATTGCCTCTAAGTTAATCTTGTTGTCTTCAATGGGAAGAGGGGGTGCTTCACTGGCTAAGCTGGAAAGAGGAGAAACAAGACTGGCTGCAAGAAAATAGACCTGGGTTTCAACAAAAATGCGGTAAAAATTGCATCTTGAAATGTTTGTCATTTGAGAATTAGTTGAAATTCGGTTTTTGGGTATTGGATGAAGTTTATTGGTGATAAGGGAATGGATTTTCAAAGAACTAGATGGGTTGATGGATAAATTCAAGAGGGTATTGTGGTTATGCAAATATCGTGAGATTGAGAGAATGCATCTTGCATTGGAGGTTTGGGGTTTCCTATGGTTCAGTGAAGGAGGGTGAGATGAGAGGCCTAAGGAAAGAGACTCCATCAACAGCAAAGGGAGAGGGAGAGAGTTTTTGGAATATGGTGGGAAAGAGATGATAACTGATAAGATATGGAGGCCAAAGAAGATCCAAAATGGCCAATAATTACTATCAGTTCTTGTTAGTAAAATGTCGATTTTATCGCCAATGAAGCTTGCTCAGTATTTTGTTGCAAATAGAAAAGGGGGCAAAATAGTCGTTTAAATTCATCGTAAATATTATCACAGGTTTTGTATAACAGCGGAAGCTCTCCGTAATGTCAAGCATACTGGCTAAGCCAAAAGCTTATCACTTACTTGAAAAAAATAAATTATAATTCTAGTCGTTTCTAAACAATAGAGTATTTACTTTAAATCAATTTTAATATACTATATTTCATACATGTATAAATAAACATAAATAAATAAAAACAAACTTCACCCGTGTATGCAATTATGTTAGTATCAGATAGGAACATTTTATGTTAATGACGGAATGATGGCTGAATCTTTCTTCTTGCTAAGGAGGCAATGCTTAACTTGGTCAGACATGAAGGCTCCAATAGCTTTCTGGATTTGTAGAGACCTGTGACTAGGGGTGAATCTTCCAGAACAGTGGCATGCCATTGATTTATTCTGTATTGATTTGGTATTTCGTACAGAAGAACAAGAAGTGAAGCACCATGATATCATTATAGGCCGACTTGGACTACCTCGTGCCCAGTCCTCTCGAAGTCTTTTACATCGTCTTCTATGCATGATTGGCAAGTCTGCATTCCAGGAACCTTTCTGGCCATATCCAACCCAATGTTCATCCATTTCCTTGTGGCCTCAATATGTCCCGAAGTCCCGTCCTTTTAGGTATAGCTGCCCGATTCCACACTGTCATGGCCAGCCATAGTTCCTCCTTGGTTGGATATCCCCCCTCTTCAAAGCTAAGATAATTTGATAGGCTTTCTTGTATAATCCAATCACTAATTTCTCATCTGTATCGCCCTTATATATCGCCCCTACAAAGAGTAGTTCCTGATTACACTAGCCACTTTTGTGAAATCTGGGGAAGGGGAAGATAGAAAGCTAGAGAGGTAGGTATCTAAAGCATATGAGGCTACTTCAGGATTTAAGTTTGGTCCTTGTGAGGCATGAAGACCAATCTGAAGCAGAAGAAGCGGATCACAAAACTTTGAACTTGCATAAGACTTGACTAAGGCAAGTTGTTGAGGGGCCATCTCACTAAACCTTGAATACAGGTCATAGGCACTCCAAGTGTAAATAAAGAAGAAATTGGGACAAGCCTGGAAATGATCTTTCCTACTGCTCTCTGCACTTGACATCAGTATCTGTAATGGGATAGTCAGCAATATCAATATATATAATATATATATTTATTATTGCCACATAAAAACCTGTATTCTTAAACAAGATAGAGTAGTAATGGCCATGCTTATGCAATTTATGGAACAGACAGAAGTAAGTCATTTGTGGATCTGGTTACCTTCCCTGCTCTGTCTAATAACCCAATAGCTCGCTTAGCTTTAGTTTCCAACATTTTACACTTCTTTTGTTTTTCTTCGGATATAAGAGCAGATACAGATAATATCAGTGATTTACAGGCCATCATAGTGTTCCTTTCTGCTTCACCATCCACACCAACACTGTAAAACTTTGAGGCCAGTCTGAAGAACTCTGCTGATAACTCATGCATCTGTTGCTTCCCAGTTTGTATTCCCAGATTCCACGTGTTGAGTGCAAACCAGTTCCACTCACGTTTACCAACTTCACCTTTCCCAAAAAATCGATCAGGTCCATGCTCTGATAATCGAGCATGAGCACGCTTCAGACACTTGAGAATATCAGAGTCATATCCAGGGTTTAGGGTGAGAATTGTCACCAAAGTCCGAAAGACTACAACTTCCATTGTTGCCATTGGTTTCCCAGATGAATAGATGTTTAAGACACTGGAGAGGGCAGCAATTGAAACTGGAATCGCATGGCAAGAAACTGCTTCATGAGCAGCAAGAGAAAGGAAGTCGGGCGTAAAATCAAGACAGCTTGACATTGCTTGCACTTGAGCAACAGCAAGATCGAACTCGTTTCTTTGCAAGCAAATCTTGAACTGTAAAATCAAGCACCTTATAAGCTTTCCAAGAACAATTAACTAATGCATAAGTTCAGTTGAACTTCATATGCTGAGTTGCTCAATTTAAATACACGACAACAGTATTCAGACATTTGAGACTGGAATGAGCTGATCGATTTTTCCAATGCAAATCACACACCACAACCTCACCCAGATCCAAAGGATGGAATAGTGAAGAGAAAGACTCACCTTGAGAAAGGAACAAGATACACTGGGTTCAAGCTGCATAATAGAAAATGCAGCTTAGTGAGATACTATTCCACTTAAATCCGAAGGGAACAAAACTTTAATAGATTGATATGTTGTATACATACCTTTTCAGCCTCATCGATATATTCTTGAGCTCGATCAAGCTGAAGAAGGGCTAAGTAGCAAAGACACAGGGACCTGCAGCCTTTAGCTCTAAGTATACGTCTCTCTATGTTATGTGGAACATAAAGCATTGACTTCTCAAATAGCAAAGCACTGGTCTCATAATCCTTTGATCGAAAATATTGTGTTCCACTACAAAGTAAAAATGAAGGTTCAAGTTACATTTAACATTTCGGATCAACTGCTCTGTTGCCACAAGGTAAGAGCACTTATGAGATAGTTTGTGTTAAGAATCCCATGGATTCTTCACAGATTGCAACATGTAACTGTACATTGTCTTATTTAGTTTCTAACAAACGCGAGCAACATCAAAGGAGCCAAGACATAAGGATATTAGAAGGGACTAAAAATCCAACATTTATAGAAGTGAACCAGGTTGCACAAAAGTAGAAATCCAGACACTAAACCAAGTATAACAACAGAACTTAACATCACCATAAAAATGTTCTCTTGATTGTTTAATAGACGTTCTTATTCTTACACATCAAAAGAACTTGTGCACCTTTCTTGTAGTATGAGTTGAAAAGCAACATAAACAAACACTGCCATTATCATAAACTAATCAACCCAAGTAATAAGTTTCACAAATTTACCAGGTCCATAGAAGAACATGCATTGAAGACCTCTCCTTTGCAGGTCCCTCGCCAGCAAAAAGATCTACAACCCTTTCATCTGAAACCAGCTCAGCCACGACCTTAGCCCTCACCTTCATTCCCTCACTGCCACCACCCTCCCTGATCACCGCATTGACCACCTTAATCGTAGCACCAGCACTGGCAAGACACCTCCTCAACAGCCCTAAAAACACTTCTTTTCCAGTCTCGGCCCCAGCTGCTCCCGCAGCTTGAAAATAACTCCTAACTGCAGACACCCAAACAACCTCCTCTATCCCCTTATCTACAACAATGTCTCTCAGTTCCTTCTCGGCTTCCACATAATTCCCTAATCCTAACCATGCCTTCATTGACAACACACTCAAACTTGGATGCTTGTCTCCACAACTTTCCTTCAACACCTCCACACACTTCAACACACTATCAAATTCATCTCTGTGCAAATGCAAAACCCCAATAAACCGCAAAACTTTCAATCTCAATCCTCTCAAACCTACTATTTCTTCTGCCCTCTTCAAAATTCTCAAACCTTTTTCACTCAATTTCAATGCTTTGTTCAACAATTTTAAAGCCTCATCAACCTCATTCTCTAACAACAATTCTTTTCCGAACGCCAAATACTGACTCGCTAACAATCTACACCCATCATCAATTCCAAATACCACACTTTTCAATCTATCCAACAAAATCATCGCTAAACTCCTATCCGAAGATTCCCAAGCCGTTCTTGACCGTACAATATTCAAATCCAGTAAAAGCCTCCCCTCATCACAATCTTCCCCTAAATTAACTCCAATTCCAGAAATTAAATCCTCAGCTTCCTCGAAACACCTATTCACACAATCATCATAACCCATTCTCGATCGAGCAATATTCAAATCCTTCAAAACCTTCACCTCATCACAATCTCCCCCTAAATTCATCTCAATTCCAGAAATCAAATCCTCAGCTTTCTTCAAATAGCTATCCACACACTCGTCCAATGCCATTTTCGATTGAGCAATACTCAAACCCCGTAAAAGCTTCATCTCCTCACTATCTTCCCCAAAATTCATCCCAATTCCAGAAATCAAACCCTCAGCTTTCTCAAAACAACTCCTCGCACACTCAAAATCCTTCAAATCAACCCATAAAATCCCCGCTTTATAGAAAAACGAAGCGATTTTGACCAACGGAGAGTCAAAGTCAACGCCTTCCACGTCATCAACTACACCAACAATTAAAAAATCAGCTGATAAATCACGGAGTTTGACTTGGTCAACGGTGTGAAAGTCAACGCAAGTGTTCCATAAGCGATAACTGAGGTTCCAGATTTGGAGCTTGATTGAATTGGGAAATGGGGAGAGATCGGTTAATTGATGGAGGAGGAGTTGGAGATTGGAGATGAGGGAATTTGGTATGGGGTTTTGTGGGGGGGATTGTTCGATTAATTTTATCCAATATTCGATTTCGGAGAGGAGGTGTTCTTGTGGTGGTGGTGGTGGTTGGAGGTGGTGGTGGTGGAGGAGCTGCGGCGGAGACGGCGAGGATGGTTTCATTTTTGGCGGGAAATGTTTGGTGGTGTACGTGGGAAGTTTGAAATTTTGAATTATCGAATGAGACCCATCTTATATTGAATAGATAAAGATAAAATTATATGAGATGGTTTATACTATGTTGAGCGTTATTCGTCTATAATCAATTAGTTTTAATATGTTTTAATATGTAGCTTAAATATTTAACATGGTTTCATGAGTCACCCCGATTTCGTTTCTATTGATTATGTCAAATCATGTGAGGTGGTTTATCTGATCATCGGCTCTATCAATTTCTAACCAATTGATTTTATCATGTGAGGTGGTTTCACCTAAAATGTTTTTAATATAATTTGTATTTGTGAAAAAAGGGAATAGATGCTATATTTCAGCATATCCTACTATAGAGAAACAGTTATAAATATTAAACGATACAGTATCAGGTTTTACAACAACTAGAATTAACAAACCTAGGTTTGTCCTCCAGGAATATTAAGTATTAATAAGATGTGATATTAAACAAAGTTCAAGAGTCCATACTGAATAGTTAAAGGATGATTGGACATATTAGTCACCCCTACTAATTAGTGCAGGAACGGAGCCTGATACTGGAAGCCATTTCCAAAGAAGTTGCCATGACCCGGGGCAGGGCCGTAAGCGACAGTACCTACAAATGAGGGCATGTGGTTGTCGACGGGTGCAGGGTAACAGTAGGGTCTCTCGTACACGTACTGAGGAGGATACCTATCCGTCGTTCTACTATAGGAGTTTTTGTCAGTAGCGGCATTAGTGGCTCGTTGTGGCCCGTACCCTGCCCCATTGGCTCTAGGTCTTTTTGGTTGAGGTTTTGAGACTTCTGTTGCCCTTTTCTTATCAGCCTTCACCTTCTCAAGCTGGAGAATCCGATTTTGAAGTGGATTCAAAGGGTATTGCTCCTCAAGTTTGTGGTCCTCAATGCACTTAATTACAGCCTTTAGAGCAATCAGCTCTTTGTCGTTCAAGTCATTCTGAAACATATGAAAGTTTCATCAACAAAAACAAAATGTCAAAAATTTGAAACAAAGCAGCACTGTAGAAGTTTTATCTAGACATAAATACTTCCACCAAGTTCATGCTGATGATACTATCATGGGATTGCACCTAACAACACCAACAACCCAAGATTGAGAGCTTATGCCCCCACCCCACCAAACCCAAAAATAAACACCAATTCGATTGGTTAAAGTCATTACATGCATCAGATAATTGCATGTGTAACCTTCATATCAAGCACAAAAAATGTACCATGCTCCCACTTCACTTCACCACCCGCATATGAGACCATCCCCTACCCATCCCCACAAGCAACCCAAAGTCCCAAACGAAGAATATAAAAATATAATTCAGCTGACAAAGTGAGGATCCGAGTCTGCTGGGCTGGACCTACGGCACTTATATCACACATAAAAATGAGGAATAAACCTGTATATTAGGAGATATATTGCCAGCTTTTAGAGGTGACGAGACTTTCTTGGCCTCGATCAAGAAGGACTTGAGGAGTGAAACAGGTGAAAACTGCTTTGTAAGGTCGAAAGCAATTACTAGGTTAACGGCATCAATATGACGCCCATTATTCACCAGTACATCAATAACACCTGAAACAAAGCAAAACAGATCAAATAAAAAATCCAGACTTGCAAAAATCTATCAAGGATAAACAAATAACAATGTGATCAGATATTACTTCTTTCCAAGGATATCATATTAATACAAAATCTAAAAGAACACAAGATACAGGCAACAACATTAGGATCACATAACTTGGTACTTTTTCCAAAAGCAATAGCATGTAGATATTTGGCATTCAAAAGTTTCTCAACAGAAAAACAGAAGAACTGCTTGTCTGCAAATAATGTCACAAAAACCAACCTGGCATTTTTTCTGTCAGTCCAAGTGAACGGCAAAGATCAGCTGTTTGGCGGCGTCGAGAAACCATAGGTATCAGCTTGAACAAGCTTTCCTTGTCAAAAGCGGAATCAATGCCAAAAGTAGCAAGAAGCTGAAGGAATGCATGCGCCTCCAATGAGTTCCCATTGCCAGCATCAACATCAAGTTCGTCCAGCATTGGCTTCCACTCTTCGGCAACGGCTTTTGCACGTTCTTTTACGCTTGCTGAGATAATACTGGAAAGAAATTTCTGATCAAGGTGAGTCATTAATGAACCAAGGCACTCCATCAGCATGATACAAGACCGACGAAGGCCTAACAGGATTGAATCTTTCTTGGCATCGGAAATTGAGACATCAGAGCGATAGAAACCTTTGAGTGAGTCCAGAATCAGAGAACCGGGATCATTTGCAGAATTTAATGCAATTGGAATCTCCTCCCGTAGAGTAGTAAGGTCCTTGCGATTTTCAGATATAAATTTGTGTAGACCCTCTGCATCCATCTGCTGACATAATCTGATTAGTTGTGGATAAGCCTTCACTTCATCAATTCTGCTTTCAAATGCCTTACCAATATGCACTATGCTACTTTGGGAAGCCATTGTATCAGGTGCTTGGGTAGCCATTGTATCAGGTGCTTTTCCTTCCACAACTTCAGACCCTTCTTCGTCCTCGGTATCATTACAAGTAGGTTCCCCAGGAGAAGAGCTCTTATTTTTCTCCAGAGCAATTGAGATCGCAGACACTGCAGCATCTCTCTTCTTTTGCAGCCTCTCCAATGAAGCCCGCTCCTTAGCCACAACAGCTTCTTCACGCTTTACAAGCAGCTCTTTTGATTGTACTATCGTCGTCTCAAACTCCTTTTCCTGGTCTTCCAGCTCAGTGAATCGCCTCTTCAGAGACTTCTCAAGCCCATGGAAGTGTTCCTCAAGTTGCTTCCATTTCATGTTGAGAGTGATGGCTCGCTGACTTTCGAGCTCAGCAAATGCCTTCTGGAGTAGTTGAATTTTGGACACTGTTGAATCCATAAGTGCAGCAACCGATTGGGTGTTCTCCATTGCATAGACACAGTAGTCAAACTACACATTCAAGAAACAAAAAAGCACATCAAATACAATCACTTTCCTTTTTGTTAACAAATGCTTCAACTCATTAACTATAATGTACTCGTTAATGCCATTGCTTATAATTCTGAATTATACAAACAAGTACTTCAGCCAGAAGGCTTCAAGGAATCGAGATCTCACAAAGCAACAATCCCAAAAAAAAGAATTGTTAGCCTTATCAAATACCTCTCCCGCTCTTAAGTCTTAACCCAAAAACTCTAAACAGATATACTCCAATTATTTCAACACGAATTCTCATAAAATTCCAACAAGCACATAAAATGCCACTATTACTACATCGAATTCGACCTCCACGCAAACATGGACTCTTGTGTAAAACGGTGTACACAAAAGATATTCAAACTACTAAAGGGGTCTTGAGTTGAGGATAAAAACTAGTGATTAGACAAGTCAATGATACTTAACTGACAACACCATATAAATGATTCTACCTCAGAACACTAAACAAAAATCAATTTCAACAGTAGAGAATAAAACTAAAGCTACCAGACTAATAAAAATCAAAGCTTTCAATATTATTTAATTTTTCTGTGCAGAATTTTACAAATATAATGACCAAGTTAAACATAGTATCTCAAATGAGCAAAAGGGTAGCTAAAACCAACTTTAACAAAATACCAAAAGACTTCCTCTTTGCACTAAACTAAAATATACTTCTACACTTAAATATACTGCAGCTTAGATCCAACACCAAACATTAAATAAACAAAATAATTAACCAAGATTAAGTCATTGGACTATAAATGAAGCAGATTATAACCCAAATTACTAAAACTTAATTCAATACAATAAATTACAAATAATAAACCAATACAAAAACATAAAAATAAAAACTATATAAAAAAGAAATTGTCTTTAAAAACATCAAGAAAACGAGAAAAAACATATTTGTTCAGAGAGAGGGTGAGGCTTACGGGGGGGTGGGGGGATTGTTAGTTGAATCAAGCCATTTTTTATTGAAGATGATAAATGGAGAATGCTTCAAGTACTGCAAATCCCTAAAAGAGAGTAAAGTAATGTATAATTAACAATGGCTTAATATTACGGATTAATAGTCGTATCTAATCAAAGTTTTTACGAAAGTTCCAAGCATTTACATTACGAGATTGCATGTCTCATTAGTTGGTTTGTTGAATTTTACTCCCACACACAAATTGTATTTTAATTTTTTCAAATAATATTTTTATTTATATTTTATAATATTTTAAAATATATATATTAATAAAAATAAATTTTTCCATCGATATATTTTTCATTAAGATTATAAAACACAAACAAATATATACGATCAAAATTCACCATGAAGCTCAAGTCAAAAAGTTAGACAATCTTAAGGGATGAAAGCGAAAGAATAATTACTCGAAATGAAGTCAAATCAAAAGTTAGAACTTTCTATATTCATTAGAATTTATATAATCAAAAAAACGGGGTTAGAAATATACGCTACGAAAGAGATTTAGGACGGAGATAGGCAAACACACCACATAACCATACTCATATCCAAATCGATCTTGTAGGCACTTTATCGAGTTTGGAACCCCGATTTTTTCGCTCGGCTGAAAGCAATACCTCATACCGTGATCCAACTCGATTTAATATTCGTTAGGGGTTTCAACCGAAGTTTTTGACACCGAGTACAAAATATCAAGTTATTCACTTGGGTGTAATTAATTAGTGACAAATTATTGAAATAAATATATCATACATATTTGTTTTTAAAAGTACATATAATGTATTTTTTAAAATTTTATCGGATACAAAGTGACACTAGAGTTCATCTCGATAAATCTTCGCATTGCATTACCAAATTAGAGAACAGACGTATTACCTAATTACTCGATCTATTCATACACTATCCATAAGAAACATGATCCAAAACCTGTCATCATCTCATGTAAACATAATTTAATAATTATTTATTCTATATAACACGGCAGTTAAACCTAGCACAAGCATCAGCTCATTCGCCTTTTACGTAGCCATGATTCGATTCTTACAACGAAGCACTGTATTTTGGGGTTCTAAGTTAAAATTAAATTTAATCCCTTTATCAATTGAGACATATTCCCTCGCTGCCTAAATCAAAATGGGTAAAAAAGTGATGAGTAGAAAGTCAAGACATCCTCTTTGGTTTTGTCAGTTTTGTCATGAAATGTGTAGTGAGTCAAGCACTGGGTCATCGCCTTCATTTTCCACATCTATAATATTCATATATTTTCATTTTCTTCTAGTCAAGTCGTCTCTCAAACATATTGGGCAAATAATATTGGACAAATAATGACCATACTTTAAAGAATATACAAATTCCAGCATAGCTTATTTGACCCGTACAAACATCAAATTTAACACTATAATTATTATCATCAAGACCTACATATAACAAACAATATGGTATTTTATTAGCAATTTTCATTTGGAGCCTCTTTATACTGTTAAAGATCAAATCTGTTGGATACCCAGTAAGTCTTTTTTCTTAAGCTTTTAAGCTTTATGCTGATTTGTGATTATTTTTTGAACTAGTTTGATTGGATGAGTTTGACTGTATTGAAGTTTAATGATTTTTATGTTGTTGGTTTTACTAGTTTGATTGGATGAGCTTGATTGTGTTGAAGTTAAATGATTTTTTTTTGTTGGTTTTACTAGTTTGATTGGATGAGTTTGATTGTATTGAAGTTTAATGAATCTTTTGTTGGTTTTACTAGTTTGGTTAGATAAGTTTGATTGTGTTGATGAATCTTTTGTTGGTTTTACTAGTTTGATTGTATTGAAGATTAGAAGCTTAGGTGATATGATTTCATTAGCAAAATCTGATTTGGAACCTCTTTCTACTGTTAAATATCAAATCTTTTGGATACCCAGTAAGTCTTTTTTTCCTAAAGTTTCAATCTTTATGGTGATTTGTAATTATAGGGAGCTTTATTTTTTATAAATGTTTTGTTGGTTGAACTAGTTTGATTGTATTGAAGTTTAATCAATTTTTAGTTGGTTTTACTAGTTTGATTAGATAAGTTTGATTGTATTGAAGTTAAATGAATCTTTTGTTGGTTTTACTAGTTTGATTGTATTGAAGACTAGAAGCTTAGGTGACATGATTTCATTAGAAATCTCATTTGAAACCTCTTTTGGATACCCAGTAAGTCCTTTTTTATGAAGTTTCAATCTTTATATTGACTTGTCCATATTGTGATGGTACAATCCTTTTGGGTTTTCTTTCATGATTGTTTGGGATGGTTGTTGATTCAGAAGTGTTTAGATATTCAGCTTAGTTTATTGTGGTTCTTTATACTATCTTCTTTATTTTCTTTAGCTAATGTTCTTTTTTATATGGCAAATTGATGAAAACTACTGCAAGTTATTTGAGTAACTTCACTATATTCAGCTTAGTTTATTGTGGTTCTGTATCGTGTATGGCTTGATTCTATTGGTTTACCTGTTCAGTTTAATAGTTTCTCTACTTCCTTTTGTTTCACTACATACATGAGTGTGTTCCTGTTAGCTGCTTGGTAGTAGTTTAGTACTAAACCTGCAAGCAGGACTCATAATTTTGCATCAACTTGGAAACTTCTAATGAATACTGTTACAGTCTTTACTACATTGGTTCACACATAAGTTGTTTGGATTTTTTCAGGAGAGTCTGAGTTCTTGGAATTAATTTGTGGGCTTCCTATGCCAGTAACAGTTTTGAGCACTGGTTATGATGGCACCAAATGACAGAGCTTTAGCTGCTATCGTTGGCATGTTTTTCTGGTTGCTTTTGAATATTTTTCACTGCCAGAGTGTTCAAAATGACATTGATTGCCTTAGAGAACTACAAGGATCTCTGACAGACCCAGAGAATATCTTGACTTCTTCATGGAACTTCGAAAATAAGACAGAGGGTGCTATTTGTAGATTTTCCGGGATTGAATGCTGGCATCCTGATGAGAGCAAGGTGTTGAATATCCATCTTACAGACATGGGACTTCAGGGGGAATTTCCTCGTGGCCTTGCTAATTGTACCTCTTTAACAGGCTTATATCTTTCAAACAACAAATTTCATGGAACTCTTCCCTCTGACATGTCTCATTATATTCCATTTGTGGTGAATCTCGATCTCTCATCAAACCAATTTTCAGGAGAGATCCCTGTGGGATTTGCAAACTGTACGTATCTCAATAGCCTCATCCTCGACAACAACCAGTTTACTGGTCAAATTCCTCCACAGATTGCCCAGCTAAGCCGTATTAAATCATTCAGTGTGGCGAGTAATAAATTGAGTGGGCCAGTTCCAAACTTTAGTGCAAGCACTACGGTCACCAAAGATAACTATGCAAATAATGATGGACTTTGTGGGGGTCCCTTGGGCGATTGCCAGGCTGCCTCAAAGAAAAAAAGCATTGGTATAATTGCTGGGGCAGCTGTTGGTGGCGTAACTGTTGCAGCTCTAGGTGTAGGCATTTTCGTGTTCTTTGCTTTACGCAGAGTGAAAAGGAAGAAGGAAGAAGATCCTGAAGGGAATAAATGGGCAAGGGATATAAAGGGTGCCAAACATATTAAGGTGAGACTTTATCTTTCCAATTATTCATGCAGTCCCTTCAGTTTTTTTTTTAAGTTCTAGTAGATTTGTTACATGCTATTATGAGTGGAAAATGTCCTTGCCATATGTGTACATTTTCATTAATCCGATCTGCAACTATGATGGAGAAGTTTGAAATTAGATTTATAATTAAAATACCTCTTTGGATAATATTAAAGTGGGCTCATTGCATGATGGAATTCGACAAATAATGAGATCTTACCCTTATTTTCTTATTATCTTATTTATTTACTAAGTATGTTCAATAATGGTTACAAGTGAAGCGTCTTACCACTACTGTCGCCTTCATACCAATTTTCTTTTGATTACAGATTCAAATTCATGATCTGATTCAGATTCATGTATCAAATTCATTCAAATTAATAATTAAAAAGCCTAGTTATAAAACATGTTATGATTATGCTCACGAGCCCACTTGTGTATGGAGTAATTTATTTGCCAAACTGCCATGTGAAGGAAGGTCATTTAGAAAAAATGGGGAAGAGAACCACTAGTTTCTTTCCCCTAGGTGGTGTATAAAATTGTCCCAAATATGATGAATACTTTGCTAATTGATAAATGTCCTTTTACTCCTTTATGTATCATAAAATGTGGTGCCTTTTCCTTTCAGCTTTCAATGTTTGAGAAGTCAATTTCCAAAATGAAACTAACGGATCTGATGAGGGCCACAAACAACTTCAGCAAAGATAATATTATTGGGTCTGAGAGAACCGGAACCACGTACAAGGCAACTCTTGATGATGGCACTTCCCTAATGGTGAAGAGGTTACAGGATACTCAGCACTCCGAGAAAGAATTTGTATCTGAGATGACGACATTAGGAAATGTCAAAAACAGAAATTTAGTCCCTCTCTTGGGTTTTTGCTTAGCTAAGAAAGAGAGGCTTTTGGTTTACAAATACATGGAAAACGGTACACTGCATGATAGAATTCACCTTGTTGCTGCTGGTGGCAAAGTTTTGGACTGGCCTCTGAGGCTCAAAATTGGGATCGAGGCAGCCAGAGGATTGGCATGGCTCCATCATAATTGTAATCCCCGTATCATTCATCGGAACATAAGTTCAAAGTGCATCCTACTAGATGCAAATTTCGAGCCTAAAATATCTGATTTTGGTCTTGCTCGACTCATGAATCCTATTGACACTCATTTGAGTACCTTTGTGAACGGTGAATTTGGTAATTATGGTTATGTTGCTCCTGAGTATGCTCGTACTCTGATGGCCACCCCGAAGGGAGATGTCTTTAGCTTCGGTGTAGTGCTTCTTGAGCTGGTAACCAGTCAGATGCCTAACAATGTAACTAAAGCGCCTGATAGCTTTAAGGGGAATCTTGCTGAGTGGATTTCCCAGCTATCGAACGAATCCAAACTTCAGGATGCAGTCGACGAGTCTTTGGTTGGGAAGGGTCAGGATGGTGAAATTTTCCAGTTCCTCAAAGTCGCTTGCAGCTGTGTTCTACCCGCTCCCAAGGAGAGGCCAACTATGTTTGAGGTCTATCAATTCCTTCGAGCTATTGGAGAGCGATATAATTTCACGACAGACGATGATTTGCTGATGATATCAGAAGGTGGGGGTGGAGAACGACTGGAAGAACTCATAGTTGCTCGAGATGGTAAGTCGGCTTAAAATGTATGAGTAATTTAAATATAGAAACAAGTTATACTAGATTATTGTAATTAGTTATCATATTATGATTTGGAATAAGTCTGTATCTGTTATACTCTCGTCAATATATTTTTACTGTTTATTGGGGTCTTCAGCTTCATAGTCAGACCTTTTGGAGAATGTTTTCCCCATTGATGAGTGAATCATGTTGTATATGTAGGTTTTATGTCCCCACACTTTGCATGTTGATACCTATCTTGAAAATCTTGACACATCAAAATAATGCATTATTTCAACTCATGTTGAGATGTTAGATCGATGACATTACACAATTTGTTCTTCTGCATGGATGACTTGTTGACACAATTTGTTGTAAACTTCACATAGATTCCACATCCATTGTATAGAATTGGAGAGATAGTTGTACAATCCATCTATGAAAATTGGTAAAAGTCGAGATTTAATCATCTGAATTTGTATTGTTGCAATGGAAGTTCTTGAAATTACAAACGTGTTGTGCCAACAGACTCCAGAATGATACCAAACATTATTAACATTGCTCAGAAGATGAAGATCGACTTTTTTCCCCTTAATTTATAGGTTTTAGTATTTGATGGACAACAAGTATCACTTTTATTTGCAAAAATTAAAAAGAAAGTCAAACTAAATGACAAAATGAAGCGAGGAATAATCGGCTGGAATGTTTAGTAGGCTTGTGTAGTCTTTATTCGTCCGGTTCGGATCGGTTTGTGAATCCGAGCCGGGCCGGTTACAGTTCCCGATCATCCATAGGGCCGAAGCCAGTCAGGCCAGGTCGGGCCCAGAATCAGGCAAATTCAGCAAGTAACCCCGAGCGGTCAGTTGCAGTTTATCGAAACCGTCGTCAGATAACCATCAGGTCTCCGACCTTGAAAATCTGAAAAAACAATTCAAAATACAAAAAAAATGAAAATAAACTAATTAAAACATATTTAACAATTCGAAAATATAAAAAATAATTAAACCTAATAAAAAAATCGAAAATACAAAAAAATAACAATTCGGAAATAATAAATTAATAACACAAAAATCAAATAACAATTCGTAACCTAACACACACAAAATCAAACACATTTACATGAATTAAACTAATTAAAGCAAGAATCAAACATATTTTCAATTTTAAAAATTAAAGGAAGAAAAAGTAAGCTGATGCGTGGAGAAGAGGGATAGTGGATGAATGAAGGAGGAGGTGGGATAGTCGGAGGAGGAATCATTTGAAAATTAGGGGGGCGATTGAAGATTGAGAATAGGGTTAATAAATTTTTTTATATATATTAATCTCTAGGATGGGTTTCGGATGCGGTGGAATCGGTTCGGGTCACTTGGATCCAGGTCGTTTTATTGGATTTTGGATAGGTTTCAGTCGGCCGTCCATAGAAACTGACACTAGACTTGTGTGGCGGGTGGGTTCATTTTTAAATTAGGGGTGGGATAAGAGAATTTTAACATTAGTGATGTTTGGGTCGATTTTTTAATTTATTTCTCGAAAATAAAAAATAACTCATAGAAACACCTATTCTAGAAGGCGTGAATGAGAGGTGCAGCACATAGGTGTCTGATGGTGGCGCACATGCATCCAGACATTTCAGTACATGACATGTTATTCATTTATTTTTCTTATTAAATTAAATACGTGTGTTGTATGTAAATATATGATGAAAGCAAATAATCGTTGCCTCAGTGTAATCTTATCATTTGTATCTTGCTTTGTTAAGAAATATAGAAAAATTAGAGTGATAATTTAAATGAGTTTTTCAATTACTTGTTGAATAATTGTAATTGAATTAATATGATGAAATAAATCGAAATAGGCGTTTACATATTATTATTGGTAATTTTTCTGAATACTTAATGATTAGGATATGCGAGAAAGCATATTTATCTTTACGTATTCGAGCATTAAGAATGTTAATAGTTTCGTATTTAACTGATAATGACAAATACAGTTTCTTTCGAAACTGATATTTAGTATCATGCTCTCGGTTCATCTTTATCGTAAATAGTAAAGTATTATAAGATAGATAAATAGGTTCTTAAACTTAAGCATATTTTTATTATTAATAGCTTAATTATTTCTTTGTTACAATAATAGAATAGTCAAGTAAGTAGAGTTGAAGTTCGTATTTAAAGTGTTAATCGTCATATTTTATTTCTGTCATTCTGTAATAAGAAAAGTTAGCATCTTATTAGATGTATAAAGAAATTTGTGAAGGATTAGGTTATCTTTTTGCATAACGCCCTTCTTTAAAAAAATTGTAATTAGGTTGAGTTTTAGCTTACATTCTGATACGTATTTTTTATGTTTTGTTTTCATATGATTAGATAGATTCCTTCTTGTTTTGTACGTAGGTGTTTTTCATGGCAATTACATAGTTTGAGAATGATGGTTGAAAGTGTAGCAGTAGATTTAATAAGCTTTAAAAAAAAATGCAATTTCTACATCCGTTTATTTTTATAGTAGAGTTTGAATACGATTTTCTATCCATTTTATTTATGTAATCGATTTATTATAATAATTTAATACAATGATGTGGTTGTAGTTTTGAATTAATAACTTGTCAACATATAATAATTGTAATAATAAAATAGTAATAAAATATAAATGATTAATTCTAATAGAAATGATAAATATGATCAAAACAAAAAATGGAAAGAAAGCATATTTTACTATCTTTATTATTATTATTATCAATATAAATAGTTGGTTTTTAATTCGCTGACAATGGTCCTTAAAGTAGATTATATGAATAGATGGAAGTGAAAAGAATGTCGAAGTCATGGATTAGTAGCTCAATTTTGTCAAATTTTGTGAGCAGATGGATTAGATGAAAGATTTTGAAGAGTTTTCAATAATTCTTTAATTTTCAAAACATATATGATATGATAATAATACTAATCATGGTAGTTAGCATAAGGCGAATTGCATAAATATAAACAAAATACATATAATATAATTGGTAAATTCGAAAATAGAAAAATATATACGAAGATTAACTGCAATTAACGGAGAATCCCGATTCTGAGAGGAAAAAAATTAGGAGGCGATTCATTAAATAAAATATAATCTACTAAAATAAAATAACTAATGAATACATAATAATTTTTCAAAAAATCATAAAACTAATATATATTCATGTGTCATGCGAATCAAATTGCACAAGATGTATGTGAAATATAGAATAATAATTGAATATATTGAACAAGAGCAATGTATAAATACTTATCAAGATTCTTGTCAATTATCTTGAAATTGTGTACTATGGCAGTGGAAAGCTGCTTGTTATTCGAATTAAAAGAAAGCAAACTTCAATCTATCGAAGTAAAAATAATTGAAATTGATTTGTACCGTGTAAAATATAATATATTGAAAAAAGAATAATACTCATAAAACCTGATTTCTTTGATACGTATGTGAAATTTTCATTTCCTTTTAATTGATGGGATAGGAATTGATACGAAACTTTATCTTGTCTTTATAGCGACCGTCTCGAGTAAATGCAGCGCCGAGGTTAGGTCGTCGTCAGCGCGTATATCACGAGTCAGCGTCGATGGTTGTGAAAAAAACACATTTAAAAACGTAGAGCGCGACGGTTTGATAAAATAAAATAGTTTGGCGAAAACATTGACTTATCTGATTTTTAACCGTGCATTGGCGTTTAGCGAAATACAGCAATACGCCCTTGATTAAATCCGCGAGGAATCGTTCTGATTCCCGCGTCTCCCAGATCAAAAGTAGAAAGAAGCTGTCTGTCAGTAATGAAAAAGAGAGAGAATTTGTCGAGGATCACTGTGGCGTATATGGCACAAAGGGGTCAGGTCGAAACTGCTGACTCAGTTGGCAAAGGCCTTGTCGTCGAAGGTGGGAAAGGGGTAAGGCTCGGCCGAACTGAGTGGAAGCGGATCATGGGATGGTAAGCTTACCACGAGGTCGAATGAAGCGTAAATGCGGGATAAATACATATATATATATATATATATATATATACGTCGGTCATACTTGATAGGATGGGTAAATCTGAGTTATCTGAATATAATCTGAGAAAATATCATCTATTGAGACATCGTAACGAGGATGCTCCTCGAAATGGCACCTACGTGCGGAACTAGAAACTTTACATTGAGTAGTATTTCGCGTCAGACGAGCTAAATTCACTGACCCGTTAATATCACAATCTGATTAATGAATACAAAAAGTCACGCCCATGACCTTAATATATAACAATTAAATCAACTTTTCATTTCCTTGAGCATGGCAATGACATAGATATAACAATTCATCCTTTTCATTTCATGTGAGCAGCCAACTGACATATATAATAAATCATCCTTTTCGTGAAATTTCGCGCGAGCATGACATCCATGAGAGCCTTGTATCTGATATCGACCACCTTTGCTGACAACCTTGTGATGGTTTCAAGTAACACCTATAACACCTTGATATAAGCCAAATAAATGCAAAGCTTGTTTCAGCGGAGATACGCTCGGCATAGACATCTTTCAAAGAATTTATCTATGACGTAATTATGCTCGAAGCATAAATGCCACTCAACTGACAGCATAAATCATCTGATGGCAATTTACGGTCCCAGCGACTATACCACGCGAGATGAGTACATGTCTGAATCACATTTATTAAAATCAATTTCTGTCTTGACACCCAAACATAAATAAGTTAGCAAGCGGTGATAAATCCCGCTTGGTAGTACAGCTGGCGGCAATCGTCGATCACCAGCGTTTCCCGTCGAGGAATCTTGAAAGCGACGGGGATGATGAGCTTCTCGAAAATTTTAGCTCCAGAAAACTTTGAATTGAGGGAGAAAATTGAAAAAAAAATCGAGGCTGAAATTCGCATTTATGCTCCTTTGGAGAGAGGAAGAAAGAAAAGGGCCTTGGGTTTTTGGGTTCTTGGGCTTATAATGGACCCTTAAGTGGGCCGGTGATTGGGTTGGGCCCAAAAGCCCAACCGATGAAAATCACAGTCATGCTCATTCGTCTACCGTTTTAACGAATTCGACAGTAGCTTAGAGCATGCTTGTTTACGAGCATTAAAATAATTGAGTGGCTGCAATTTCCACGAGGAAATAAATTAATAATTTCATAGTTTAGTTTATTTTGTGCTTGACGTTCTACTTAGGTTTTCTGGTCTTTTTCGGCTTTTATCTAAGCCCAATAAAGTAATTTTTGTTTTTCATGATTAATTAAGTATTTTTGATAAAGTACCTTTTTAGGATATGTGGTAATATTAATTAAAATTTCTTCGTAAAATCTTTTTTATCTGTCCAGTAAATTGGGACTGAGGAGAGAGTATATAAGTAATTACAGTGCTTTTATCGGTGTCTTGTAGATTGTGTTCGAGAGATGGCTTAAGAGTTTATTGCATCACTAAATAAAGTAATTCAATCCATTCAAATAAAAAATATTTGAGAATTGTTTGTGTCAAAGGGAGATAAATAGTCCTAATCAAGTTATGAATGATTTTTTTAATTTACCTTAAATCTTAAAGTAACGCAGACTTTTCTAGCGAACTTAATGAGTTTAATTTTTCATTAAATACTTATGTAACATAAAACTTTCATATACATCTTTATTGATATTTTTCTTTATATTATTAATTTAAAAGAAAATATACCTCATCAGAAAATAAACTAATATATTATTATATTTTATTTATTATTTCTTTTTTTATTTTTCATGATATACATTAGGTCATATATTTCACTATAAAAAATATCAAAATTGCCTCTAATTTTGTTGTATCACTTAAAGTATATTAGTTCCTAAAAGTGTTGATTTGATAACTCATATTTTATTTTGATTTTTAAAGATTATTACTACAATATATAACTTTCTTTTAGCTGTGATCAATTAAGTCATATCTTTCATTATAAAAGAATATTAAAAAATTCCAACTATGGAAGTGGACATATAAATGAAATTTAATAAACTCACAAGCTTCTCAAAGCCCGAACATAAATATGGTTGCCAATAAATCTTTAATGAAATTAATATTTTTAAATAAATTTAGTTATAAAATATCTGTCCAAGCAGAAATAAAAGCTATTTAGGTATTCAAAAAATAAAAAGTAAACTTTTCTTTTGTCTGCGCGTAAAAATATTATAATATAATATAAGTTATTGTTATAAATTATTAGTTAAAATCCGTTTAAAATGATATAATATACTATTAAAGTCATGTAACGTTAAGATATAACTTCTTGAGATATTTTATATCTAATGATACCTCATAAGAAAAATAAGCGATATCCTTTTTTTTAGTAAATCATTATAGTATTATATTGAACTTTATATTTTATTTTTATTTTTCTTAGATATATTACGTCATATATTTCACTATAAAAATACTTAAATTTCCTCTAATTATGTTATTTCACTCAAATCATATTAGTTCATAAAATTATTTGTTAACTGCTTCATTATATTAATTTTTAAATATTATTATTATTCTTACAATGTATAATAACTTTCTTTTTAGCCATGAGAATGATAAGTCGTGTTTCATCATAAATATATTGAATTTTTTTCTATGATAGAGGGGACATATAAATGATATTTTATATTATTGCAAATTCAAGCGAAAAAATAAATCTTTACTGATCAAATTTAATTATATAAATATGTAATCACGTTAGGCAAAGCAAGCAATGTTTAAGTATTCGAAACACAAAATAAATGTCTTCACTTTTTCTACACAAAATGATTATGAGAGTCGGGCAATGCTAGCGAGGCTGCTGCTACTTGCCTTCTAGGAATTATGCACCGAGGCGCGTCATCGATTAACTCCTCTAAGGTATACAGGACAAAAGGACCTTGAGGGATGTTGATAATGACGGTTTAGTAGCTTTTAATAAAAATAGTATAATATAAAATAAGTTATGGATAGAAATTATGGATTGAGGAACTAAATTAAAAATAATTTAATGAATATTAAGAGTAGATATGCTTGTCAATGTAATTTCTTGAAAGCGTTTTTATGTTTAGTGATTTTAGCTCTCGTTGTTATTTAATTATTATTGAAATTTAATAATCATTAAATGTTATAATTAAATTCACATTTGGGAGAAATCAATTTGAGGCATTATAAAAGTTTCTTCCAACTATGTTATCCACATTTTTATAAGTACTAGTATCATATTACGTGCGTTGCACGTGAACAATCTCGAACGAAAAATTAGAAGATTTTTATAATCATTTATTGAATTAACTAGCGGAAGAAGAAAAAAAAGATTAACTCAATAGATTGAAGTTCATAAACTATAAAATAATGAATTTCAAATAATATAAATTGTATTGCTAAAGTTGAGTATAGTCTAAATTCTCACGAGCGACATATATCATCGCCCAGATTTTCTGTTTTCACTGCTGTATAATGCGAGAAAGCGAGTCCTATTAGATTTAATTATGTAACTAATAGTAGGGTCCCATTTATTATTGGTGTTAAACGACATTAGAAAAATAAAAAGTGATTGTGAATTGTTATATATTTTATAGGATAATTCTTTTCGTTAATGTTTATTAATAAATAATTATAAATATCGATACATTTATTACTATCATATTTTATGAAGAAGATAGAGTGTTGGTAACAAATAAATAAGAAAATAAAAAATCATATTATATCTATATTTACTTTTCTCATGTTATATAACAAAGACATAAATATATTAACAAATTAATAGTGAATTTCTTAGAATAATTTTATCATATACTTGTGCTTAGTAAAGGATAATGTTTAATTTGATCAACATACATAATTTTTATATAATATTATTTTAATTAATTTGATCGAGATATATTTTTGTATTTGTATTAAACTTTTTCGTATTCATCTGATCATCGAAAGTACAACGTCGATGGTAAATCTTAATATAAAAAAAATCATTCAAATATAAACACCAAACTATAATTTATATATTTGTTACTCGAATTGTCCTAATAAAGCGATAATAGCGATAATATAATTTGATAAGATATAGTCAAATATGAGAAATGATATTTGAGAAATTAACTTAAAAAATTATTAATGGTTGGACATATCTGAAAGAGTTAAATTAGAATAAAACACAATGAAAATCATTCTTTGGATATTTCTTATTCAACATAACAACATTATTAGTTTTGAGGAGTCGAATTTATATAGATTTCATAAGTAGTCCAACAACATATACATATTCTAAGAAAACTAAAAAAAAAAAAGTTAATATCATTTTTTGGTGTTAGGGGTATGATGTTGAAAGTGTGTAATACATAGTATAAAACAATGGTTATTTATAAGAAAAAATAAGATGTAACTCTCAAATGGTGAAATAATGAGACTAATGTAACTTTCAAGTATTTTGATGAGTTATAATTACAATGATGTAAATACATAAATATAATTATTAATTTTAATTATTTAATTATCATTAGTTTTTTTTGTAATTAACTCAAAAGTTGGAATAGTGAGAGTCATGTAACTTTTAAATATTTTAATGAATTGTAATTACAATGTAGTAGTAAATCCATAAATACATTATTTTATTTCATTGCACACATTATTTTATGGAGGAATTATATTATAAAATTTTATTTAGTCATATCTTTTATTCTAATGTATGCATAATCAAACATGTATAGTTCAACTTAAACGTTACAACATAAAAAAATCTTTGCATACTCGGATGGAAAGTTAATATATAGTTTACATAAAAGCAAAGAAATTAAAAAATTCATGTAACTCGAATGATACCTTCTTAATTTTATTTAATCATTTACATAAGGATTAAGAAATAATAAAATTAAGTAGCAACTCACTATGATAACTTCTTAATTTCTATTTAATTCATGTAAACATTTATCGAAGACCGGTCGAATAATAGAAATTGTATTTAGAAAATTATCCCAAGAATTATTAATAGTTAGAGATATAAGAGAGTTAGATTAAAAAGAAATGTCGTATGAAAACTTCTTTGGAGTCTTCTTTACTCGACAAAAAATTATGAGGCTGTAAGTCAAATTAATAGAGATTTCATAAATTGTCCAATTACATTCTAAGAAAATGAATAAAAGTTAATATCATTCTCCTAAATGGTGAAATAATGAGACTAATGTAACTTTCAAGTATTTTAATGAATTATAATTACAATGATGTAAGTACATAAATACAATTATTAATACTAATTAATTATCATTAATTTTTTATAATTAGCTCAAAAGTTGAAACAATAAGAGTCGTGTAACTTTTAAGTATTTTAATCATTTATAATTATAATGAAGTAAATTCATAAATACATTATATTTTATTTCACTGCAGACATTATTGTATTTCATTGTATCGATTCAAATATAAATTGTATGGAGGTATTATATTATAAAATTTATGTAGTCATATCATTTGTTATTCTAATGTATATAAAAACATATATAGTAGTTCAACTTAAAAGTTAAAACATAGAAATATTTGCTTTCTTCGATATTACATATACGTATTCATATGTGTACAAATATTTAGTTTATCTAATTAAAAAGGAAATTATAGAAGTCATGTGACTTGATTAAACCTTTATTCTATTTAATTCTTTACATAAAATTAAAGAAATAGAAAAAAATTCATGTAACTCCATGATATCTTTTAATCCTTATTTAATCCTTTCTGAAAAAATATTTAATACTTTCACATAAATATTAAAAGAATTCATATTCATTAAATCGTTATTGCATTTGTAACCACGATCAATTTTAATGAGTTATAATTATTATGAATTAAAATACATAAATATAATTTTATCTTTTTGTAACTCGAGTTATGAAAATAATGAGTCGTATAGCTTCGTCAAATTAATGAGTTAGAATCATCTTAAATAAATATATATTAATATAATTATTTATTTTAAATAAAGTAACTTCATTTGTAGGGTATTTTTGTCTTTCTCAAAAAATGGAGGAAACACGTTATGTGATCATGACTTTAGAAAAATTAAAGAAATTATAGAAGTCATGTAACGACCACTTGAGTAAATGCCTTGCCGAGTTGGAGTAAGATTGCTCAGCATAATATATCTGAGTCATGTCTGATGGATTGTTAAAAAATAACTGTTTAATCAGTGAAACACAGTGGTTTGATAAAAGTAAAAATAGTTCGAAAACAACGTTTAAAATGCAGAGTTTGCTTAATTTGTGGCGTCATCAGCAACCCCAAAATACAACTTCATAAAATTCCAAAACCAAGAATCTTTCCCATGCAAGCAGTTAATACATTTTTCAACTCCAAAACCAAAATACGAGAATTTGAGTACATAAGAAAAATGAATGAGAACAAATGATGATGTAGAAATCACTGGCCTTTGTCTACCGACTAGTAAAATCACCCAGGATCTTTCGCGAGCTGGCCTTTCATTTAGGAGCTTTGTCGATGAAGGTTGGAAGGGGTAAACTCGACGATTTAAGCGAGCATCATGGAGATAGTAAGCTTTACCATCGAATGAGATACATACATGAGATAAAAAGCATCGCGATAGAGTATCTCGTATATATATATATATATATATATATATATATATATATATATATATATATATATATATATATATATATATATATATAAAAGGTAAAAGAATAACTAGGTATTCATAGCGTCGCGATAGTAGTAACCATAAATGACATTTACACATTTTAGAGGACTCGACTTACGTTATTCTACGATAAATCCGGAGATGGCATGTCGTATGATCAAGCGAGCAAAACACATAAGTTCACCAATACAACAGTTATAACACAATAACGGTATAATAGAACACCGAGGAAAAAGCAAAGCCAATGGCGATTGCTCATTATTTCGAGATGGTGACATCCGCTCCGATGTCAACCTGATACAAGACAATGCACCTGATAATCGTGTCAGGCATTTATATAATGTCGTTGCTTACTTTCTCAGGAATTTCATATAACGTAACATAATATCGTATCGTATGTTTTCGAGGCGGGCTACTTGCCAACAAGCTCGTAGAACGTCATGCTCGTATCGCTTTTTAAGGACTATTGTGATCGCCCATTACAATATCACAAAGCGCACCCATCTGCACAAGCGACCTCTGCATGGGCTACAGCATTGCCCAGCGTCGACGCTGGTGTGACCGCTCTACATGTAAACCAAACATGACCAACAGCTAACATCGCGTACCAACCGCTGACAACCCTGATTACACACACGCTCCAGCAGCATCCACGACCTTCATGCCGGATAGAACAACAAAAGCAACAATCGCGATACCAGTAAACGTATGTATCTTTCAGTCCAGCAATTAATAGAGCGTACTACTTCGTAATGTCGCAGTAGTAAATGACTACGACATTGCCACAAATTCACAAGCGACACAACGGATAAGTTCATAACACGGATACGCATCCGTATCAATTTACCGTAACATTTCGCTCTAGCGTAACTAATGTTATCGAAGCAGTGATAAATCACTTAGCTAATGCAGCTGGCGCCCAAGCGATCAATCGATCCATGACTTTTCCAGCGTTCGAGGTCTAAACAAAATACGAAAGTACAATTACTACTAATTTTACAGTATAAATTATCTTTTAGCGACTTTTAATGCCAATTTAGTCTACTTTAAGTGAAATATTACTAGTTAAACTGTGATATAAACTAAGCGACAAAGTTCGACTGATACAAATCTTAAACTTTAAATTTTCACTTGCCCAGCTTGAATACTAACATAAACAATTCCAAACAATCCGAATTGTTAAAACTTGACTAATTAAGCGCATTTATGACGCCACGTCAAAAGAGCCGACTCTTACCCAGGAAACTAATAAAAACTAATTTCATCATAAATTCATCCAACAACTTTTAAACCACAATTTCACCTCACAAACAACTATAATAAAAGTCAGAAACATAATTATATCATTTAACTGCGTTTAGGCGAAGTCGAGCCAGTAAACCAGTCAACTGACTTTTCCAACACTTTTTCTACTAAAATCGATTATTATATATCACATACTATAATTTGGTCTAGATAATAATTATATACGATATTAATCCCAAAGTCAGAAATTCAAACTAAAAAATTCAAAAAGTCTAGCGTCCACTAAGCGATCCCAATTTCTCGTCAAATACGTAATTTCGACTCAAGAACAACTAATTTAAAAGCCCAAAGAGAATCAAATTAAGCGATAAAATCGAAAACCCAAAAGTCAACAAAAGTCAGCTTTAGTCGAGCTAGAAATACGCCAAAAAGTTTACTGCGCTTGAATGAGAAGAGAGGATGATGAGAGGCTACTCAAAAGAGGGTGTTGGTGTCCAAAGCTTGCGAGATGGAGGAGAAATCGGAGAAAGAAATTTCGAAGGGGGAAGTCGATGCGTGCAGAGAGAGGGAAGGAGATGGGTTTGTGTTTTTCTTTGGGCCTTGGTTGGTTTATGTGGTGGGTGGGTTGGCCCAATATTTTTAAGTGGTAAGCGCGATCGTTTTAATTGATCGTCACATACCGTTTTAAACATCACCATTAGCTACGGCTTGTTAACATTTATGGTACATAAAATATAAAGTGGTTTCAAATTTTCACGTTAATCAATTTAATAATCTCACATTTTAATTTATTAATTAGCAGTCGTTACCAATTTCTGAGTCATGTGACTTGATTAAACACCTTGTTTATTCTATTTGTCATTCACATAAAATTAAAAGAAATAAAAAAATTCATGTAACTCCGTGATACGTTTTAATTATATTTAATCATTTATAAAAAATTATTTAATCCTTTACATAAATATTAAAGAATTAATAAAATTCATTCATCGTGTGTATTTGTTACCGCTGATCGATTTAATGAGTTATAATTATTATGAATTAAAAAATATAAATATAATTTTATCTTTTTGTAAGTCTCAAGTTGTGGAAATAATGAGTCACGCTTCCCGATCAAAAACTGATAAGAGTCGTGTAACTTTTTAAGTATTTTAGTCGTTTATATTCTGATAAGTAAAAATTGTGTCGTTATATTTATTTCACTTACAAACATTATTGTATTTCATTGTATCGATTCAAATATAAATTGTATGGAGTATTATATTATAAAAATTTATGTAGTCATATCGTTTGTTATTCTAATGTATATATAAAACATGTATAGTACTTGACAGTTAAACATAGAGAGAAATATTTTTTTTTCCGATGTTCTATATACATATTCATATGTGTTCTAATATTTAGTTTATCTAAAAATTAAAGAAATTATAGAAGTCATGTGACTTCGATTAAACCTTGTTTATTCTATTTAATCATTTACATAAAATTAAAGAAATGAAAAAATTCATGTAACTCCCATGATATCTTTTAATTATATTTAATCCTTTACAAAAAATATTTAATCCTTTACATAAATATTAATGAACTAATAAAATTCATTCATCATTATTGCATCAATTTAATGAGTTATAATTATTATGAATTAAAATACATAAGTATAATTTTATCTTTTTTGTAACTCTCAAGTTATGGAAATAATGAGTCACATAACTTCCAATCAAATTAATGAGTTATAATCATCATAAATAAAATATATTAATATAATTATTTAATTTTAAATAAAGTAACCGTTTGTAGGGGTAATTGTTGTGTACCGAAAAATGTAAGAAGCAGCATTTATGTGATCCTTTGATTTTAAGAAGATATATAGATATAGATATAGATATAGATTGGTATTCGAGAATTGGACGATCACGAAAAGAAAACATTTGTTTATTCTATTTAATCCTTTTCATAAAATTAAAGAAATGAAAAAATTCGTATGGCTCGTGATATCTTGGTATATTTTATTAATTTACAAAAAATTATTTAATCCTTTACATAAATATTAAAAAATTAATAAAATTTCATTATTATTGCGTTTATAATACTTAATCAATTTAATGAGTTATAATTATTATGAATTAAAATACATAAATATAATTTTATCTTTTAAGTCGATTTGTAGAAAATAATAAAATTCATAACTTTCGATCAAACAATAAGTGAGTGCTTAACTTTTAAGTATTTTTTAATCATTTATAATTACAATGAAGTTAATTCATAAATACATTTATATTTTATTTCATTGAGACATTATTGTATTTCGTTGGCGATTGAATATAAATTATATGGAGGTATTATATTAATAAAAATTTATGTAGTCATATGTTTGTTGATACAATGTATATAAAACATATATAGTAGTTCCACACACAGCTTAAAAGTTAAAACATATAAGAAATATTTGCTTTCTCAGGTGTTACATATACGTAGTTATATGTGTTCTAATATTAAGTTATCAAATTGAAATTGTAGAAATCGTGTGACTTCGATTAAACCTTGTTTATTCTATTTAATCCTTTACATAAAATTAAAGAAATGAAAAAAATTCATGTAACTCTCATGATATCTTTTAATTATATTTAATCCTTTACAAAAAAATTATTTAACCTTTACATAAATATTAAAGAATTAATAAAATTCATTCATCATTATTGCATTTGTAATCACCAATCAATTTAATGAGTTATAATTATGAATTAAAAATACATAAAATATAATTTTATCTTTTTTTGTAGCTTTCGAGTTGTGGAAATAATAATCCTCCTTTGATAAATTAATGAGAGTTATAATCATCATAAATAAAATATATTAATATAATTGTTTTATTTTAAATAAAGTAAGCTTCGTTGTAGGGGTATTTTGTCTTCATGAAATAGAAAGAAAGCAATTATATGATCGCAGCTTTTTTTTAAGGTATATAAATATGGGTCTGATATAAATATAGATTGGTGACTGTTCACTGAGGAGTGGACCAATATGAAAGAAAACATTAAACATAATGGAGGGTAGCATGTAACAATTGCTATCATATGCTTCTAAAGATAATAACAGTAGTGCCAATTGACTCTGAATAAAATAGTAAGCAGAAACGGACACACTGGTGCATATATGATGGATAAAACTAAATCAATTTAAACCGAAACAAACCTTATCCCGCTAAGTGGAGGCGTGTAAAATGCACAAGCCTTTAGATTTGGACTGTTGTTGCATAGAACATATCAGTTAAAGTATATATTATATCTACTGAAGAAATAAGTTTATGATATGCTACACTGATCTATTTTCATCGTACTATAAATACAGAAGTATTTGGAAAATTACAGTTTCACCTAGATTGCAGAGACTGTTTAGACAGGTTCTTCTTCCTATAGTACCACATAATATACACTGGGTTCGATGGAATAATGAGGAAAGCTTCATCTGGTATGGAGGAGGGGAAGAAACTAGGTGGTCGGACTCTCATCGTCTGAGGAACTGTACTGTCGCCGACCAGGGAATCCACTGGAAACTGGCTGCAACATTGGATTCACTGGAACTGGGAATTTGTGAGCAGAACTAACTATGGTGCGTTCGTTGATCATACCAACTTCCTTGCATACCCTCTCAAGAACTGATAAGAAATCCCTGACAACCATGAATATCCTAAACGGATGAGCTTCCTCCTTGGCCGAGTTTCCATGGAAATATTCAGTTATTTCTTTCACTAGTGTGAGAGCAACACTCTCCTGAGCTTGAATCCTTATAATTTCCTCCTCGGCAGTTTTCATGAATCCGTTCATTGTCTCGGAAAACTTATTACTGCTACTTTGATCTGAACTGATTGTTTCATTTAATCTGATAACCTCCACAATTTTTTCAAGGCCCTTGGAGAGCTTCATGACATCACTATTGAGTATTTCCGAATCCATGGCAGCAGCTTTCTTCACATTGGTAAGGTCTGAAGCAATGCTAGAAACAACTTGAAGGCCAAGCTTGCGGCACTTCACGTCATCATTAGTTGTGGAAGTCTGATTTTGATCTGAAGCAGAAATACGAGCACCTTCACTTCTAGTGATCTCCTGAACAACAAAATGTAGAAGAGTTGTTTTTCCATCTGCTCCCTTGACATCAACAAGCTTGAGAAGTGTATCGAGCTTGAAAGCATGAGCATCACCACGGTTTGTCCCCACATTCATGCGGTTCCCTGTCTTCAGCACAGCTTCCAGGAGCTTCAGAAACATCCTGCTGTTTCTCAATTCTTCACAGGCTGTCTGCAAGTTAATCACATCGGAGATGAAAATTTACACCAGATTATATTCCAAAATGAAACTTACACTGGAGAGTGCTCAAACTCGCCCAATCTAAACCCACGCTAAGAATGTCGAACAAGGGCTGTCCACAAACCTAATACCATGTCTCATAAGTATATAACTAAGAATTAAGGAGATCTTACTCAATTTCTAGGTTCTAGGTGGTAGTATATTTTCTGTTGCTTGGACTTTGGAGCATGATAGACAAACTGTGTTACGGATTCTTTATAAAAAAGCATACTATTGAGTGTTCTATATCAGTAATATTTATATGTTGCAAATGTTAAAACTTTGTCTGTATGCTCCAACATAAACTAGTGAACAACTCCTTCAAATTGCTGATCATTAAAAACTTAGTATCCCCATGAAGTCAAAACAAACTTTTTATCTCCAAACCTGGTTATGAGGAGAGTGGATGGAGAAAACATAAATCCAACCATGATATTTACTCAATCACCATGTGTATCAGTTAACATGTTCAATGTTTCTAATTTTCTATAAGTTTTAGGTGAAAACAGCACTTTCCCTTCTCGCAATTAGCAAGTAATATGAGAGCATGATAAGAACTTCGAATAATGTCGACTTTTACCTCAAGTGTTTCAAATGACTTCTTGAGGTATTCAACCTCAGAATCAAAATTTGATATGTAAAGCATTGCATCGATTCTTTTGAATGCAAAAGGAATATCAAGAACCTCCTTCAGAAATCTCTCAGCTGGTCCAAGCTTTACAGGAGAATCATCTTTGTGTTCTTTGAGCTTGTGTTCCTCTTCCTTGGTAGGAGCCATCTTCAACAAACTCTCAAGCAGATCAGTTCCGGGTGTTTCTGGGTTGCCTGCTCAAAAGTTCATAAGCATAAATAACCGCAGGCGAATAAAAGATGATCTACTATTGCAAATGTGAAAAAGGCCACTCTAATTATTTCTGTGTTATTTCAACAACTTAACATGATTAATACATGATTAGTATGCGATGTTCAACAAAAAAAAAAGTGTTCAACTAATATATGCAAAATCAATCATGTAATGTCATACTGTATCAACTGGCACCTTCAATTAGGTGCAAACATGATGGAAACTTAGACCATCAACATAGTCCAAGCAAAATCTTATACACACCCAACTGAGACCAATGTATTGAAATCTGTTATTATTTTGGATGTTATGCAAATCAATAAATGTAAAGGTAAGAGATTACCTTCAAGAAGGGCTTCACAAACTTCATCAACCGTTACATGAATGGCCTTCAGAAGAATTGCAATATTCTGTGATTTCTTTGGATCAAGCACCCTATTCTCTTGGCTTGGCAAAGGAAGAATTTGCCGACGAGTTGTTTCTGAGGGAGTGGGATTTGGGGATTTCACAATAAACAATGACTCGATCATCTCTTCATTCAACTTGAATGAGCTTGATCTCAGTACTCATGTCTTGAATCATTCGCTCACATCATAAATGTCAAACAAACTATAAACAACATCATTTAGATAATAAAAAATCGTACTTGAATGAGCTTGATCTCAGTTGATCCCACACCATTTCACGATCAGAGCTAGCTCTCACTTTATCCCAATGCAACGGCTTTAACTTTGGTTTTGGGGTCTCCTCACTTCTTTCATCGGCTTCATTCAGATTGGCAGTTATCCCAACACTTGCTTTATTTCTCTCGTGATTATCTGATTGAGTTGGCAATTGCATAGGGGAAATCAATATAGGACTCTCAATCGACATAGGCCTTAAGGGTGTCACCAATGCTGGTGGTCCAGATATAGGTTTCCTTGGAGGAGGAGTTGGAGTCTTTGGACTGTCCCAGTACTTTATTGGAGGAGGTGGCGGTGGGGGTGGGGGTGGAGGCGGGATGGAAATAGTTGGTGGCAGCTGCACTGATGGGGTCAAAACAGGGGTTTCTTCCCTCACTGGAGACTCCACACTGTGATCAGGAACATTGAAACTTTCGGAGTATGGTTCAGAAACATCACCCGCTTGCATCACTGGACTAGTAACTCTTACTGGAGACTGAACGTCCTCATCCAAAACATGAGAATATGATTCAAAAGAATCCCCATTATCCTTCACAGGGCTAGTTACACTCTTTGGGGACTCTACACCATGATCCGAAACATCTGAACTTAATGGTGAACATAGCTCAAGAAAACATTCATCCTCCTTCACTGCAGGACCAGTAACCCTTGAAGAATCCAAATTTATCTTATCAGAATCAACCGAAGTTCGAGAACTAGAATCAGCAACATGTTCGTCATTATGTAATGGACTAGAAATTAGCCCTGCTGAATCCTCATTCTGATCAGATAAACATGATTTTCCCAAATCTAAATCATCTTCTTTTTGCTTAACATGATCAATAGTTCTCTCCGGAGAGTCAACATTTTCATCCAAAACACTCGAAAATCTAAACGGATTGAAAACAAGAACATTCTGAGGAACTGAATCACATATCTTCACAGGGGACTCTACATCATTATGATCAGAAACATTCGAAATTCTAGGAGACAACATATCTAAACCACTAGGCAACCTCTCTGCGGACACTGAACTAACCCGAGAGGAGCACCGAGACAAAGATGGAGAGACATAATCCTTACTCACCCCCTCAAACCTCATTCTTGAAGGCGATGATGGTGGTGACGAATGAGTCACCGGAACAAGCTCAACCGCCTCCAGGTCAGGCGATTTAGGCATCAAGATTGGCCTTTTCGGACTCACACTAATCGAAGGAGATACGCTTGAAGAAGCAGAACGAGCAGGAGAACCCGAAACCGAACTCGAACATGAGTACGATGATGAGCTAGATGAGCTCGACCCATTATTCATCACAACATCTAGATTTGCAAAATCCCTTCTTGAACCTGATCCAACCCCAATCAAACTCTCCCTACCCGACCCTCGTGGCGAGTAAAACTCCTCACTATCTTGCCTACCAGAACCCATTCTCATTCCCACTATCGATATCCCAGTCCCACATTGGTTGCTTAGGACATTCCGAGAAGATGTATTAATAAGGTGCTGAGCTTTATCGATATCCACATTTTGGGTACCACTATTTTGCTGCACCCTATTCAATGGTGGCAATGGTTGAAGCTCGGGTGAATCCATTTTTCGTGGATTCAAACCCGAGCTTCCACTATTACTACGAACATTTTGAACATTTTGAGGATTTGGGTCTAACCCAACATGTGCATTAACCAATGTGCCTAAGTACAAGAACTCGGCACTAGTTTGAGAAGGTCTAGTGAGCTTTGGGATGCTTCTATTGTTATTATTCGATGTGTTGAATGAGTTACTAGTATCGGATCTAGTGGTTTTAGTTTCACTTGAAGATGAGTGGTTTTTGCGTTTCTTGTTGAGGTGGAGGAAGACGGCAATGAGGAGGATGATGACGGCGGCGAGTACGGCGGCGACGGCGGTGGCGATGAGTTTGGTGGAGGTGGATTTGGGTTTGGAGGTGGGGGTAGGGAGGTTGAGGGAGGAGATGTTGGCTGGGAAGGAGGCTAGTGAGGAGGGGGAGGGTGGGGTAGGTGGAGAGGTGGGGGTGGAAGTTGGGGAAGAAGGCTCGGTGGGGAGGGAGAAAAGGGCAGTCGGGAGTGGTGGGAGGGGGTGGTGGGGAGGTGGAGGGTGGTGGTGCGTCGGTGGTGAAGATGGGTTGGTGGAGGATGCGGCGGTGGGGGGTGGAGGAGAGAGGGAGTGGGATGGTGGAGATGAGGAGGAGGAGAAGGAGGAGGGAGAGATGGGGACTAGTGGTGGAAAATGGCATTTTGAGAGAGGTGGGGGGGAGAGAATCTCTTCAAGATGGGAGAGATTTACATGGTAGAGAGAGAGAGAGAGAGAGAGAGAGTGATTGAGTAATGAGTGTGAAAAAGGAAGAAACATTGATTGTACTAGTTATTACTGTACTTATTAGTCTACAGATTTAGAATGTATTGTAATGAAACTGGATTTGCTGACTACAGCTAACATTTTGCTAGTAGGGGGGTCCACATTTAAATAATGTTAAAATTAATTTAAATGACTATTTTGTTTTTAAATAAACTTACTTCAAACAAAATTACACTTAAAAAACAGCGAGTCAAATAATGGTTTATCCTTCTTTTTTAACACTGTTTCGATGCGATTTAATCTCTTTGCTAGGTACTGTTCATTGATTCGCTGCATTAAATCCATTTTTATTTTTTTTTGTCAACAGTCATTTTATTGAATATATAAATTAAAATATTTGCGTAATATTTTTTTTATAATTTTTAGTAATGTAACTAGAAAATAATATATGTTTTGTTTGGTTAAGTTTATAGTAAATGTCATTATATTATTTTCAAATAATTTATCAAAAAACTATTGCATTATTTTTCACAATTATAATTAGATGTAACATATAAAGTCATATAAGAATAGATCTCCAATATCCCAAAAGTAATGCATATAGATGAGAGTAAATGCAACTACAATAATTGCATATGTATAAATACTTGAATTCCTTGTGAATTTATTCATGGAGCAACATTATTGATCTAATTTTTAGGATGTTTTGAAATTCAGATTTGATTCGATTGGTATAAACTAGAAAGCGAATATAGCCTCTACCTCCTCCGCTTCTAAATGATATTTATTTTTAATTTTCTTTAATTTTTATCAGCTAAATTTTCTTGAATCCAAGATACTTTCTTTTATTCAGATTCTTTATAATATTCTAGCTTTAAAATATATCAATAAAAAATATATTTCAAATTCTTTTCTATTGATATATTTTATCAAATATTATACAAACACAAACAAAAATATTTACCATCAAAGCTCACTATTAAAAATTAAAAATTAAAGCCTGTATAATCTTAAAAAAATAGATAAGTAATATTTTTAGAAGGAATATTAGAGCATGGCATGCAGCCATGTGAGTGGTGGTAGGCACCGACAGATGAGGAAACTCAGTTGTCCAAACAATACAAATAATTATCGAAGCAGGACATACTCCAGAGCATTTACTACTAAAATGAGCAATATTGCAATTACTGTTTCTTATTTGGAAGCTTGTGCCCAAATACATCAAATGCCCGTTTAACATGTTGCATGTTTTTTTCTTCAACATCATATTCGCTCTCGCCCTCACAATATTGTAGATCATATAGTATTATTTGTAATAATGAAATTCGAGTTCGAATCATATTTATAATTGACTTACTGACGAAGCTCCATCAAATTACATTTGATTCATAATTGACTTATTGACGTAACTCATACAGGTAATTCATATAAAGGCATGAACATTGAACACCAATCACAGTCAATACTAAAAAAAGTGTATAATATAATACTCTGTAATAACTTTATCTTTGACTAAATATGTTTATATTCACAAGGTGGCCGACACCTCTATTTTCTTATCTTAAGGTTAGTGCGTTTGATCGTCTTATTTTTATACTCCTAATATATATTTAAGATCATTTAAATTCAACACACATCTTTTATTTTCCCTCCAAACCATACTCTCACATTTTAATTAAAATAAAAACTTAATTTGAGATTTTATAAAATAACAAAAACGCCCAAACAAAAAGAAATGGAAGGAATATTACTAATCAATCAATAAAAATAAGATCCACCGACGAATAAATTACTCCAATCCTTGACACTGTACGTTATATACGTTGGGAAGGGAAACTTTTTGGTAGCACTATTATTTTGAAGAATTAGTTGTCGTCGGCGAAGCCAAAATATGCTTCTACAAAATTGATGTTTTATAGGTTTCACAGTTTTCGAAAACTGTATTAGGTCTCCGATGCATATGTTTGTGCAACACGTTATTAATTATTAAAATTAATTACTTCATTTCAACCTCTTCTTCCTTTTGTTGGTGTAAAAATTGCATTAGCTATAGTCGGATGTTAATATAGTTGATTCAACTCAAGTGGTTGCAACTTGCAAGTGCAGAGTTGATCTAGATAGACTCGATTACTTACGAATTTACAAGTATATCATCTATACCCCTTTTGCTGCATCTCATTATATCTTTCGTTTCATCATGTGTTGGTAGTTATATCATAATCACTCGTGATGTCTATAATACATGTAATAGGATCAATAAGAAGGCAGGTAGAAAACCCTATCAATGCACAAAATAACAAAAAACGTACACACTTCGAGGCAAAGAGGAACATAGTATCACAAAACCTCTTTGAGCAAGAAATAGTAAGTTTATACTAAATAGTATCTAAAGAATCACTACTTACTTTATGTATATAATTGGATTCTTTTTTTTGCTAAGATAATTGGATTCTTTAATCTCCATAACTTTAATCAAACGATCATTACTTGGATACTTTTCAAGAAATTTAAATCCACACAAGTGGGTACTTTTCAAGAAATTGAAACCCAAAAAAGTGGGTGATATCAGATCAACAATTAATAAATCGTTGTTAATTAGGCATGATTGATGGTGGAATGCATCTCCTATGACTAAGCACAACAAATAATGGCTGGTCACTCGCTTTCAAAAGAATTTGAAAATTGTCTTGGAGCTCCATGCAATCACATATTGGCTTGGATGGAGTGATTAAAGAAAAAAATAGGCACCATCAAATGGAGGAGTATAAAAACAAGAAGTGACGATGACACGCCAAATAATCGATGCACACCCCACAACGTCAAGCCGGTTGCTGAATCAACAAATGCGAACAATTCCATGAGACAGTTAATAATTCCATGAATTTGGGACGATATTGTGATAGAGTTATATAAGGAGATATGGTAAATAAAACGGAGCAAAAACACACCTTGAGCTAATTTCATCAACAAGTAGAAAATGTCTTGAGCTGGGATATGCCTCCTATTTTAAGGAAAATGAGTTTGGAGCTGACAGGATCAAGCTGTTTTTTCATGCTGTGAAAGACACCATTTCATCCAGGTAAGGAAGCAATACTTCGATATGTGCTCTGGTAAATCAACCTGAATAACATCATCAACATCAGAAAAGTAATAGGGGAAGATGATTCCTGGAAAAATCTCTAGTATAGTATGTATTATGGACACCACAAAATGTGGCACAAGTAAATTGTGGCTATAGCAACTTGAGTTAAATGAAGAACTAGAACATACACAAATATCCAGTGTTACGAACATGTGCAAGTAAACAAATCAGAATTAAATAGATGGTTCTATAGATACACAAGAAAATATTATCTGGGTCTTACACTGTTCCATGTTGCAGAAAACCCATCGGTTGAGAGTAACCAATCACCACCCCCTGATTGGGAAACCATTTTGTCACTGATAAAATCAATCTGAGCCAACTCATTATCACTCCCAAATTCTGCATGAAAGTCTTTCCTCTTTCTCTTTCTCCGTCTCTCTTTCTTTTTTCTCTTAACCTTGCTAGAAATCCTCTCATCTGACTCTGATCCACTATCTACTGAGAACCGGTCGTGATCTTCTAGCAAAGAATACTTATCAGTCTTGCGAAAAGTTATACCGTTATTAATAAACAGAGATTCCCACAACTGAGAAGTCCCAAATTCCTCTGACAATCTATAGTATACAGCCCAGGATTGCACCCCTAACCATTTCACTGATTCCAAAGTTTTCCTGCAGAAGCATTCTTCTAGCAATGGACCTATACTTCCAGTTGAGCTAGTAGATTCAGACGCTCGAGAAATAGCACGTTTAATCATATCTTTTTCCTCCTGAGCACCTTCTTCTTGAATAATCCGGAGAAGCTGACGAGGTTGACTTGTAACAGCATTCAACAGAAGTAAATCATTGAAGAACAAACCACTTCTACTGCATTTGATAAGAACAATTTCAAGCCAATGAGACACATTTCCATGTTCGAGGGACTCTACCTTTGGACCTAAGTACTTACAAATCAAGTCAAGGAAAACGGGGAACTCCTGTTCCTCAAGTATAATTAGAAGGTGACGACATAAAGTTGCAAACGGCTCCACCATCAGAAATTCATTGACAACTTCCCATACATCTTTAACATCCTCTTTGTACATTAAGTCGACAAACAACTGTACAAAGAAATCAGAATCAATTGCTAAAATCTCTCCATCTCTTAATGAATCAGCAAATTGACTTGATGACCAAAATTCTGGAACATACTCCAGAAAATTCTCCACAGTTTTGAGGACATCCAAATCAAGAAAGTAATGTGGTTTTGTAGCAACCATGGCAGGAGATTGACCCCGTTTTCCTTTCCACTCGAGCTCTTCCCAACAAATGTCTCGATTTACAAATGCAAACTGAGACAAGGCTTTTGCCCCCTTTCTGTGGTCCAAGTTGCCAGTTCCAGCGAAATTTGAGAACCATTGAGTGATGCGCCATGGGTTTCCTGCATTGTTCACAACAATTGGAATACATAAATGAAGTAGAAAAAAAACCAAGAAGCAAACAACCCTGAAATACTGTAGTCATAAAAAGTCATCACAATGAGGAGAGAATTATGATAAGACAACAGAAAAGCTTTTCCTTAATTCCAGACTATCACCTTTAAAATTATCAAGCTATACAAAATACACCGTCGCCAACCTATCCACACGCCTAAAAATTAATACTTATAATCCCATATAAAATAAACTCCAAGCTAATTACCTCAAATAACTACTCCCTCCATCTCAAAAAGATTGCCAAGTTCTAAATTTTATATATTTTTGTATATGTTCAATACTACTTGAGATTAAATACATCAAAATATATTATTTTGAACATACTTTACTATAAATATGGTGATTTCGATTCAAAACAATGTTACATGAGCCAATTAGAGCGTGAAGTTTGTAACTTTCTACCATTAAAAACCAAACTAGACTGCTATCAAATTTACCTCAAACAATCAATATCAATCAACCAGACCCAAAAATTGAAAAAACAACACAAACATTCACCTGTATCGAAATATGGTTTTTTCAACATACGGAGTACTTTACTATTAACATGGTGATTTCGATTCAAATCAAAGTTAATAGTATGTGCTAATTAAAAATGGAGCTAGTAACATCCACCTATATCAAAATCTAGTGTTTTCAACATACTACACTTTACTACGTATTAGCATGGTGATTTCGATTCAAATCAAAGCTATGTATGCCAATTAAAGCACAAAATTTGTAACTTTCGGCCATTAACAACCTAAACAATCTTTTAGCGATGGAGGCAGTAATATCGATCAAACAATCAAAATTGCCAAAAAAAATAAATATTATCCACCTATCTCCATCCCTAAAAGATCGTCCACTTTGCTTTTTCAATTGGCAAAATTAACAGGTCTTAATCAACACTCGCAACCCGAAACAGTGATTTGAATCAAAATTATAAAGTACGCTATTAACACTATATTCTAATACATACATTTTCATAAAATATCGATCAAACAAACCAAAAAATAAAAAAATCACCTCTGAAGAATTCTTCTAAAAGATAGCTTCTTTCAGCTAAAATACCTCCCACTTTTTTGGGAACCTTATGAAACATCAACTTCAAAAGCTGAGCCGCCACGTGTCTCCGCTTCAATTGTTTTAATTCCAATAAATTCATAAACAAATCACGCCGCTTACGTGGCGAAATCGAGCCAATTCCCGCAATCGAGTTGCAAAGCCAGAGACGCAACTCGGCTCGGCTTCCGGATGACGTAAGCAATGACCAAATCAATGATTCGAGTTCGATTAAGCATGATTTTGACTCGTTTATTAAAGTTTTATCGTGATTTTGACCCAATTTGGGGGGTTTTAAGGATAGATTTTGCATTTGGGGGGGAATTAATTCAGGGGTTTGTGATTTTGATGATTTGGGGAGAGACTTGTATAGATTTAGCATTTGGGGTTTTAATGTGTTATATATGTATTTGTTTGAGAAAAATATATTAATATGTAGTATTTTTAAAATGTTTTATTATTAAATTGATAATTTTTATTTAAATCAAATTTTTGGATGTGAATAAAGATTATAAAGTTTATTAATTTTTAACCATAAAAAATCAAACTTAACAATCTTTTAAGGATGGAAGAAGTATAAAATATATTTTTAAAGTCGAATTCCAATAATACCGTGTGAGGAGTTTTGCAATAATATGTCCAGACCCTATTGGGCGATTAAACGACAAAACAAACTATGTATAGGCCAAGCCTATTTCCAAGCAAAAGTGTACAAGACACACTATTATACACTTTTTATCTTGTTCATGCCTTGAAAATAATCCCATTCATAGCTAGAATCACTCGTTCATATAGTAACGAATTGGTCAAGATAGTCTTGACACTTTAAAAATTGTCGTTATTATCATAATCAAACCTAGCTATTATGATCTTAAAGTGTCATCAACCCCTTGATTAATCATTATCAAGAGGGAGGTAATTGTTGCAACTAATGTAAAGAGTTGACCAATGAGGAGGTAAACACCCAATCCTTGATGAGTTATTATAAAAGTGTGAACTTGGAGCCATGACCAAGTTCTACATTTTCTATTTGGACTCTCTTTGATTCATCTTTGATACATCCTGAATTATTACAAGTGCAATGTTTGTTTCAGAACATGAAGTGCAATGGTTGTTGAAATGTGTACATCTTGGATTAGAGTAAAAAGGTAACAGGTGCAATTGGAATATAGTTACTTTAAAGAAAAATTTATTAGATGTGATCAGAGTCACAATAGGAGCTTCATTACAACAGTAAAAAACTCAGCATGCTTAAAGAAAAATCATTCATATCAGCTCCTACAGATTGTTGAATGACAATACGCTTTGTAAATCACGGTTCGTTTCAACATGAAAAATTGATATCTCTGCCTAAGCAGAACATGAAGCATCAGCAAAACGAATCAAAAACTCAGTTCAAGGCAATTGGAGAGTTTAATCATCATCCTCATCATCATCTTCGTCCATGCCTGCAGCAGCATTCAGAGCATTCAACCTCTCGATCAGCTTAGCTTTCCTTTCTTCGTAGGTGAGTTTCTTAAGGTTGAACCTGCAATGAGAACCGACAAAAAATAGAACTAAGTAATGGTACTAGCAGCAATAGAAAGAATAAATTGTTCTGCACGATGGTGAATACAATTTAATACATGCAATACAATCACGATTTCCAAAGCCATTTGTAAGAAGAAATATTTACCTCTTGTGCTCCTTGGGTGGCTGTTTCCCGGATTTCTTAGCAATTGGATCAGCACGAATTGCAGCATGAACCTTTTTGAACAACTCCTCTAGACCATCAGCTTCAAGACTCCTCTTGAGGTACTCTGAGAAGTGAGATTGATATTTTTCAGGCTCTTCCTCTTGCATGGTCTGCATTTCTCCCAAATTAAAGTAAACATTCAAGTTACAAGGACATACGGGAGCAAAACAGGTGCCATGAGAATCATCAATAAAAACATAATTAGTTATAAATTGAAAACCAGCTGTTTTAGATAAGAAACCCACCCTCATGTAGTCAGCAATATGTCCTCCATAAATGTATTTGCGGTGTACCTCAGCATCAAGTTGCTTGCTTTCCTTGTTAAATCCAGCAAACCTCTTATCGCTATGAGGAATGTCAAGTCCACCATCTAATGCTCCCTACATTAGAACAGAAAAACTGTGGTGAAAAAACTATGGAACAAACAAACGTTAATGCTTATTTTAAACCTCTGATTCTGGAAATAGATAACAGAAAATGCGAAGGGAACCCTCGATCATGCTATAGGGAAAAAATGAAGGCATTAGTTGGGTAGACTTCAGACTAAAAAGTCTTCTACGAATGTAAAGCTTAAAAAAGATTCCATGCAAGATGCAATGTTAACTATTCAAGGGGGAACATGATTATGCTGAAGATCATTCATACACCAATGGTATCTTCTTTTTTACTTTCATTTCGACTATTATTTGATTTCATTCAGTAGCAATACGGAGCTATCACCTCCCTTAAGAGCACCGAAAATTCGGTTCCCGGTAGTGGTCCTTAGGAGACCAACATCCAAGAGGGCACGGAAAGGCCTCCTGGTTTCAGCTGGTTCCACAGAATAATCCTCACCAGTAGCCTGAAAAAAAAGACATTAAAGTCCTCATTGTAAACATAGTTGAAAACACTACAAAGAAACAAGAAGCAAAAAAATTACCTCAACATTTCCTTCATATTCATCATCCATCTCGAGAGTTTTCAAAACACGGCGAGCCAACAAAAGTCCAGTGCAATAAGCTGCTCAAAAAAGGTTTACCATTAAAGCTACACACTACAAAAAAACAGAAAAATATCATGCTAACATACCTGCAGCATAGTTTGTAAGGCCAACCTCAAGACCATATCGGGGCAATTCATGGGCATAAGCAGCAGCAAGAACCATGTCACCAGTAATGCTTGCAGACACAATTTGAGCAACAATGTCCTTGTTGGTCTGAAACAGGACAGGGCAATTCTCTATAAAAGATAGAATGGTAAGGGGAATTGTATCTTATACAAGAAATGTTCTTGAGGAAAAAGCTTTTTTATAAAATACATTCAAGGATCATCAGGGATGTGATATAAAAATGTTGTTGCACAACAAAAACGACATTAACACCATACGAATCGAACAACAAAGTGATATTCAAGAATTTCACACTTGTTCTTATACTTGTTAGTATTCTAAAATACAATCATAAAAATGGAAGTATATATGTGCTAAAAATGTAACACGATACAATCTTTAGGCAAAAGTAAGGAGTACCACCACTTACAAATCGCACAACAAACCGGTATTTCGGAGTATTATACTTGTTCTTATCCTGGTTGATCAAACGAGTCCTCGCACGGTAATCAGTCTTGCCCTCTGCACACCCGCAAAATACAAAAACATTATCTCCAATTCAACACAACTATAAAAATATGAAGGTATAGACAATGTATATCATACTCCCGTACCTCTCCTTCTCTTGAATTTGACCTGGTATCGCTTGAAGTAAGCTCTCGACTTCTGAGCTTTGACAAATGCCTGTTACAAAATATAAAGATATTTACACATCATCAATGTTGAGCCAATAAGCATGTAATAGTTAACTTAAAACCCATTTTACAATTCAAAATTGCAACTTTACAAGGAAATCAGAATTAAAAAGCATATTAATAATTAAACTAGTAAAGCACACTAAATAATAAACTATACCCAGAATTAGGAAGGCTATACGATGAAACATTTGATTGATAAAACAATATTACGCGACTGAAAATAAAATCTACATACAAAATAACGTACACATTTATACTCCAAGAGACCCAAAAAGTTACAATTTTGATTTCAAATGGTTAAAACTTTTTATTGTCAATTTTGAGGTCAAAATTAAAACTTTTTAGCTTCAATTGTTACACACAACTTTGATCTGAATCAAAATTACCATATTAATGATAAAATAGGTTAAATATACGATAATTTGATATATTTTTCACCAAATATTATACGACATACACGCATATTTGATTTCAAAATTTAGAAAAGTCAACCATTAAAAATGAAAACAACTTGATAACGTAATCAGCTGAAACTTACCATTGCTGCTTCAACGGCTGATCAGATAAACCCTAGGGCTTCAGAGAGAGAGAGAGAAAATATACAAGAAGTTAGGGTTTTGTAATAATCCAATATTTTAGTGGGCTTGGTCTTGGGCTTTTACTGGATTGAAAAGTCAGGTTAGAGTTCTTATTAGGCTATTAGGTGAGCTAGTTGGGCTTGTATTTTACTTCATTTTACAAAAGTGTGAAAACATACCAATAAACGAATTAATCAGCAGATGCTGCCTCAATCGACAAGAATCCGTAGCCTTTTAATTTAACCACTTCAATACGGTATTTGCTCATTATGCAGAAATGAACCTATATCAGTATTTAATAAAAGGAAAGGCTGAGGCTTATACTAGCTTATTTACTAATCGGTTACGCCCAAAGCCTTCATATTATGTATTGATGATATCATATGTAGTTATGATCTAATCATATAACGCATTAATACATATTTCAAGGAAAGAAGACATGAAATGAGACACTTAAGAGATACGGAGTATAGAGTATATTCATGATTAAAAAAAAATAGATATAGTTCGGAATCAACTTGAAAGGTCCGATTTGAGGTTAGTGGAACCAAACTCCGTCTTGTTTTGGATTCAGTTTGAAATATATATTCAGAATATGGGATAAAAAATCTAACCGGTCCTAAAACTTCAAACACAAAATCGCGCTTTAACATTTAGGAAACCAAACTAACATGTGAAGCTCGAAAGCAAAATTTAATTACATCAAAGCTCGAAAAAGATAATGAGTTTAGTACACATGATTAAATCATGTTTTTATAATGGTCAACACGGTCCTCATTGACCACAAAAAGCATTAGAATATTATCGTCGTCACCTTCCTAATAATTGATTTTATATTCATATCTATCTCTCTTTTTTCTCATATATTTAGGGTTCAAAGTTTCAATTAATAATCTTCATGCGATGGCGAGCCCCAATTCTCAGCCATCAGGTTTTTTTTCAATTCAATCATTTTTAACCCTAATTCCTTTTATTTATTTTTACTCAATTTCTTTAATTTATAAAAAAAATATTCGTTTTTAATTATTATTTATTTGGTAATTGATGTTAATTGAACTTCTTTTTTTGTTATTAATTTCAATAAAGCCTTCGTTTTTGTATAGTGTTTTTTTAATTGATTTAGCTAGGGTTGGGATATCAATTGAACATATAAAGTTTCAATTTTTGTTACTAATTTTGAACCGATAAAGTATTATTTTTTCCTAATTTTGTTAGGTTTCGATAATTTTTGGTTTAGTTAGATTTGGGGATAACAATTGAACCGATAAAGTATTAATTTTTCCTCAATTTTTTTGTTATTAATTTCGATAATTTGGTATTAGCTCTGTTTGGTATACCAATTGAAATGAAGTTTTAATTTTTTTTTCTCAAATTTGAGCTTAGGGTCTGGAGCTGTAACTGATTATGTGATTATCCGGAGTGGATAGACTCGGGTGTTTCTGCTTGATGTACATTTAACTTGTTTATTTCGTTATCGAACTACTAGTTTAATTATTTACGTTTTGGTTGATGGGATTTCGATGAAGATGGATATATGTTGACGATATTAGTGCATTAAGGGTAAGGGGGTGGGGGTGTGTGAGATTCGTGTGGATTGGATGTTGTTAATTAACGATCAATTGTTGCTATGTGGATTAGAATTTTAGAATTTGATTAAGTTTCAGAAAGAATTGGGTACTTAGGCAAGGTGACATTGGACTTTACTGTACACACAATTCTCGTGTGATGTACTAACTCTAGGTGACATTGGATGTCGATGTACACATAATTAGGGGGATTAAATAGACAAACGCGACTTGTGAGCCTTTAATGGTATAAATAGAGATGGTGTTGTGTGATGTACTAACTCTGGATGCAATAGCATCATGTAGTTTTTCTCTTTCCTTTTTGATATTCATGTGTTCTCTGATACTACATTTTGATTTTTATTATTTTTATAGTAAATTGGCATGTGAATTTGATTTTGGGTCGCGGATAAAGGTCCTGAACTGTAACCTTAACAGTGCTATGAAATTTTCCTCATGTTTGTTCGCCATTGCTTCGTGACAGATTTATTCTATTCCTCTTTGGCATGATAAGATTCTTGATGTACTAGTGTTGATTTTTCGTCTCAATCATTGCAGGAAGTAGTCCGCCCCCAAAACCTTGGGAGCGAGCTGGGTCTTCCTCTGGTCCTGCACCGTTCAAACCTTCTTCTCCAGGTAGTACCAGTGATGTAGTGGAAGGCTCTGGAACGGCGAATCCTGGTGAGGTTGTTTCAACTGCAAATAGGAGTATTGCACCTGTTAACGCTAATAATACACTTGCTAGGCCAGTGCCTACCAGGCCCTGGGAGCAGCAGACATATGGAAACACTTATGGGGGTATTGCTTTCATCTCAAATTACAGCTGTTTCCTTAAAGTTGTCCCATTGCCTGATCTCTTGTTTAAAATAGAAGAGAGTAGGATTGCTGAAATGAAATGTGAATTATGATCTTGATTGTGTCTCGTATCTAATTATTCAGTTTTCATTGAACATTGAGAGAGATAAGTAATGCACCCTTATTTATAATTCATTGTTTGTATGCTTTTTTAGCTCGAGAAACAATAGGAAGGGGGTCCATATCATGTGTGCTTAGCAACGTTCATCAATTTCTTTGAATGACAATCTGATCAATGATATGCATTATTGTATTAAGAGTATTAACAATTCTGATAAAAAACATATGTTCCATACACATAATTGTTCCACTTGCAGATTAGAGATAATGAATTATAAAAGCCCATATGCAATTTTCATAATATTTGCAGAATAAAGATAATTAAGGATTGATATAATGAGAATGCTGTATTTTAAGAGATGCATCAAACTTATTCTGATTCCATTACTGTTGATTATGTACCAGGTTATGGAACTGGCATGAATTATAACTCCTCTGGCTATGGCACGGGAACATATGGAGGGACATACGGTGGAATGGGTGGGTATGGAGGGAGTTATGGTGGTGGATTGTATGGAAATAGTATGTATAGAGGAGGCTATGGTGGTCTTTATGGAGGGAGTGGAGGAATGTATGGTGGTGGTCTTGGTACTGGTGGTATGGGTGGTTATGGAATGGGCATGGGAGGAGGTCCATATGGAGAGCAGGATCCAAACAATCCATTTGGTGCTCCGTCGTCGCCTCCCGGGTTCTGGATTTCCTTGATGCGGGTGGTGAGTTAACATAATTATCATTAATTTTTCAAGTATTTGACACAAATCAGTACTTTAGTTGTGTCGACCAAAAACATTCATCTCTATTCTCATTTTATTAATATGTATTTTCTTAAATGTGGCAGATGCAAGGTGTTGTGAATTTCTTTGGCAGGTTTGCAATGTTGATTGACCAGAATACCCAGGCATTTCACATGTTTATGACAGCCCTTCTTCAGGTATCTATCTCTAAGTTCACCTTAAATGCCTCACTGGTATATCGTAAGTTATGTAATGTTTGAGGAACTCATGAAAGATAATAAATTTGCTGATGACTAATAATATATCGCTACATGTAGTTATTTGATCGCTCCGGCTTGTTATATGGAGAGATAGCAAGATTTGTCCTGCGATTACTTGGTGTCAAAAGAAAACCAAAAAAGGTCCATCCTCCAGGACTTCCTGGACTGCCTGGACCTCAAAATCCCCATGCCGGTCAGAACTTCCTTGAGGGTCCCAAAGCTGCTCCAAGTGGTGGTTGGGACAATGTTTGGGGAGATAACTGAAGCGTTTCTTCTACAGAGCCATTTCTGCTCCAGTCCATCAAATCCATTTATGTGGAGTTGGAACTAAATTTGCATGAAAATCCTAGAAAGGGGGATGAAGTAAAGGTCTCGATACATGTACAAAGTAGATATGAGCACCGGAATGTCCAGAAGTGTCGTAACACTCTTCACTCCCCCCCTGTTTTGTTAGTATTGGCTGCATTAGCTATCAGACAACTGGTTAATAGTGAATAAACAAGATGCAAATGCAATTCTTGTACTGTTATCTACTTATATACCTGTATCTGTATGGAATGAGTTAATTCAGATTGTTATAAAACTTTTCTGCCTTCTGTAAGCTAACATTTGTTGCCCGAGGTCTAGCTGTGAGAAGTACGAGTATTAAACATGATTAATTTCATTCAAATCATATATCGTATGGAGTATCGGGTTAATACTTAGAAGTTTGTTAATTTCTGGAGCACTGCTTTATTTAAGTGAATATTTAATACTTTGATAACAAAGCAAAACCAAGAACTGTCATGACAATTATAATAAACACCTACTACTGCTTTTTACTGTCTGAATCTATGCATACATACTATTCGATTGGATTCAATTTAATGCTTAAGATTTTCGAATTTATTCTAACCATAAATTAACTTTTTAATTATATACATACAGTAGTTAAATTGTTTAAAATTCTATAATCAATTCTTCATTTATCATAAATCCTCAGATCTCTTTACCGTGTCCCAAATTGATTGTCCCGTTTCATTTTATGACAAATTCTCAACCAGATCTGACCCATACTTAATTCTCCTCCCAATCCATTACAATCACATTTTTTTCAAGGCCAAATCATTTTTCAAGACGAAACTATGATATAAATATTCCATTCATTTTTTAATCGTTATTCTGCAAGACTTTCTACATGACAAGAAAATAAAATACCAAAAAACGATAAAAAATACACAAGAATCAATCAAACAATATAATTCATTTATTTGTTTATTTCTAAGATAAAAATAATCAAAAAAGACATTAAAACGTAAAATATTATTTATTACGCTAAAACGATAATTATAAAAAAAAAAATTTTTACAAAACACAACTATAAAAAATTGGAGGAAATAACTTTTAATTATATCTCCATATAATATAATGATATTCTTTAGAATTCCATGATCAATTATTAATTCTTCATTTCCCCGGATAATATATTCCTTCATTTATTTGCACAACTCAACTCTTCCTGCCTAAATCCCCAGATCCCTTACCTTGTCCCAAATTATTTGTCCAATTTTATTTAGGGGGGCAATTTTCCTCACCTTGTCCCAAATTAATTGTCCAATTTTATTTAGGGGGCAATTTTCCTTACCTTGTCCCAAATTAATTGTCCAATTTCATTTAGGGAGGCAATTTATTAACCAGATCTAGGCCACCCCCCCCCCCCCACCCCCCACAAAATGGACGATCTAGATGTCCTTGCTCGTGACTTCGGATTCCGTCCACAAGGAAAATCCGCCCCGATGCGATCCACCACCGCCACGTCATCCTCGCCGGTCAACGACGTATTCGGTGGACCCTCAAAGTCAACGTTTAATGATTTTGACTATGATTCAATTTTCAAAAATAATAATAATGATTATGATAATAGTAGTAGTAGTAGAAGTAGGAATGCTAGTAAAACGACGTCGGATTTTCCGGTTTTCGATAAACCGGTGTATGATGATGATGATGGTGGTGGTGATATATTTGATGGGTTGCCTGGGATGAAGAGTAAATCGATGTCTTCGTCGTCGAAAGGGGTGAAATTTGAGGATGGGGATGTGTTTGGTTCAATGGGGGCTTCTGGGATTGATCAATTTGATGACTTATTGGGGAATTTTGGGAGGAATCGGATCGAGGAGAGGAATGTTGGGAGTATGCAGGGGATGGATGATTTCTTGGGGGGTTTTCGGAAGAATGAGAAGGAGGTGAAGAGTAGTGGAAGCTTGAGGGATTTTGATGATTTGTTGGGTGGGTTTGGTAGTGAGAGTTCTGGCATTGGCAATAGGTATTTTTCCGTTAAAGATGAGATTTTTATTCACTTCAATCGCTAAAAGATCGTCCAGTTTTCATTTTGATGAGTTGGGTTTTAATTTTGAACTCGAATGTGTTTGAATATGTTGTATAATGTTTTGTGAACAATATATCGGAATATAGTAGTTTTAATTTAGTTTACAATTCACATGGTGTTTTTGATTCAAACCGAAGTTGAGTGTCAATTAAATCTGCGAAGTTTGATAGTTTTCACCATTGGAAAGCAAAATGGATGATCTTTTAGGGATGGAGGGAGGTGGATATGTTTACTTTTTTGCTGGATGATTGGTAAAGATGGCATGGTGAGATTTTAATAGGAGTGGATTAAGGTTATGGTTCACAAAATGTTAGTTCAAAATTGATGAGCTATTTTATCATGCTCACTTTTTTATTTGTTGATATGTGTAAGCTAGTGATAGTTACTGGACATTACAGATTTTGTTGAAGTATTTGATGATTCTTGATGATGTGGTTTCTAGCTACTTGAATTTGTAAACTCCTTGACTGACAGTGGCTGTCGTGTTGTTCTTCTAGTCAATTTAAAGACTGCTAAAATTTGATCCATGAGGATTTTTGGGTAAATTACATGACCTAAGGTAGATACTTTGATCTAGGAAAGAAGCCCATATTTTCCAATTCAGATAAAAAAATTCGGTGAAGGTAAAATAATAGCTGGTCTCCTTTTGATAATGTGCCTGCACTCCTCTTCCCTAGTGGTGTCTGACAGTGATATGTGTTTCCCTTAGGAGTCGTTATATACTTGCCTAATTTTGTTCCACATGGGAATCATCCTTTACTTTAGTCACGAGTGGATGTAGAGGCAAATGTAGAGTTGGACGGAGACTATTTTTGAATTTTTCTGTACACTATCATATCTGATGCTAGGATTAACGTTTGATTGGATTGGAAGTTATTATGTCATTTCCCCCCCAAGAAATTTCATATAGTTGTGCGGTCGTGCCTTATATTTTCACTATTTCCTTCCTTTTTAACTGTATATACTCTCTACCTCACAAGCATACTGGCTCATCATTTCTTGATTCTCAGGCCAACAAATGTTTCGCCTCATCCTCCTAAGCAAACTAGTCCATTGGACGAACCATTTGTGGTTTTGGATTCTACTTCTCCTATATCTTCTTCTTCTGGGGTTTTCACTGAACCACTGAAAGATATGAGTAAGCTTGGTAAATCGGGGAATACTAAGGTTAATACCTCCTCCATGAGTGGAGGATCGTTTGATGATATAGATCCCCTTAATGGCTTCAATAAATCTGTACCTCCATTTTCACCTGATAAGGATGGCAGAGAGAGTGACGAGAGCCCATCAAAGTCTCGACCAGGCCATTCACAGAAGAAGGTGCCAGTCGACAGTTTTCAGGAGTCTCCGCTTTTTGATATTCCCAGCGTCTCAACAGACCCAAAAAAATCTTTTGGGCAAAATGTATCATCTCCTCCACAATATTCAGGTGCTTCTCATAATGAGAAGAACTTCCAGGCAGATGTTTCTCCAAGATCAGAAGAACTACCAAATTCTTCTGGTGATGTATGGCTTTCTGTTTCAGAGGTTCCACTTTTTACCCAACCTACAAAATCTCCACCACCTTCACGGCCCCCTCCTCCAATACCTCGGAGAACTTCGAAAGCAGAAAGTGGTTACTTCTCTTCAAGCACAAGAAAGGCGGGCGAGGACTACTTTCCAAGTTACAATCCATACACAGATACCCCAAAACCTAGACATCCTGAAGAGAATAAATCATCAGCATCCCAAATTGATGACCTTGAAGATTTTTCCATGGGCAGAAGTCAGAATAATGTTCATCCAGGGGAAGATATGGATGCAGCAGCTGCTGCTATGAAGGAGGCCATGGATAGAGCTGAGGCTAAATTTAAGCATGCTAAGGAGGTTCGCGACAGAGAACATGCGAAGGCTGCTAAAAGCAAAGAAAATTTTCAGGCAGAAAAAGATGATCGAACCACGCAAGACGCTCGTGAGAGAGAGTATAGGGAGAATCAGGAGAGATTGGAACTCGAACGGAGGCAGAAAGAAAAAGAAGAGGAGGAGAGAGAACAGAGGAGACTTGAGAAGGAGAGGACTGAAAGGGAGAGAGCTAGACAAGCGGTGGAAAGAGCCACCAGAGAGGCTCGTGAAAGAGCAGCAGCTGATGCGCGTGAAAGGGCTGCTGCGGAAGCACGGTTAAAAGCTGAAAGGGCTGCTGTTGGGAAAGCTCAAGCTGAAGCACGAGAACGCGCTGGGAAGGCAGCAGTTCAGAGGGTGCAAGCTGAAGCTCGTGAAAGAGCAGCAGCTGAAGCTAAAGAAAGAGCAGAAAAAGCTGCTGCTGAAGCACGAGAGAAGTCAACTTCAGAAGCAAGGGAGAAAGAAGCAAGAGAGAAAGCTGAAGCCCAGCGTCGATCTCAAAGAGCTGCTGTTGAAAGGGCTGCTGCTGAGGCCCGTGAAAGAGCTGCTGCAGACTCTCAAGAAAGGGCTGCTAATGCTGCAAGGGCAACTCAACAAAATAACGAAAATGATCTTGAATCATTCTTCAGCAGCAGACCCAGCAGTGTACCAAAGGCCCGGACCAGCTCTTCTGTGAGTTTAGAGAATCTTAAATCTGACAGGCTATCTTGTCCATGTTTTTCTTGTGCTTCTTCTCATACCATCTGTTTCATTTTTTTGTTTTCAGGATCCTTTCTTTGATCAATTTCAGAATAAGGGAGGATCTGATTCAGCAAAGAGAACATCCTCTAGTGCCACTTCAAACATAAAGAAGACTTCTTCAGCTACAAATATAGTTGATGATCTCTCTTCTATTTTTGGAGGTAAACAGTGGTCTTTTTTCGTTATACATGAATCCCAGCTATGTTTATTACTTTCTTTAGTTTATATGACGCTTTTTTTATTTTTTTATTTCTTGCAGCTCCTTCATCATCTGGAAATTTCCAAGATATTGAAGGGGAAACAGAAGAAAGAAGAAGAGCTCGACTAGAACGCCACCAGCGAACACAGGAGCGTGCTGTATGTGTTATCTTTCTCATATTCCCCCTCTATCCTTAAAGAAATTAAATAAAAAGAAACACTCCAGTTATGTCATCATGTTCTGTTACTTTTAGAGTTTATCATTGTAGGATTGATTTGCTCTCTTCTACTCAGGCTAAAGCACTTGCCGAGAAGAATCAACGAGATATGCAAGTCCAGAGAGACCAAGAAGAGAGAAATGTAAGTGCCTTTGTTGCTCAAATAATATTTGGTGTGTGGATTTAGTGTTATGGTGTGTGTAAGTTTAAATTACTATTGTTTTGGTCATGAAACTGAGATAACTTGCTAGCTTCTTGTACCAGTCAATTGTGTTACAAAATGCTAAGAATTATATTGCCATTAATATACAGGATAGTTCCTGTGTTTTTATTAGCAATTGCTAGTTTGCTCTTTCTTCTCTCTTCTTAAGATGTTACAACCCCATATGATTGTAACTTTTTATGTGTATCAAGCGCATGTTGGGTATTAAATGTGGATAGTAGATGTTGATCCGCGTTGTTTGCATAACCCAGAAAGCTAACTCCCTCGTATGTATGATCTGGTACATTGTGGTTTCAGAGGATGGCCGAATCACTTGATTTTGAGGTTAAGCGTTGGGCTGCTGGGAAAGAAGGAAATTTGCGTGCATTGCTTTCCACACTTCAATATGTGAGCACCATTATCTTCCAACTCATGTCATATCTCTTCATAGTTCCTGTAAAGGTTGTAGGGGTCATTTTACACTCTCATTAACTTTTGGGTCCTGACTCCTGATTATACATTTTCTTTTAAAAGTGATTGAAGTTGAACCCGACATGGTCTTATTGAACACTGACTGATTAATGAAGCATTCCATGCTTTGAAGTTTCAAATGTGGTAGTCTCTTATATTGCATTGACCTATGAGGAGTGGATGTATTATGTTGCCACAGTTTATATAGTTTCACTTTTTTGTAATATGATAGGTTCAGTTTCCTAAGAAATATATCTTCCCACGTTCCCCACTAAAGAAAATAAGCTCACGCAATAAAAATTGGAAACTTTGGATAAATAAGAAACACGGACCATTTTAATGACGCATGTTTATGGCAGAAATTTAGTACAATGCTGGATTCATGGCAAATTATCTTCCCTCTCTTTTCTCACTAAAGGGAGTAAGAACAAACATAGCCAAAAGGAGTTTAATGTGAAACGGACTTCCAATTTGTCTCAAGATTCTAAATTTTCTCTAATTTATATCTAAACAGGTGCTTTGGCCCGAATGTGGTTGGCAGCCTGTTTCTTTGACTGATTTAATAACTGGAGCCTCTGTAAAAAAGGTTTACAGAAAAGCCACTCTTTGCATCCATCCTGATAAAGTGCAACAAAAGGGTGCAACTCTTCAACAGAAATATATCGCAGAGAAGGTGTTTGACTTGCTGAAGGTACTTAAGTGAAATTTTATTTCGTTTATTTCCCAGGTCTTTTGAAGATGTATATATTACCTATACTGCCATTTTAGAATAATTTTATATTTTTCCACAAAGGCATGCTTGGCAATGTAATCTGGTTATTCTCGTACAAGAAATGCCAGCATGCCATGGAAGAATACACATCTTGATTATTCTGCCTTACTAAGGTTGATATTAGATATGAGGTCCGTCAGAATAAGAAAATCCATTACATTTTTTGGTACACACCTAATACTGCCAGCCTGCCACCAAACCACCTATGGAAAATGCTTACCTAATATAGTAGAAGGTTTGTGTTTAATCTTTGGATGGGACTTTGGGTCAAAAGCCTATTAACATGCTTGTTTTTGAAACAGTTTTATTGGAAATTTGGTTACCTTGTCCTCCATGTGAAGTTTGGTGTTTATTTATAGCTTAGAGTACTAACGCTATGTAGTATGTAAATGGACTAATTAAGAGGGATGTCACGTTTGTGGCGAGAGATGAGGGGCACGCTTATGTAGTGCACACGTATCAAATGTTGTTTAGATTGAGTAGAAAATAGGAAGGAAAAGTTCTTGTGGAGTTGGCGTAGTTGTAGATAGAGTAGGTGGTTTATACTTTATAGTTGAGGCCTCGTAAGAGTTTGACATTCTATTGCAAAAAGAAGGGGGGAAATTGTCCTATTTCTGGAGGGGGGGAACTGCCTGCATTAAGAAGAAAAAGGTCTCGAGAATTTTTCAATTTGTCCTACCTTTCCGCTTTGCATGCCTCTAGAGAGACCCTCATCTTCCTAACTTGGTATTTATATCGCGTTCTTATTATTTTCATTGATTTGCAAAACAGGAGGCATGGAACAAATTTAATTCGGAGGAGCTCTTCTAATGCAACCTTCCGTAGTTTCAGCTATTTTTCAACCCTGGACTTCCATGAATGATGGAAGAGTTGGCTGATGCTCTGCATAATATGTGGCTTAAGAACTTGCTACCTGTGTTTCTTCAGAGTGGGAATTTGGTTGCCTGTCGTTCGGTGTAAATTAGTATTTTTTTCATGTTCTTGATGCGCCAGTGGCACGCTGGACCTGGCATCGTAATATGTTCTTCCAATGGCTGTATTTTGCCAATTCCTTTTTGTTCTTTCGTCTGTTTTTATGTAATTTTGTTGTAGAAGATGTTAATCGGTGTATTCACTATATATCAATGAATATCAAAGTGAGTCATGTACAAGTGTTGAGTACAGAATCAATTGGACATATACCTTCCATTGATTTTCATTGCCAAGTTTTGGTTTTACATAGTGATCAATAGTTTTGGTTTTACATAAACTTCCATTGGTTTTACCATTAGGCCGCCAAGGCCTGAGATCACATCACCTCTTCAGACTGCCTTAGAAACTGATCCGATCAATCGACAAGAGATATCACATGTAAGATGTTTCTGTTTGTTGCCTCCTTGATTTCATACGAAAATCAGACCCCAAAAGAGGAAGAAATAAATCTGAATTTTCCTTCAAGTTACTGAAATGGTAAAATAGATGCAAGTTGCTTGAGATAACATGAAGCTTCAAGTTAACTGTAATAAATTCTCATCAAAGCTTGTATATAACATTGATGACTACACTCTGCCTAGCTTTTTGTTCTGTTCTTTTCAATCGGAAACGTCCTCGCGCCTCAGCTACATCTGCCATCCATGTCGAGTTACCAAAGTAAACGTAGACATGCGTCGCGACAGACCAGGAACGTCTTACTTGACATATTTGATCAATCAGTCCGAGGCATCAAGTCTGATTAATCGTCTCATCGAACGAAAGGAATGAGGAAGTATTCAGCATAGAATAGCTGCATGATCAGCAACACAATCTTAATTATTAGTTCATTCATTGTATGTTTTCCATCATGAATTTCAGAACCCTCTGTTGATCAAATTTTTCTGTAATAGAAGCTAGCTCAATTCATATTTCAGATTTTTACTCTTGAAATGAAATGTAACTACTTTTTATAGGATCATAGTCAGGATGTGCTATATACTTGCCTTCCATATGAACATGTAGAAAGAAGTTACAGATGCTTGATCATAGACATTGACAGACTGCGCCCGGGAAAGCAAACGAAAAGTGAGCCAATACCTGCACGTTAACAACGATAGTAAAGTTGTTGACTAGAATAGAGTAATTACTTTGATACTAAGAATAGTAGCATTGGAGAAGCCATACCGTTATGAGCTTACTCATAAGCACTGAGCAAGAAGCCCCAACCGCAATGGCTGCTCCATATGCCAACAGAAGCGTGCCAACGCAGAGTGAGAAGACCTGTAAAGGATTGGTAAGAAGAACTGTTTATACTCTTTTGGATGCCATTGTAAAGGAAGCAGGCATAAGCATGAGAAACCATTTATTTTGAACAACTATATTTCTTCTCTCTAGGTAGGAATGAAAGCAACGGAGAAGCTTGATTGAAAGTGATCTCGTGTAGTTCCATTGTTTGGATTATTCGAAAACTCGAATAGGCGTGTCAGTGCCGATACAAGGATAATTGCTTAAAACTAACCTGTTGTTGACCAAGACGGACACTGAGCGACTAGATGCCGAAGTCTCCATCACCATCCACATCGGGTATGTCCTGTTAAAATGTGAATCCTTTTCATTAACAGGCGTGACAATTAACAATTGTAGACAGGTTAGAGAAGAGAGAAAAGGATGCACTTCTTTTTTGTTTCTTTATGTCCATAGTGAATTAATGAAAACTTGAAAGGGTATAAAATCAGACGAAAAAACCTTAGGTAACCTATAAGGGAAACGTCGTAGCTCGTCAACCATTACAGTTACCTTGAAAAGAGCTATAACAATGGTGAAGAGGGACATGAAAGCAGCTGCACAAATCAATGATCTTGTAAAAATCACTGGTATGCGGAGTATAACTTTCTGTATGCGGTTATCATCTATTAGTTATAACATAATATCTTATTACCAATGTTGATGAAAGATCAATCTGCTACCTGAATATGTATGAAGAAGGCAAACTGGACTACAATTGTCTGACAATGACTATGCACGTTGCAGAAAGAAATGCGTTCCTTTTCCATCTCAGTGTAGGCAACTATAACCAGTTAAAATTGAAGAAAGAAAATTATGCTCAATACTATTTTTGGTTTAACTTGTCAGAAACTAGATAGTGGATACTAGATAGATAAGACATGTATTATGATATCTAAAAGGAAAATAAGTAAATTGTGGCATTAAGCATGCTGACATACCTCTACAGAATATGCACTTCCCATGAGAAAACTCACTACGAGAGTAGAAAACACTGGTGGCGACTGAAACAGGATCCCCAGGGCAAAACTCTGAAGTTCATTCAAGGTGATCAATGCTTTATATCAAGAAATAGTAGGAAATTGCACTGACTAATATGTGGAGCAATAGCATATGGAGTTATCTTTCAAGTTATAAAAAATGTAGCATATCTCTCATTTAGATTTCTCACATTGGTGGAAACTATGGCTGTTCCATTCTGTATATGACGCAATCTCTAAATGCTATATGTCCTAACTCATTAAAAGATATCAGGCTATAACGTTCAGTATTTACCATCAATAGAAATGTGGAGACGATTGCAATCCCAGACTCCATAGAGAACTCTCCAGCAGCCAGCGGGAGATTTGGTTTGTTTACCTGATATAACGAAGGATAATTGATCTAGGTAAACTAAAATGAAGCCATCATATTGAATCGATCTAGTCATTCTCCATTAAACTACAAGAGATAGGAGCTGCATCATGTGGGGACTTGAACATATTCATTATATTGTCTAAATAATTACCTTGTCTATTTCAATGTCAAACAGCTGATTCAGTCCTACTACATAAATGTTCATAGCAATTGAAGGAACCAGTGCCTACACCAAATCGAAACTAGACATTAGTTCAAGTCCCTGAAGAAGTTCAATTTTCATTCAATCAGGTTGCATGAAAGATGTTCACCTTCAGTATTCCTACCCAAAGGCACGGGGAAAAATCGGCAAATGACTCCAATGGAAGAAGTGAGACAGAAGTTATTCCTATTATCTGGAAAATAAGAACATCAAGATTGAATTTACAAATGCCACTCTTACAATGAATACTTTCAATAGTGAGAGTAAAAGAATTATTACTCACTGTTCCATAGATAGTATGCGGACGAGAAAATCAGTAGAATGCATTTAACATTTTGGAAAGACCTCTTTGGGATGTTACCAATTCATCAATGTCACTAGATTTTGATTCCAAAGTTCCAGAAACAATGAAATTCTTTCGACCAGAAAAAATCTTTTGAGGCATGCCTGCTAATGGCAAAAGTTGTTTACAACCAAAAACCAAAGAGTTCCCTCTCTTGCACTTAGTCTTCCACCTTTGTGTCTTTCCTCAGGCTGAATCATTAAAATGCAGCACTTACCAAAGACATATCAGAAATCAAGTACATCTTATTTGGTTATAAAAAAGAGAAGTAATCATGTAAGTTTGCTATCGAGATGGGGGAGGCGAAAATCTCTTCTACCACTATGAACAACTACATAAATTGACATCATGAGAATAGATCTTCATGTTCTCCTACATAGCTAACACATAAATTTCTATATACCATATACATTTTATACAAATTATTCCCTGTCTCCCTCTCCTCCCCACAAGCAAATAACCACCCTTTTCCCTTTCCCTTATTCCCACGTTGCTCGGACGCCATAGATATATACAAAGTCAGTGACGGAACCAACATTCGTATATATATAAAGGATGACGGCTATGAAACGAACACCAACAAAATAAGTGAGTAGAGCATGTCAATATTGTAGCCACATAATCCAAAATTTATCTCATTCAAGGTAATAACGAAGCCAAGCAAGAAAGATGAACAAAACCATAAAGTTTGAAAATGCTCGCATCCCACATCGAGCAGTATATTAAGTTCACTTAATAATGTTATGCCTTTAAAATGATTTAGTAAATTGATCAATTACTTATGCGAAAAAAGTCTACGCTGCACTGCTATGTACGTTAAACCGTAAAAACGAGCTCGGAAACTATGTTCAGCACAAGACCTCATGGGCACTAACGTAGCTCAAAAAAGTGGCTCGCATGAATCATCCAAAAACTCTATACGCAGCCATACAAGGCCACCCGCGGGCACAAACACTCCGGTGCTGGGGCTCGTGGCGAATCATCCAAAACTCTATATGAGCTACAAGGCGACCAAGGGCACGAATGTATTCCGAAGCGGTCGCGCGGTAATCATCCAAAAACTCTATACGAAAGGCGACCAAGGGCACAAACGTAGTTCCGAAAAGCGGGGGGCTCATGAGTAATCATCCAAAAATCCTATATTTAGCGCATACACTGCCAATGTATTCCGAAGTGGCCTTTTATTTAGTACGATAATAAATAAAAATCAAAATCTACAATAAAATTCTGGGAATCGGTTCGGTTCTGTTTCAAGAGTTTCAAAGGCCGAACCTAAATTAGTTCTGCTCTAAGCTCGTTTCTAAGTATTTCAGCGAACCTAAATTGGCCTTTGGTTGTTCCAAAATTTTATTATTTTCAGTTCGGTTCCGTTGGTTTTATATTTTGCTGGCACCCCTAATCAAACCCTTAAACCCTTACTAAAAATAATTAGTAAATTTTAACTCCACAAATATGAATGTATCTAATCCCATTTATTATAAATTTCCTCATTCAATTCTACGATACAATTCAGCTTTATGGCATTTTTTATTTTAGTCAATGCAAGTTTGCAAGTGATGAAACAAGCAATACATATTACCTGTTATAGTTAAAGAAGTGTATGGTGAACATACACGTGACTGCAACATATTAATTTAATTTGACTTCCTGTTTGTGTTGGACTTATACAAGTCCTGCAAGAAGAAGGAATAGTCAGAAATGCATAGAATAAATCAATCTAATTGAAATTCTTGATTCATTTTTCGATTACCCATTAGTTTTCGACCCTTTTCGATTTCATGCATGCAAACATCTCGGCTGAAATGGGATACAAATCATGTTGGGCCAAGATGGGGTCTTTCTTGGGTTGGGCATTAGGTAGGCACAGTCCAAACCGGACTGATCTTCTTCTTTCAAAATCTGGTCCGAATATTCACCCCAAAGATATCGACCGTTCCAAAATTTTTATCCGATCTTGGTATCCATCCAATTTTGGTTGCATCTCGGCATTCTTAAATGCAAGGCTTCCGGATATATCATATCCGAACCTGACCCAGAATAACACCAAGTTATATGAATTTTGATAAAAGCATATGGTCATCTTTTGTCGACACACAATCAAAAATTCAAAATCATAAAAACATTTATTTTAGAGTAAGTCTGTGATTGTTATGCTATTTAATTCGATTCCCTTACCAACATTCTCATTTAGCCCGCGATTAATTTTAATTTCGCTCTTAAGATGATTTATCCGAAGAAATTGGGATTGTTTGCTTATTATGTGAAACCGAATGCCTCTCAAGACTCTATTCGACGAAAGAAGAATTACAGGTATCGTGTCCTAACAAAATGAACCACCTATGTACCTTCCAAAGTGGTGGGTGACTCATTACATAGGCTTCTCGTGGTCCATTGTACTGTGAAGTTCGAATAGTTGAAGGAGAATTGAGTGGGTTCATATGCATTGGACCATATTACAGAATCAGAATCTTATCTCAATACTCATAAATATATCTACCACAGGAGTTATCATGTGAGAGGGGATTTAGGGGAGTATAATATTTATCAAGCTCTTTTAAAGATTAATCAAATTAATTTTGGTTTTCTAATTTCAAGCTGGAAAGGTTTTAATTTTTTATTGTTGATGTTCATGTCTAAAATGACCATACCTATGAGTTGACAATGTCTTATTTGATGATAAGTCTTGTTAACTTTTTTATTGAATTGATCTAACAAAAAACGTCTAATGATTAAAAAAATAATACTACATCCATCTTAAATATTTATTTATTTTTTATATTATATTCCATATTGATTTTATTAATCTTATTCAAATAAATTATTTCGAGGCATATAGACGGTGGAGGAACTAGGAGGAGCATGGAGTAGTCGGCCCCCCTAATTTTTTCCATGCCCCCCTAATTTTTTGGAAAATTTAATTTTATTAATCATTTTTTAAAAAACTATAGTTATCATTTTAAAAATTATGTTGTTCGTCCCTCCTAAATTTTTATATTTTTTCTTACAAGTATGTTATCAATTATCCGCCCTCTTATATAAAAACTCTGGTTCCGCCACTGTATGTAGATATTTAATATATATTGTCGAGTAACAAATGATAAAAATCCTGATAAACTTATTATAAACTTGTTAAATCTTAAAAGTAAATGATTAAAATAGTGGATAAAAATAGATTGTCTTAAAAGTCTTCACTAAATTGACTCTTGGTGGTGTTAATTAGCTGACCCATCAATTTAGTTAGGGTGGTTGTCTCTTTTTCATTGTGTATTAAGTAGGCAAATGCTGATTATATATTTAAGTTAGAAGTTAGAACTCTTCTTAAGTCTTATCCATAAGAGTCAGCACATTAGATAATTCACATGATGACAATATTGATAATGGACACGTACTGACCCCTACTGGTCCCTACTAGAGAAATGATTCCATTTATTCAGAACCTAAATGAATCTTAATTATAGTTTTGTAGTAACACAATCTATCTTTATTGGGGACCTCATTTTTTATTATCAACTTTTATATATAGTTTGTCTACTTCTTTGCTCATTCACTTGTAGTAGCACACTAGCACCACTCAGAGTCTTCTTTCAAGAAAGATCCATCTCTCATTAGGTATGCTTTCTGTTTAGCTTCATCTTGTAAACATAAATTTTGTTTTTCTTGATATTGTTATTGCTTATATATTGTTAAGTACCGGTAGATATTGTTTGTACTCTATTCTTGAATCAATTCGAAAACAACTTTTCTGATTGCAAATAGAGGCTGCATACTATTCGACCCTATTCCGCTTAGGCGGAGCCTCTTGGCATTAGTACATGTTGATGTTGATATTGTTATTGTTTATGTGTAAATGAGTTAAGGATCCATGCTTTTAATCAATAAAATATCCTTTTCTTTTTGTTATTTTACAGTAGAGATCTGTTTGGCTTCTCAATTTGTAGTACTCATTCAAGATCATCTATGCTAGTTTCTGTATTTACTTATGCAGTTGACTAGTTGAGCATATTTAGCCTTTTATCAGTGTGCTTTTGGTACCTACCATCTTGGGCTCTTGGCTAGATTTTAACTGATCTGCTATTTATTTCCTTGGATCTTATTATAAGAGAGAGAGAATTAGTTAGAGTTGTTAATAGAAAATATAGATTAGAGAAACATAAAGTTGTATTTTTTAGAATCTTTAAGAAATTAATTCTTAGTTCCAACTAAAGTTGTTCTTGCTAAACTACTAAAATATGTACTGTACAATTTACAAAAGTTGGTTTTCTGTTGTTTTAATATTAGAATTCTTTTACAGTTGAGGCCTGAGGGAGCACAACTAGCTAGAAAAATGCTTGAAAAAGATCCTCTTAGTTATAAAATGCTTCAAAATATCCTCTCTGTTATCTGGTTACAGGAAAAATGCAAGGAGGAATTCACGCACTCTTCTCTCATGGCAACACGCTCAAGAGTGCACTTCTGCGACATGTTCGTGTTATCAACCCCGCACTTCGGCCCCTTGTGGTTTCTCGCTATGAGTCCACATCTGCAGCTCGCATCGAAGAACATGGATTTGAGAGTACAACCATTTCTGATGTGTTGAAAAATAAGGGCAAAAGTGCCGACGGGTCATGGCTGTGGTGCACAACTGATGACACTGTTTATGATGCTGTGAAATCTGTTAGCATCTTTAATTGTTGATGTTTATACTTAAAACCTCTCTTCATCAAAATGCATGATTAGCTGCCTGATGGCGTTCTCTTGTCAGCAAAAATATATCTTGTTATGTGCCTTACCATGAGTTTGAATAAAGTTGATAAGACGGTAATCAAAATTATGATCTAATGTAGATGACTCAACACAATGTTGGAGCTTTGGTGGTGGTAAAGCCTGGGGGGCAGACATCAATTGCTGGGATTATTACTGAAAGGGGTAAAGTACATTGGAACTTCAGTATCTAACAAGGCCGACCATTTAGAATATTTTAAGCTGGAACATATTGATGTTTGTTCTTTTCTTGTTACAGATTATCTCAGGAAAATCATAGTACAGGGGAGATCATCAAAGTCTACGAAGGTTGGTGACATCATGACTGAAGAGGTATGCACCGAGATTGCCATAACTGAAATTATCTTAATGAAATTTGAACACTTGATGCTTACTTTGTATGAGTTTTGTTCTGCAGAATAAACTTATTACTGTTACACCTGACACCAAAGTTTTGAAAGCAATGCAACTAATGACAGGTGCTTTCTGTTGTCTTTCTTCTAAGTTTCTGTTCACTGTCCAAAGATAACGTGATTAATAATTTGACATTGTTAGTTGTTATAACGATTTAAATCTATATCGCTGCACTACGTAGGTTTTCGCGTAAGAAAGTAATAACTAAAAAGTAACACCAGATTTAATTCAGATTCTAACAATACGTGACTAATCCAATCAGCAGAGCCACCGTAAACTTTCACATACCTTAACACACATGCATTTTGAGCAGACATGCCTCGGATGAATAGTTATACTACTATTCTATAACCCAGTTCAAAAATATATACCTTTCCTATATCGACAAGCAGTTACATAGACTCAAAACGTGTTTAGGAGTATTTATAGCCCAAAACTCGAACTAGAACCGCCTTTAAAAGCCCAGGTCGGATTTTGGATCGACCAAACAAGTCCCGATCTAAACCCAATCCTCCAACGCTCTCGGATGTCCTTTTTTTTGCTCGACTGGCCGAGGTTTGCAACCCCACTCAAGTCCTCGATCACCCTTCAAATGGCACTTCAACGATCGATTCAAGGCACATTAGTTTCCTTAATGAAGAAATGCCAAATATATCTTATAGATCTGTGATGTTCTGCTTAGTGGTTTCCTTGGTGTACTGACAGATTAGTTTATTTTTGGAATTGTTGGTCCCAGATAATCGCATTAGACACATTCCTGTGATCAAAGATACTGCAATGGTAGGAATGGTGTCTATTGGAGACGTCGTCCGGGCAGTCGTGAGCGAGCATCGGGAGGAGCTGAACCGCTTGAATGCATTTATACAAGGTGGTTACTAGATGATAATGACGACAAGTTGGTCAAAGCTACAATGTTACAGTTTGAGTGTTCAAAATTAAGATACAAGCCTTGTAAATATTGTGTTTTCTGTTTTTTCTAGTATGGGATGTTAAGCTGCATTTAAGATGCAACCCTTGCCTCTGTCAAGGGAGAATAATATGCACTCAAGTTTTATAAATTTGCTATTTCAATGGCAAAAATAATAGTTCTCTGACATTACTTGTTGATGTTGCCCTCTGCTAACCTTTCTTGCATCTTAGACCAATTGTATATAATTATATTTAAAATATAAAAGTATACAATAAATAAATATTATTAAACACAGTGTAAAGCAAGCAAATTTAACTAGATTAAGTAAATGGAGACGTACCAGGATCTGATTCAATTGTGCACAAAGACATTATGGCTATTCTTTTTTTCTGAAAAAACAAGAACAATTCAAATTCAAATTCAGATTAAATATATCCTACTTTATAAAACAATAAAATAAATGCTACAAAGCTCAAACTTATTAGAGAGAGATAGAGAGAACACCTCAAGAGCCTGTTTGTTGGTGGATTGGGCTACGGAGTCCATTACCAGGCTCGGAATTGGAGTTGGAACCTTGGGTCAAATCGGGTTCGAGTGTTATCCTACGGAGCGGAGTAATTATTCTGCCGTATCAATTAATTGTTTCTACTTTCTACTAGACTACTTGGATTTCACATGCGTAAGTCGATAAACATTGAACTGATTTATGAATCGGATTTTGAATATCGAAATGATCAACCATTTTGACATACTTACTTCAATTCTAAATAATTACTTATATCGATAGTTTTGACATGATTGGCAATATTTATCTACTTGAACGTGATTTCTTTATCAATGGAACCGATTTATGAATCGCATTTTTAAATCATGTATCGAATGAATATCGAGTTAATGTAACACCCTACACTTATTTCATTTATGCAACCGAACAAAAATGTAATAAAATCACAATTATTCACATATATTATGATATCCTTTTCCTTGTGGGTGCTCATGAACCTACAAGACTTAAACTGACACTGGAAGACTACCTATTGTTTATCATTAATAAATATTTTAAGTGTTTAATAAATTAAGTAATTTATCAAAAATCTTAACAAAAATTCAAGCTTAAAATTCATAGTTTATTTTTACCTCTTAATCAAATAATCTCACAATTCTCCTCTCTTATCTAATTCTAACTCTAAAAGAAAACAACATCTTCTCTTTGAAAGTTTCCACCTTACACATTCTTCTTATCTAATTTATCACTGCTAATAATTTTATCCCTTTCTTATTCAATTTATAATAATTTGACGCTGCTTATTTTTCAATTAATCTTTGTATTTTATTCAATGTATCATTGTTAATACGTAAGAAATAATTATTTTGTCGTTGTCTTATTGATTCTTTGCATTTTCAATCTAATTATTTTTATTTTATTCAACGTATCTATCATATTACTCTGATTCGCTATCCCGTTAATTGTGAGAACCGTTTCGCTGGCTTTTTTCCAACATGTTTTTCAGGGCTATTTATCATATTAACATCAGGTAATCAGACATGCCACTGAGTTCGAATTTGGGTATCTCAGATGTCATGTTATATTAGGTGACTTCTAATTTTAAGAAATTGATAAATAGCGATACCGCTTAATCACCATGACTTCGCAAGGTGATTACAGCTATCAGAATAATTTACTCCTTGTTTTGTTTCAAAGATGACGCTATTAATCGTTAATTTGTGGCTATTATCCAATTTTCATTATGTATGCTTCGATCAATTTTATTGAATTTTTATATATTTTTAATAGCCCTCGCGTTAAACGTTAGATAAAATTAGGCTCAAAACCCTAATTTTATCAATTAAAAGTCGGCCACACGGGATCCCAATGCCACGCCATTAAATGTAAGAATCTATAAACTTACGTTTAAAAATGAAGACTCCACAGTTTTGTAGTTCGAATCACATCTACAAGTTTTGCTGATCAAAATCAAAGACTCCTAAATCAAAGGCTGCAAAATTAAGGGCCCAAGCTCCTGATCAAATGAACATGCTGAATTTAAAAAAGAACTCGAACCTTCTCGTGACATAAAAGAGGCACTCAAAATCAATACTGCCAAGAAATTTCCAAACTGATCCCGACCTGCCTAGATCTTTATTTCAAAATTCAATAAGACATCGCGATCCACCTTTGAAATCAACCTACTAATCTAAATGAAGATTAGATAGCCACTTAAAACCTATAAATACCTCCCATTTCGACCGAAATTCCATAAATAAAATTCCCAAAACACACACAAAAACCCCGAGAAAATCTGTGATAATCGCTCAAATTTTGGGTTAACTCCAAAGACCGCTAAACATCACGCCATGGGCTGAAAACACCTCCTGCGTGGCCATAATAAAGCCTCGAAATTCAAGGATTATTGCACAAACGCAATAATCCTTCAAGCCTGGGCAAAATCTCACTTAATCTAACGAAAGCCGCTTCCTCAAAAACGCCTCGAATATTAAGTGACAAGCCTATATAAATTTCGATTATCATAAACTTTTGACGAATACCGATCAAATCAAATCAAATCAAGTCGTTTCAAGTTTATCAAGATCAAATCAAATCATCACAACAACGCTAGACGAGGTCAGAAAAAGTTCACTTCGATTCGATAAAAACTTCAGACATCAAGACTTTTTCTGTGAATTCGCTTTTATTTTCAGACTTATCATAAATAATAATAAAAAATTTCCTTGCATTACGTAAATATTTTATTATGGGCTTATGAAAACTATATAAACTCATCTAAAATACTTTACAATTACAATTCAAAAGTTAAAATCATAAAAAAGCTAAGTTCATATCGAGGAAAACATTTGAGCGTATAATATTTGTCAGTGTGGCTATAATTAATTTTTTCATATTATAAGAAAATACTTATTTTTAGAGAATAGAATATAATTCTTGATCAAAGTAAACGAGATAAAATTGTTATTTTGTTTCCGCAATTATTTTTGTTCGTTATTTGCTAGTATATTAATATTAGTATGAATTGGTATCATTAATGTCAATACGGTCTACTATTTATTTATTTTATTTTATTTACAGCTGGTGTTTAATTCCTCCTAGCATGACGTTAATACATTTAAATTAACATACCACAATCTAAGATCCTAATTATACCGGCTAATGCTCCCCCAACTCTATCTCGGCCTCAAGATTCGCCTCATTTGCTTCACTGCGCCGTTTAACAAACGCCAATAAATTAACACTAATGGCGAGATCGAATCCACGCTTATTAACTCAAGATATCACCAGCCTTCAACCAACTCCACCACGCTAACAGAAGAATCCTAAATTCCTAACATAATAAAACAGTCAATTAAGTTATAAAGTTCACTTTTTGTCTTAGAAAATTATTTTCCATTACTAACCATGTTTAGAACTTCTTACAACCTCCTTAAACACACCCTCAACTCCACCACCTCCTTCCGCCGTTACTGCAGCTCAGCCACCGTGGGTGGCGGTGGTGGAATCAAGAATGATGAAATGTCGAATTCGGAAGCAAAGAGGTTGATGAGGTTGGTTAATGTGGAGGAGTTGAAGAAGAAACTGGGAATGGATAATAGAGAAGTGATAAAATATGGTGAGTTGTTGGAAGCTTGTAAGAAAATGGGGTTAGCTAAGACCCATTCTGAAGCTACTAATTTTTCAAGGATTCTTGATGATGCTGGAGTTGTTTTGCTTTTTAGAGATAAAGTTTATCTTCATCCTGATAAGGTATTTAGTTTTATTGGGTATTTTTTGTTTTTTGGTTTTGTTTTGACTTATATTCAATTATTTAATTGTGTGGTTATGTGGAATTGTTGATTACTTGATTTTAGTGTGCGATTTAATTGATTGTGAAAAGGAATTAGTGTTTAGATGTATTTTCCTTTTTGGAAAGGACAATTATATTATTATTTCTGATTTTTTTGGTGCAATGTGTTATGATGTTTGGATTTGATAAAGGATGATTATGTTGTTATTTCTGATTTTATTTGCTGTAATTGCAAGGATAGGTAAACATTGTTGGTTCAATCTCAATAGTAGTAATAAATTAGTCTCTAGTATGATTTCTGATGGTCCGGCAATGGCTGTAGTCATAACAGGTGGCCGCGTAATTGTCAAAATCAGGGCACAAAAATGGGTAGATTGTTTGTAGGTCGGTATCATATTGAGAGGGGGGGAATTTTGATTACTCGTTTTCCATAATGATAGTTGTTGATTTTTTTAAAGATTTGGCAGGCCACGAGTTTCATATCTTTAGTGGATCAGGGAAAAAGTGTAAAATGTTAGGCCAAAGTCAATATTATGTGGATGCTTCTTGATGGAGATCTGCCATAGAAATCAAAGGGTTGATAAAAAGGATTTTTGGGTCTTACCTTTTTACTTTTCTTTGCTCCATATTCTCCTCTAATAGTTATATTCATTGATGCATATGTGGGTGTCTGATCTTAAATGTTGACCATCTATTATGGGTCATGGGCTATTGTCTGCTGAATAATGAAAAGTGATCGATGACTGAAATAAGCTACATTATATTTTGAAGTGTCAATCAGATATTTCATCAATTGCTTGCCATGGCACATCCTTCCATATTTCGGTTAGATTGAGGATCTACCATAATTGGTACATCAATAGGCGGAGCTAGGAATTAAAAATAAGTGAGACTAGATCATAAACTATTGAACTCATATGTATTTCATGAACCTTTTTCTCAGGACCCTTCTTGGTTGCCTGTATGTGGAGAAAATACACTACAACTTATAATAATCAGCTTCCCATAACTTATAAAGTTGGAATATTCTCTGTTTATTGTAAGAAAAACCGAAGAGTGTTCAAAAGCATTGCACACATTCGACAACCTATGTAATTTCTTACCCATAATGCTCGCATTTCCATCACTTACAAAGGTACAAGTGTTCAGTTGCGTTGCAACTCTTGTAGCATTACTTCTTTAATCATATTAAACTATCTATCGGCTTCTCACTCATAATCCATGATATTGGTTTTCTGCTAAAAGTCCATGTTCTGGAGATGAAGTAACATGTTTCTGCTGCCTTCATATCTCATGTCTCAAGAAGAAACACACCATAAGCCATTTACCATCTTTTGCACAGGAAATTGATTTGGAGATACTTTCTCTCAGACGGTCTAGTTCTTAAGCTTTCTTAGGTTGTAGTTGTTGTACCAGTTTATTATTAATAAACATATTCTTAAGAGTGCTATTTTTCATCCGGATATTTCTGTTGTGAGGTTCATTATACGATTATTGAATTGATTGATTGGAATCCAGGTGGTTGATCTGGTTAGAAAGGCTGTACCACTTTCTCTTTTGCCTGAGGATGACCCTAACCAGGATGAGATGAATCAGCTTCATGAAAAGATGGAGGAAATTGATATGCTAGCACACAAGCAAGTTCGTCGAATTCTGTGGACAGGGCTAGGACTTTCTGTAATACAAGTTGGGCTATTTTTTCGTCTTACATTCTGGGAATTCTCTTGGGATGTCATGGAACCAATTGCATTTTTCACCACAGCAACTGGAATTCTCATAGGTTATGCTTATTTTCTCTTCACCTCGAGAGATCCAACTTATCAGGACTTTATGAAGCGGCTCTTCCTTTCACGGCAAAGAAAGCTCATTAAAATGCATAATTTTGATGTTCAGAGATTTGTGGAGTTGCATAAGAGATGCAAATCACCACAGGTTATGAATGCTTGTGTAAGAAAGCTAACGGGGATCGAAGTGAAACCAGAGGACCTACTTCGTGGTCAATGACAATATAGACGCAGTCTCTCCTTTTCATTTTGAATAGTCCTTTCTGACAACCGCCTCCTATTTATTTGACGCAAGACATGTCGTCAAAGCGGCTTGCTGGATTCTCCAGCCAGATTTTGATTCCATTATGGAACCGTTCTGATAATTTTTAACCTTGGAAGGAGTAGTAATAGTTGGAAAGCATGTCTGAATTTTGACTTGATACTTTTGGTATATACTGCTGTCATATTAGTTATATTTGTTAACTACTGAGACATGAATCTATAATCATTCAGACGTTGGTCTATATGGTTGTCAAATGTGCATTTCAATCCTTGAAAACGTTTGATTAATTCAAGTGCTTGTTACCATATTGTTTCGCTTCTGTAGGTGAGATTAATTATTCTTTGTTTCTAAATTGTTTGTTAATCAAGGCATAATAATCGTAAATCTTCATTATTCGCTTCACGGATAAGTAGGAAAAACAATGTCATTGCCTAATTCTGAGTCCTCGAATTTCAGAAATATTCTTTGCTGGTAGAGTGATTCCCATTGTGAAACAAAGTTAAATTACAGTGTCACCCATGACTCGGAACAAAACTTCTGCAATAAATTATTCTCTTGAGAAAATTATGTATCTTGATGTAGCTGCATCAGCATTGAATCATAGTCTGGAACATAATCCCGTTCAACTAGTTGTTGCCGACAATAACTATTATAATTGATGGTTTCATCCGGCAAGTTTGTTGCAGGTGGTACTCCTATAGGAAGCTGGGTAGAAGAAGGCTCAGACATATTCATCCTCAGCCTTAGCACCATGGCTTCTGCTCGAGCTGTGTTTAATACAGACTGCAACTCGACAACCTGCTTTTGGAGGCTGGCTATCAGAGAGACGCAACCATACACTGGATTTCTGAGCCTTTCAGTAGCTTCGAATACCATACTAGTTACTGCATCTTCTCTATCACTAACAGGTATCTCCTGGAAAAATAAGATGAAAATTTCATTGTGTTAAACATTATCGAACACTCTATCCTCCGGTTTGCATAACCTTGAAAGGTGTAAAAATATACAAAATAAAGGGAATGGAATATAAATTACTTGTAACAATTTGCTGATGTTACTAGCACCAAAAACCTTATGTACAACAGCAAATTTGTCCAAATCTTTTTGTAAGAAGTAAGGAAGAAAGATGCATTGTTTTGAGCATCGCCTTCGGAGGTATTTGCATGCAGCACAAGGCATGTTACACTTGCTAGGCAAGTCCATTGCCAGTCATAACAGCCAAGCTTACACTTCTGTTTTTCCTAAGTTGGTCGCAATGAAAGGGTATTTATATTTGCAAATTACTGTTTAGAAGATTTAATTTGTGCATACTTAGTGAGGTTGAGGTAAGTAGTAAAGTGAATAAACAGAATTAGGTAGACTAAAATATTCTTAAATAATCCAAAGTCATGCAAGTTGATGAATTCTGCAATGTCATTGGTTAAATTTGTTTCTTTCTTTTTCCTTGATGCTGTTTCCTCTAATGCAGATTTGACTTGAGAGTCTGTTCATAAGGTTGATATATAGACACAAATTGATGTTTGGTCTAAATGCATCACTATCATTCATGCTGTAGAACTCGTGAAGTACCATTCCATCCGGATCAATCGTCCACAAAAAAGTAGTTGCTCGAGCTTCAGTCATAATTTTCGATATTTCTTTCTATTTCTCATCGAACGAATCACACTCTTCAGGAAATTCTAGCTATTCTTGTCTTAGCTATTCGTTGTCATATTCACAAAGCAAAGAAAGCAACCAGATTCATGTATGTATACTATTATACAAGTCTTTTTCATTTAGCTGTCCAAGAAAAATGTATCTAGGAGATTCATCCTTTGCTCTGCTGAGACAACATATAGAAGCAACTAGCTCAATTATCAATCACCGAATCTCTTGTAACAATTAGAAAATAATAAGCTAGAGACCATTCTAGAACCAACTACTCGTTACCACACATCGGATGGGGCTGAATATATTGAATAGGTAAAGGAGTTCTAAATCACAGCTAGGTGTTAGAATGATTAGACAGTTGATGCCTCCATGGGCGTATGGGATTGTGTTGTGACAGTCGACAAGCGATTCAAATTTTTAGGGGGTGGTGGAGCCACAGGTAGGGCGAGAAGACCATCCGTCCATCTCACACCGGGAAAGTGAGATTTTGAACTGAGAGCCATCTTGAGGGGTAGCGGGGGGCAGAGGCTAGCGGTACCGATAGTTAGAATAGCGGCCACGATTTGAATTGTACCGGCCCCTGTTGTTCGGTCCTCCCTTGTTCGACATTGACTGGTGATTCGGCGGGCCTGTTTGAGAGGAATAAGACCATAGTGAAGCGGGAGGCTGAGAGTCGGGATTGAAACAGCTGGCCAGGCCCTCTTGGCTTAATAACATGGGACGAAACGCGAAACGAGGGGCATGGGGCGTATTGTTCATCCACCGTAACAAAAAAGCGAAGTCTGAGGAGGCGGTAGTCCCAAAAGAATTTGAGCAAAAAGATCGCTCTCAACAAGAGGTTCACCAACAACACGAAGCGAGCAATATAGTCCGTGCAGTTGTTGTAGATAATCTGACATAGGAAGAGTACCTTTGATGAGCGTCACGAAACTTAGGCGCGATTCATGCGAGTAGAAGTGAGCATGATCCAAAAGAGTTGATTAGGCGTTCCAGCCTCACGAGGCACTAGAAATCATAATTTAATATGCGTTTCGGGGCCGGGAAGAGGCGTAGCGTGAATCCATGGTGAACTTGGTCATTACTACTTTGTGAATCCAAGGGTCAAGTTGTGGATGATGATCACTCGGGGCGTGGGAGACTACCGTCGGCCAGTGGAAGGAGTTTTTGGCTACCCAAAAATTTGGAGATGACTTTCTTCCAATTAAGATAGTTGGCCAACTTGGTATGGAGTCAATTAGAGCATTAATGTTGGTGTTTATGGTGGGATATATAGCGAGATGGTGGGGAATTGGTGCGTTTGTTACATTTGTGGAGGTGGAGTGTAATGCGTGCGGAGGCGGATAAAGGGCAAGCGATGCATCGAGACATGTTGCGATGTGAGGGGAAGATGGAGTGCGAAGGGATAGATGCAGTGGCGGTGAAGAAGGGAAATTAGGGTAGGATTGTCCTAGCTCTGTTGTACCATGAAGACAAGAATAATAAAGATAATTACGACACATCATGGCTTTGGCGTCACACGATCTTATATTTATACTTAATCAGCAGAGAGAGTTCATACAATATAAGGAAACTATCACCGCCTAACATTATTACATTATACTAATTACAATTAGAAAATAATAAGTTAGAGAATATTCTAGAACCAACTACTCGTTATTCATTGCTTCTTATTGCTTGACAGTAAAGAACATTCTCATTCTATAGAGTGTATAAAACATGAACAATATTATATATGTTTGATTATTTGGATTGATTAATTGATATGACAAATGAATATAGTTTAAAATATAACATGATTTATTAAACATAATCAATTAACCAATTAAAATAATTCAAGTCAAACTAAGTCGAGTTATGATCTTTGACAACATTAAACAACAATTAGCACAACTTTAGTTCAAGATTAATGGGTTTTTTAGATTTGAGTAATAGCGAGATGCCAGGGTTATGATCCTCCGACTAAACAATAGTGATTGGTGAACAACTACAGGTCTGCAATTAGGGTTGATTACCTACGGAATATCAAGTACAAACTGATATTCGAGTAAGATTCACTAAGCGTTCGGGCCAGTTGTTAAGTCGAACAGTACAACACTATATGCAACGGCCCATACCGAAGCCCAATAACTGAGCTCTAGGTCTTTTATAACTATCCTCTTCATCAACATTTTACCCCCCTTCTTCCTCACTCCAGAGATATCACCAGAGTAAACTTTAATTTAATTTAATTAATTAATTTATTTAGTATATATCATCAGGTAATGAATTAATAAACTTAATTATGTTTCTATAGTTTTCATATTTTTTTGATTTTTTTATGTATGAATCTATTGCATGATTTTTATGTTATTATTTATATATTCTACTACATTTTCTATAATAACTACGTAGTATTTAATTAAGTCAATACTTAATTTTCACGGAAATGATCATTTATGTTTTAATTTTGTTTGTTATGCTTCAGACAGTGTTATATGTGGTAATTTTATTACTGAGACATTCAACTAAATGCTGAATAAATACGATTATTAATTGATAAATCTGCTTCATTATGGTTTATTTTACTACTTTTGTTACTAAAGGATTGTTACTTTGCGGTATTAATTGACACACATAACTTCCATTTAACTATAATTAGCATGTTGATAGTATAGTATGTTAAAAATACTATCTTTTTATTTATCTATCACCAAATATTATAATATGTGTCCTCAAATATTCGAGTTCATAATTTAAAAAGTCGGCCATCAAAATTGAAAAATAGGCAATCGGGTTCGGCTTGGAGGGAGTATATATTTGAGTTCATAATTTAAGTTTTTTCGTCTTAATATAATTTGTAGCTCTTGATATGTTTCTTACTTTATGTTATAACATAAATGGATTGAGTTTTATTTAACCTGTTATTGTTGCCATTATTCGAGCTCTTTTAGCTATCGTCTTGCACGTTGTATTATCGATTGACTGATGGCTATTCCATAATGTATCACTGAAATTGTATGGTCTTCTCAGAAAAAATGGCGGTTCCTTTGTTATCCAAGAAGATTATTAAGAAGAGGGTCAAGAAGTTCAAGAGGCCCCACCATGATCGCTACATTGGTCTGAAGGTGTCCCTTCTCTTTTATTCATTTCTGAGTTTTGTAGTTTTTGATTTCAGTAGTTTAATCACGGTCTCTTGACTGTTATGATTAAATATATTTTCCGTTTGACTTCTATGCCTGGATACTTTGCTTATGAGAGTTTGTAACTTTGTATTTCCTCCGTCTTGATTTTTCACATGCTGCCATTGATCTGAAGTGAGCTTCACTTTTCATAAGATAGTAGCCTTCGGTCTATGGCTAGTTTATATTATTTTGCGTCTCATTTACATATGTTACTAGAATCATTTTGTTGCTTGGCTGTCATTTGGAACACTGGAGAAAACTGATTCCCTATCATTTTCGCAAGCCATTTGCACATCAACCACTTATATGTCATACAATGTACTGTTTTATATATATATTTTTTATTCCGATTAATTTAGAGTCAAAATTGAGTTTTTAAAACGATTGGTGGAACCTACAAATTTTAACGAGATGAAGGTAATTTTTGTTTTTTCTATTTATCTTCTATGTATAACATGTTTCTCATTATGCTGGCAGCCCAGTTGGCGCAGACCCAAGGGTATTGACTCCCGTGTCAGGAGAAAGTTTAAGGGATGTGTTTTGATGCCCAACATTGGATATGGCTCAGATAAGAAAACCAGGCATTACTTGCCCAATGGATTTAAGAAATTTGTTGTCCACAATGTGCAGGAGTTGGAAGTCCTTATGATGCACAACAGGTTAGTTACGTGTTATCTCTGTTGTTAATGTGCTAGTCCATGACCTCCAAGTGCCACCTCTGAATATTCTGATGTTAAATCACAGACGTTACTGTGCTGAGATTGCTCACAATGTTTCAACAAAGAAGAGGAAGGATATTGTGGAAAGGGCTGCCCAGTTGGATATCGTGGTCACCAATAAGTTGGCTCGTCTGCGATCCCAGGAGGATGAGTGATCTAGTATTTGCTAAGCTTTCAAACAATTCAGTGAACTAGAAGTCATGTTATCTGTCATTTCTATTGTATTCAATCTTCCTGACTGTCGGATGTTGATGGTATTGAAATATTGAATGATTCTGAGCGATTAATCCAGAAGTTTTGTTTCATTTGCAGAATATGTTATATGTCCTTTGCCCTTTTCCTTTCCTGTTACTGTGCACCTTTACCTGTTATTATCTAGATTTTTTTACCTCTCTTCCCTAATCGCCTGCCTGTTGAGTTCCTAATTTTGATTCTAGAACAGAATATGCCCTAGAAACCACGTCTCTGCGTCCCCCCTCATAATGTCTCTGCGTCATCCCTTTATATCGATTGTGTTGATAGCTAGAATTGATTCCAGCCGATGGACATCATATGTTTCTCTGTCACACATAAGTTATATACTGTATTGGCATAGATGATCCTAGATGATTAGCTATAACCACAACAGAGTATTGTAAACTGAAACCATTATTATGCATTTTGGCCATTACGCACTAAATTGAAGGACGAAAATGTTATAACCACAACAGATCGGGGTGTTTTTGTATAAACTATACATATGGATAAAGTTTATAACACATGCCATAATGGAAAAAGGCAAGGACATCATTACTACTTCTGAATAATTGAACAATAGAAAAGCCTCCTTAAAAAGGAGGAAATAATTTCAGTTGCTACAGAAGATACAACAGTTTATATACGGAGTACTCTTATTCCATAAGCTGGCCATAGTTCAAGCGGTTCTGCCGAAGATACCCAAATGCAAAACATTAGTAAAAGGAAAAGTTAGTTTTCCCTTGGATCTCATAAAAATTCAACTAATGTTGTAGATTGTATGGACTATCTCATCTCATTTGGAGAAAGGGAACTTTGTCTCCTTGCTTCAATGTCCTGTAGTCGAAGTGTTACTGCTCTCTTGTGAGCGTCCAACCCCTCAACTTCAGCCATTGTTTCGACATATGGACCGAGTTTCCTCAACCCATCTTCTGTCAGAGTCTGAACAGTTATATACTTCAGGAAGGAGTCTAGTGATACCCCACCATACATCCGAGCGTAACCATAGGTTGGAAGGACATGGTTTGTTCCACTTGCATAATCACCAACACTCTCAGGGGTCCACTGCCCCATGAAGACGGAACCTATGGAAAGAGATGTTAACCAAACGAACTATTATTACCGTAATTAATTTTTATAGAAGAGACGAGTCTCCTATTTAATTTGATGCTTCTAACATAAGAAATAGTGGTAAAATTTGCAAAAAAGATGTTAGTAGCAGAATTGGAAACGGAAATGACGCACAGAAAAGAGAAGAATCACCTGCATTCTCGATAAAACTTTCCCACTTTTCTGCATCTTTTACATTGATAATAAGATGTTCGGGAGCATACATATTTGAGAAACTAATTGCCTGAAAATATTTAACCAGGAGATTCTCAAAACACGGTAGTTAAGGCACAAAGGTAAGAATAACAACATGAGTAATAAACTACCATGAGGAAGAGAAACAAGAAGTTAGACCAGGGGCAAGAAAAGAAAACAAGGCAATATAAAAGAATGGAAGAAAACTGTCGCTCAATAACAAGATGATGAGAGCTTTCGATCACCCTAATTTTAGTCTCCTGATGTCTCAGTTCGAAGATCTAGTTTTGACTTTTATAAAGTCACATACAGTCGAGAAAGATAAAGAAAGACTTAAAATTAGCAAGACATCCAACAAAATCAACTAATTCTGTGTACAAGTCAACCACATCTTTCACAAACATAGCAAATGGAAGAAACAGTTTCAACAATCAAAATATGTACGACATAGAAGATGCCTCTATGTCTGCATTGCTGGCCAGTTCTCAGAATAAGAAATCAGTATTAGTTAAATGCTCCACCAATATCTAATGGATAGGAAATTGCTGCAGCAAAATGCATATGAATCAGATCTGCCTTTGCTTATTGAATATGAGCCTCATTATTTCGTTTGTAGTAACAAAAAGGAAAAACATGATAAATAACCTCGATCATATCCCGTGCAAACACAGAGAAACTGTGGCCCAATGCTTTTAAGGCGAACTCCCCACGCGGTAGGGTTTGACACTGCTTGTTGATTTCTTCAGAAATGGCATTTAGATCCACACCATCTCCAGCAATTACAAGAACAACCTGACTATCAGGACCATGCTCGGCCTGAAATGTGGAAGTACAGCATGTTCAAAAAGTTTTCCTTTTGAAAGATAAAAGACCAATGATAATGACTTCAAACTCAAGGAATGTCTCAAGCATGATCACCATAATTCGATAATACCATGTTATCATTAACATTCATTCTAGATTTTCTATCCATTCTATAGTATTTATACATCAGTCACCACTAAAACTTTCAGAGATACACAAGAATTTTTATATATGGATTCAGTTGGAAGAGAGTCGAATGATATTAAGGTTGATTGATAACCTGTGAAAGTAAATCGGCCGCTATGTGAACAGGACTGGCATGTTTATCAGCTATGACAAGCACTTCTGATGGTCCAGCAGGCATGTCAATTGAAACCATAGCTTCACTGTTCTGTTGATATAGTGGATTAATAAGGAATGCCAATAAATGCTAGTTCACGATTGGTATAACAAATCCTACAGCATGAAGAAAAAAATTACTTGGAGAATCATCTTTGCAGCCGTGACGTACTGGTTTCCAGGTCCATAGATCTTATCAACCTGACATAAAATAATCATGCACCGGAAATTAGCAACGACAAGGCACTGAACCTAGTAGGTGGAAACAAGTGCTCTGAATTCTTTGCAGAATTTTTCAAATAAACCATCTGGGATATTTGTGTTGCTCCTTCTCGAAAGTGAAAACCAGATATATCCTCAAAGTACTACCTTAGGACAAGATTCCGTTCCCCAAGCCATTGCAGATATTGCCTACAAATACAGATGAAATGAGATAGTTCGACCCCATACTTATGATAAATGTAAAAGTAGCATATTTTCATCACACCTGGGCCCCTCCAGCTTTCAGGATGTGTGTGACACCAGCTTTCTTAGCACAGTATAACACCTCCTGCAATGGGCATAAAAGCCTCATTGATACATAATCCAGACAGTGTAGGGCTCAAAAATATATATCTATATATGTTTCTGACAATATCAAACTTCAAAATAAATCGCTTGAAGTTAGACCATGTACCTTGCATATACTTCCATCTCGAGCAGGAGGAGTTGCAAGGACAATAGTTTTGCAACCAGCTATCTGGGCAGGCTAGATATCGGAAAGACAATATTTCAATATAGCTATAGTGAAATGAACTGGTCACTAATTATGAGAGAAAGGATAACAAATGAAGATTAAGAATAAGTTTAAGAAGCTGATACATGGAAATGAATCATCTTACAACTGAAAGCATCAGAGCTGTTGAAGGTAAAACAGCAGTTCCCCCAGGGACATAAAGGCCAACAGAAGAGATGCCTCTTGCCACTCTTTTGCAACGAACGCCCTGAAAAATATGGGGGCAATGGAGTTGATACAATAAGATAAACATCTCTTACAAAATCCTAAAAAATCCCAAGTAATTCTGTTTAGAGCTCACATTCATATTTTCAACAACATTTTCAACTGGCTTTTGAGCAGCATGAAATGCATATATATTGTCATATGCCACATCAAATGCCTCACGGACAGCAGGCTCTAGCTGAAGCAACAAATGCATAATGTATTGTCATCACATAGGAAATTAACGATAACATCAGAAATCAGAATATAGCAATAGCATCGAGAGAGAAAGAGAGGGGTTGTGAAGGGGGGATTTCTTTTTGTGAGGGGTGGTGGGGTGCAGAAACTAAAAACTGAAAGCTTATTTCCTACAATACATAAAGAAGCATACCTCTGGTTCCGGCAGCTGGCTGACATGTACAACTATCTGATCCAATTCAACTTTGTCAAATCGCAAAGTAAAGCTGAAAAATAAAATAATGTCATTTCAATGCATTCAACCAATGCAAGAGTGAATGTGAATCACATATTCACATCCAATGCTCGATATCCACCAGGTTTTCGTAAGCATATTTGACTCCCTGCTCTCTATCAGATCAATGTAGTTCTACCTCTCCAAATAGTACAAACCAATCATCTTTTTCATTTCAAAAGTCTACTCTTCACACCTTGGACTACCGGTTATGACTTTATAAAATCAGTATACCTAAGAAGATGCACTTACTCTGTTACTGCTACATCACCTCTACTTCGTACATCATCCACAATAGGCTGAACCTGATACAATACTAATGTCAGTATACAGAAACTCTCGAGAGTCCATCATCTTATAGTAACTGTGACGTTCTGTAGGAAAAGATAGCATTAAGGCTTACCGTGTTGAAAATGGAAGTGAAATCAATCCGTGGACGAGCTTTGAGGTTATTGACCTCATTCGTCGAAAGCTCAGAGAGTTTATAAGACTTCATAGAACAATTAACTGCTTTAGAAACTGGCCCTGCAATACCCATTAAGTGGCAAATAAGAGAAATTGAAAGATTACAATACAAATTGCAAAAGCTTTACGAGTTCAGGTATTGTTTTACACTCAAGCTATGTTATAGAAGTTTGTACTTGTAGATATCTCCTTCTTACCTTTACGGAAAATAATCCCATAAAATTAACATCTTGATTGTGTATTCATTGTTTTCCTAAAATATAGGAGTACTTCATTATGACAAATTAGGGTGACACATAGTCTTAAACGAAACTTCTAATTCCTTGACTGAAACATACTTCATTTCAATACCTCTAGTCAAATCGGAAATGATCCCAAGATGTAATGCTCTGCTCCCTCGAAAACCACAGGCAAAACCAGCGCTCGGCTTGAATGACAGTAGTCTACAATCCATACCAACCACCTTCACCATATGATTACAATAAGTCAATAACAATCAACAATGCGTAGTTACACTTACACACAACTAATCGAATCCTTTCAGAAGCACCGTATATAAATATCAACTCAACTTGCTGAAAAGTCATTAACTATCCCACCAAATAGTCATATAGGGGAATGACAGAATGAGAGTAAAGATTCAATTTTTCTTTGATCATTCTTATTTTAATTGGCTTCCAAATGGTTAAGTGAACAATAATGGCCTTTATTTAATTTGAATAGAGACTGATGAATACAACCCACAAATAACTCCAATATATTCATCTTTCCATATTCATATCCATCACTTTACAAAAGCCATAAGGTATTCAGCACAACAATCAAGAATTCAAATTTAATCAAAAAGACAATTCAATCCAACAAACTATAGGTATTTCTACTTTAGGGTCATCAACATTTCTTCAATTTTAAAAATATTCAGATTTCTAGTTAACTATGGGAAAAACAATACTTTTCTAAAAGTGGTTACAAAAGTTACCTGTAGGACTGTAGGAGTAGACTGTTTATGTTTCCCCTTCTGGAGATGAAAAGGGGTCAGCTACAGTTTTAACACCAATGCTCACGTGTAGGTTTGACTATGTAAAACCGTCACACTAATAACCGATGTCAATGATGAAATAATTGCGGGCATATCAGCCCTAAGCATTTCAATACAAAGTGCTTCTTACTAATTCAAAGTACATGAAAAAACGAAAAGGCGAAACTGTTGATACAACATTCGCTCCTTACAAGGCTATTATAAATTTCTTTATGTTCTCATATTAAAAATTATTATGATACATTCAAAGTACATGAAAAGGCGAAACTGTTAATATTTTAACATAACAATCGCTCCCTACTAATCATCGTTTTACGTGTTCATTAAATTGACTTCTAGTATATCAAATTGATAACACAATATTTGATACATTCTTAATAATGTTACATAACTAAAATTGTTTAATATAAAAGATTCAATTTTTATATTAAACATCGATCTAAATAAATTATTATGATACATTCATAATAATATTTAATATAAAAAATTGACATTATAATTTTCATTATTATTAGGAAAATTATTTAATATAAAAGCTTCAATTTTATTGCAGCAACTACTCGAGCACGTTTAATATAACTGTATGAAGGGCGTGTGTCGGTTTTTATTCTGGCGTGATTTCGATATTATAATTATAAAATGTAACATAAAATTGGATAGCTTTGTTACCACGTGATTTCGTTATTATAATTATAAATGTTACATAAAATTATAGTAGAAAAAACAAAATTATCGAATAAATATAATTTTTATATATTTTGAAGATATCAATTTCCTCGTAAAATATCGTTTACTTCCTCTCTTCATGCCTACTTTCGTGCATCATGCAAGATTATATCACAAATGTATTATGAAAATCATGTGTAGTTATCTTGAGCATTTCATGGCTGTGATGTCTGATATTATAAAGGATGTAGAGAGGATGCTTATATAAATTATAAAAGCTATGAAATCGTAAAATTTGAAAATATACTCTGCTTAAATCGTCAAAATTTCTCCATCTTTCTCTTTTTTATTCTTTAATTAAAGTTGAAATACTCTTGATGCGTAATCCTTATTATCAAAGATCAATTTCCTCTATTTTTTTTCCTTGTTTCATTTTTATTCTTTGTTGGTCGACATATTTTTCTTGGTATGTCGTTCTATTTTATAAAATTAATAATTTATCTCAAAAATTTAAAGAATATTAAGCAAGCCAATGTTAATCATTTGGTATCTTCTCTAATAATTTTATTGCCTAAATTAAGAACTATTATGCATAGTTAAAAGAAAATAATATGAAATCATATCATTGTTCTATTTCATTCGAGAAAACAAATTGATAAAAAAAATGATTTTCTTGTAATCTTTACCATTCCGTTATTCCACGCGAAACCTTTCGATGACTTATGTTGAGTTGTCTTGCTTGAGGAATAGTTTCACAAAAAGTAGGCGAACCGCGATAAGCATGCACTTAGGCCGTTAACCCTAAAAGGAGCCTCGTCCGTGAAAATAATGATAAAAAAAGAATCAAAAGAAAAAAAAGGCCTTCTAGCGATAAAGACTAATAAAGGCTTCTTTAAATATTCCATGAGGAAGCTTCAAAGAAAGCTTGTAGTTTAGGGGGTAATGTGATTTGGAACCCTGTATCATTAAACCATTGCCCATTAATATAACGCTAACATTAGTTGATTCGAATTGAGAGCAATGCCTATCGTACCCTCTTCAAATTTTATTAATTACTTTTGTCGTTACTTAAATCAAAGATCATGAATACGAATCGGTATTGACCGTATAATAAAGTAGATCTTGGTCCATGGAGTCCCCATAAGGTAAGACTCCAACTTGCCCGATGCTTTTCGGCCAAATACTTATATGAACTCTCTCAAAGATAAATATGGAGTTTAAGTTTTCACAATAATTTATATTTGTTAAAATAATAGTCTTCTCGATTATGTCTTCAAATGTGAATGCTTTAGCTTTATCTATTATGTCTAGTATTTTGGACATATTATTTACGCTCTTGATAGTTTTAATTTGGGTAGTTCTCCTTATTATTTTTGATTTCTTTGCTCTTTGTTATATTTCTCTGCCTGTATTACTGCGCTAATGTGTGATATACAGTGAAAATTCAATCATATACAACTTGTAATACATATCTAACTTGTATGTATATTAGTAACTGAGTATCCACATCATTATTTGAAATATAAAATTTAAAATAAAAGAATTTTCTCAAATTATACATATATAGCATAATATATTATGAAAACTTTATATGTAATAATTGATATTATCTATATTATTTTAATAAAAATGAACAAACCTATTCCTAATTTAGAAGGTAGTACCTATAAATAGTTTTATAAAAGTATACAAGATGAAATATGTATAAAATATAATTAAATTATTATAGTAAAGTAAATCTAATCATAATAAGTTAAAAATAGCATGAAATTTTGAAAAACAAAATAAAATCATTATACATCAAGTCAAGTTACTATTAAGTAATTATTATTTCATATATATTAATGATACGTAATTATTATTTCATATATATTAATAATAAAATATAGCCTAATAAGGAAAATTTATATACTATTGACATAAAAATTAAAAGCATCATTATACCACGTCGATAAAAGTCGACTTTGTATGTTTACATCACAATGGGTAATCACCGCAGGAAAATGAAATTAACTTTTCTTAGTAGTGTAAACACATCATTTGAATTTAAAATGAATTACATGATTTGAAAACTTATTGTGAGTAATAAGCTAATAAGATGATGGAAAATTATACTCATATGTTTATCTTATTATATTATCTAAATTATAGTTTGATAGTATTATCTTTTAATATGTGGTACAACCTCCGTTATAAATATTTACTTGAGTTTTTGAATTTCCTATTAGTTAACATTTATAAATTTGGATTCCAATATTCATTTTGATGTATAATTGATTATTGTTATAATTTTTAGAAAATTGTTTAAAGAAGTATTATGTTGATCGTACAATAAATGATATGGTTTTTCGAATCTGAAGAATTCTTCTATTTCGTATAGAAATCTTATGCATTATGATAAATCTAAGACATTTGTATATATTCAATGCCTAATATATTATTATCTACTAAGACAATTATGATAATTTAAGTAAATTAATGACCTTTATATTTTTTGAAAAATCTAACTAAATAATCAATATAATTTTTCAATTTAAATATAAAAGTTATGAATCTACATACTAAATTTATATATGAAAAGATCATAAAATTTTATTTTCGATATCGAAGTATTTAAATCTACTCGGCCATGAAATTTTAAAGTACTGAATAATTATATCTTCGCCGATCTAAAGGTTGTTTGATTTTATTTTTCGATAGTAAAATTATTGTACAGAATTTAGCAATTTAAATTATGAATCTTTACACTCTGAAATCAAAAATGCTTTTAAAAATAGCGCTCAGTTTGTCAATAGTCAAATTTTTTAAAAATTTCGACCAACAAAACTTAAAAACTATGAAAGCTTGTCATGAATCTTGAATTTCCCCAAAGGTTAGTGATTTTAACTTTTTTGAATAGTTAAAATTATTTAAAGTCAACAATCAAAATTTATTTAAAATTTATAAATACTAAATTTCACATCCGTACCAAAAGATCGTTTAATTTTTTGTTCAATAGTCAAAATTATTTAAAATCAACAAGAAGCAAAACTAAAAATTTTGAAGAGAGCTGCGTATTACCATACTCTATCATAAAATGTTCGTGGATTTTAAACTTTTTAATAGTTAAAATTATTTAAAAGTACCATTCACCGAAATTCAAAAGAAATTTATAAATCTTTTAAATATGATGTCGTTATACAAGACCATTGATTTTAACTTTTTCGATAGTCGCGTTATTTAAGCTGTAGCCAATTGTTGATAAGCATGATTTGCTATATACTCCACTTATTACGCTTTATGCTGAGAATTTTTGATAGTCAAAATTATGAGTGTGGAGAAAGATTGCATATATTAATTTTAAATGATCAAATTAAACATTATTAAATGCAATTTATATCACATACGTTGATTTGAATACGCAATTATAATATCTTTAGTAAATTGCATTAAATATATTATCTTTAAATATTTTTTCATCATATAATATGATATTTTTTAAATGATATTTTTAACCCATAGTATTATTAACATAATACTTTGATTATTCAAGTAAAAATATTAGTAATCAATTTGTACAAACTTAATAATTTTGTTAATTAAGTCTTATAATTTAAATAACATGCTCTGACTTTGTAAGGATTCTTCTGATAAAATAATTATTGGGCTTATAAATTTCAAAATTATTACAGTATCTACAATTATTCAATTAAATTAAAAAATTGAATTTATTATATAGAAATGTCGCCAGTAGCGACGGCTAAACAAGCGGAGCAGCTGAAACAAGATGGGAATTTTTATTATAAAAAAGATCGATTTGGAGCAGCAATTGATGCTTATACAGAAGTATGTTATGAACAAAAATTGTTAATTTGTCCCAAAATGATTGTCCAATTTAGATTTTTTGATGGTTGACTTTTTTTAATTTTGACTTTTAGTATAAGAAAATCGATTTGGGGGCAGTAATTGATGCTTACGCTGAAGTATGTTATGAAGACAAATTGTTCATTTTGTCCCAAATAGGTTGTTCAATTTGACTTTTTGAATTTTGACTTTTACTACAAGGAAGATCGATTAGGGGCAGCAATTTTGATTTTTATCTCCAAAAAGACTTACCAATTTTGAATTATTGATGGTTTGCCTTTTTAACTTTGCATTAAAGTTTTTTTTTGTATATGGTATATAATATTTGGTGAAAATGTTAGTATTTTAAATGTATTTTAGTATTAAGATGTTTATTTTGATTCAACTTTAAGTCTCGCGTGTCAATTAAAGCTACCAAGTTTGACTTTTTTAATTTTGAATCCAAGTGATTTTGGATATGGTGTAATATCAATGATACTCCCTCCATCCCTCAAATGAATAGATTTTTCTCATTTTTAGAATGCAAATTGATAAATTTAATTACTTAGCTTTATATATATTGCCAGAAAGAGTATGTAAAATAATATTATGAAAATATTTTTTAAAAGCGGAATTGATGATAACTTCGATTTATATTTTTTGGATTAGTGAATAAAAAATAATTTATAGTCAAAATGCTTGACATGGAATAAAACGTCAATTAATTTGAAATGGAGGGAGTAGTATTCTTGATGCACTTTTATATTAAAATGGTAATTTTGATTTCAACTTTAAGTTGTGTTTGTCAGTTATGTCGACAAAGTGTGTTGATTTTGATAATTGGAAATGAAAATGGACAATATTTTGGGATAGAGGGAGTACTATTTCTTAATCTGTTCTTTCTAATTGTCGTATAATTGTTTACTTATGTTAATTTTGATGATTTTCAGGCAATTACGTTATGCCCCAATGTTCCTGTGTATTTGACGAATCGCGCACTTTGCCACCTCAAAAGGAAGTATGTATGGACTTTCTTTTTTTAGAGCCTATTGTTGATTTTATGTTTTTTTTTTGGTAATTTCTAATGTTTGTTATATAGTGATTGGACTAGGGTGGAAGAGGATTGTAGGAAAGCTATTCAGCTTGATCACAACTCTGTGAAGGTTTGTACTTTGATCATCTTGTATTTCAGTGTACATTTTTTCAATGTATGTTTATTGGTAAATTTGTTAGCTTGAATTAATCATAGGCAAAAAGTATTTTTTCCAAATACTATTCAATACCGCTGCAGTATTATGGATAAAGATGAATTGCTTAAAAGTTTCCTGTTATCGAAATGAATATTGAGGTGAGATTCTCCTGTTCCATTTTGGAAACTATAGTTACCACTTATTGTTTCCTTCCACATCGTGGTTACCAGCCATTCCTCATCCTTTTCTTTTTTCTGCTATATTGGAACGTTTCCCTCATCTTGACTAGGTGGCATTTCTATTATGTAGACTGGTTGAAAATGTTGTCTTTTTATTTATTTAATTTTTTTACTCTCTACTGAGTGTGCTTCCTGATGAAATATTCTGAGTCCTGTAGTCCTTTCACATCATATGTATGTGCTTTTCGGTCCTTTTTTCTTGAGCTCTATAGTTATCTTGTTGTGTGTAGATCTGAACTTCTGAATTAAATTGATTTCAAGTTATAGTAATTTTATTAGCATTGCTGCATACAGTCGTGCCTGGTCTTCTAACTAGAAACCCTTGTTGGAGCAACAGGGCCACTATATGTTGGGCCAGGCATTGCTACAACGGAAAGAGTATGCTGAAGGAGTCTGGCAACTGGCAAAGGTATGGACGTTTTCATCTTATTTTCTTTTGTGGTATTTCCAATTTGGTCCCTTGCCATTGGCCATGGTTAGAAGTATCATGTCATGTACAAGTGGATTTCGATTTAATAATCCAGGAAATCATGCGGAAGAAACAGCATGAGCAACTTATTCTTTTTATTGGGTGTTTGAGTTTGTTGCTTTTAGCTGCATCTGTATCAGACTATTCGTATGGGAATCAAAATTTATCGACAAGAGTTATATTGGCTGAATGGTACTCATATAATTGACTTCCAAATGAAGTGTTTTGAATCAGGTCCTTACCAATAATACTCTTACGGAGCATTATTATCTATTCAAATTTTACCCTAATTTAATCACAGGAATAAAATGAACTGGCATTTGTGCGTTTGAGAAGTTCATCTCAGATACTACTGTATTGGTAGTGTTATATCTGAAACTGATGACCTCCTTCCCTCCATTTGATTTCATTTTGGTGTTAACATGCAACTTCTGGCTGCAACTGCTTTTGTTGTTTCTCTAATAAACTGGGAAGTGAAACTCTTTACCTGATTTCTGCCCCCAATCTTTTTCCCTATATTATTATATTTCTCTGTTCAGGCGTTGGATCTTGGAAGAGGTGCACACCCTAAGAGCTACATGGTGGAGGAAATTTGGCAAGAGTTGGCAAAAGCCAGATACATGTTATGGGAGCATGAATCTACCAAGCATTTGTGGGAGCTTCAGAATCTCAAGTAAGTTAATCGTTTATAATTCCATTTGTGATGCTTCTAGGTCGATTGACTGTTGCTTTTAGCTTCTTTCTTATCTGTTTTCTTTCATGTGTTTCAGAGATGCTTGTGAACTGGCTCTCCAGGAAAAACATACTTTTGAAATTTCTGAGAAGGAAGGATTTATGGATGGCATGGTTAAATCTCATTTAGAACAACTCGAAGCTTTAAGCAGGGTGTTTAACAAAGCTGCCGAGGTTGATACACCTACTGAGGTGAGAGCTTGTGACCTTGCTTCACCATCTTTTTCTAATTGCTTCACCATCTTTTTCTTCATCTATTTTTGTGTTTCCAGGTACCAGATCACTTGTGTTGTAAAATTACAATGGAAATTTTTCGTGATCCAGTCATTACTCCTAGCGGTGTTACATATGAGAGGGCAGTCATTCTTGAACATCTGCAGAAGGTAAACTTTTTTTGCTGAACTAAACCAGGTGTGAAGATTAATAGTTGATGATGATTGGTATCTCATGTCAATTTTTCCAATATCTTAGGTGGGGAAGTTTGATCCTGTTACTCGTGATCCCCTTTATCCATCTCAGTTAGTCCCAAATTTGGCCCTGAAAGAGGCAGTTGACGCTTTCCTGGATCGACATGGTTGGGCTTACAAGGCAGCTTAAATATCACCTTGTCCCTGAATGTCAATGGCGCAAGTTAAGCCATGTATTTTTTGCATGAGAGATACACTCTTGAGGCTCTGGGCCATTAAAAACTGTGCCAGAAAGTATTATCCTCTTCTTGCTTCTTGATTGTACATAACAATAGTTCTTTCTTGTTAGAATGATATGTAGAGAGATAATTGAATGGTCTAGCGGCTAAGCTAGCAGTCTAGCATCCTTAATCTTTGAAGTCAAAGATTTGAATCTCATTGTAGTTTAAGGGGATTATGGACATGGCTATGTTTCAAGTAGTTTCGTTATTGTAGTACTCTAATATAACCAAATTAAACTACAAGGTCATCTATATCATCCGTATATGGAATGACAGTAGTCATCGGTAGACCATCAAAACCCCACTTAGCTTATTTTATTTTAGATAAGGCTTGTTGATATAATTCCACTTCTAACATCGGCAAGCAAACAAAAACTTGTGACTTCCCCAAATTATTCCAGCTTACAGCCTTACAGTGCCAAGAAACGCGTAAGCTAATTCTACAAGCTAAGGGAAAAATATACACACATGCAACCGAGTCTATCATCCTATTATCGTTGTCCTAATTTTATTCAAACGGTGACAAATCTTGAATCAATATTAATAAGAGACATCCACAATCGCAAAACTAAATTATATGGAAACATTTTCATTATTGTGCATTGTGGAAGAAGAGCAATTACCAAACTAAATTATATGGAAACATTTTCATTATTGTGCATTGTGGAAGAAGAGCAATTACAACATTTTTAGCTGAGGGGACATCACCCGTTTGTCCATTTTAAGCTCTGCACTCGAAAACAAGAAAATATTCGATATAATAATATGTTGGAACACAGTGTCGGGGCGTAATTACGAGGAAGTTATAGGTCGATCTTTAGAAGCGTGTGATGACGGTAGGAGTTCGGGAGGATTCGGAAGGCTGGAGTGCAGAAGTCTCGGCTTTAAAACGTCGGACCCTTGAAGTATTCGGCGCAGCGTTTTGTATTCGGCTGGTGTTTATATAGAATCATTAACTATTGTGTATAAATTATACTCTAAACTCATTATTTTATACAAAAAATAATTATTTCCTACATAATACTACCATATCAATGAAGAAGAATGCCAACAACAAGAGAAACACGCTTTTGACTGATAACTAGGATAGCTCAGGATTTCATCAAAGACATTGGTCAAAATTAAACAACATTTTCATATAATATTATTACCAATCACTTAAATAGTTTGTTTTGCTACATAATATATACATTGATGAAGTTAATTAGATCACAGGTTCACAGTCTATATACATATATACTAGCCTAAGTCCAACATATATTCCAAAATATGTGATATGTTGATCTGACTAAAATGCTCAGCAGAGTATTAGTTCAAGAGAAATTTTGTAAACTAGTACTAAGGCCCAGATGACGAGTGTAAAATTGGCCAACCTGCCACTCTTGGCATCATTTACTTGTACAAAATAATATCCCGGCTTTTCACTTAATGGCGTCGGAGTGTCGTTAGTGTCAATTCTTTCTATTTCATGTATCTTGCATCGTATTTTTCGTTTCTTTTTTTATTTAAATATATATAATTATTAAATTTAATAATACAATAAATAATATTATAATTTTTTAAAGAAATATATTTTTAATAATTTTTAAATATTTTAATTATTTTAAAATATTTTAATAATTTTTTAATATTTTTATTTCATATATATTTTTAAAAGTATATTTTTTAATAGTATATATATTTTTTAATTTCAAAATCCCATAATATTTAATACAATAAATAATATTATAATTTTTTTAAAATAACACACAATATTATTAATCCACTCGAACTTGATACATACATAATAAGCAAACATCATGGTATTGTGAAAACATACGATAAAAGCGATAAAACATAGTAAACTTGAGGTTTTTAAGAAACTACTGGGGTTAAATTTATTGAATGTAATTGACGAGATCGCCTTGTTGAATATCTTGACCACATCAAATGATTAAAACCGACTATGAATATCCGATTCGGATCGGCCTTGGACATGCACTTGAAATTGAGGGTGCACTTGTGTTTGAACGTGAAAGAGGCAGGCTTCGACACAGAGATTGTTCGATGGTTGGTCGAGATTTTTAAGGTTCGTGAATATGTATCGGAAATGCGTCGCCATTGCTCGTGTTATGTAAAATAATGCATGTCCTCGTTATGCTACACCAAGGCAGCCGATATCATATCCCTAGGTTGGTTGGCGAATAATGGTAGCGTATTTGGAGAACTTGGGAATCCTCCGCTATCATTTTTAGTGCATGTTTGGATTTGGAGGTCATGAATGGAGTGGTTGGTTAGGAAAGTTGTAATTTGCCAGAAAAAGCCTATAGTTTTGTGAAGGATCCATGAAGTTTCTTGAAAATCGGAAGAGAAAAGTGATTAAAAGAAAAATAAAAAAGGGTGTAAAAAACTTTGATTTTTTTTTGCTTAATTATTGATGCGAAAACGATTTAAAATGAGGGGAGAAAAAAATGGGTATTTGGCGCGATACGGACCGTGGTGGCCAGTGAGGTCCTCTTTTTTTGTTTTTGTTTATTTCTTGTAGGACCCGGTGAGGCGTTAAATTGAGAGTGCTCCCCGGACCAAATTTTGATCCGTGCATAGCCAGGTAACCTTGTTCAGTGTCCTCCCACTTTGTGTGAAATGATCGCAGCCTTTTAATTGATCATAACACTTTGCTTTAAGTCAAACACTTATTTTTAATTTTTAGCACTTTTAATTTTTTTTTAGCGTAAATAATACTCACTACTATAAAAACCCAACCAATCACACTCCTTGAATTTTTCCCTCATTTCTTCATATACTTCCATACTTTCTATCTATGCAGCTTTCTGACTCCTCCGCGCCTTATTTTTTTGCTCGCCGCCTCTATCTTTCCGTCTACTCCCCCGTTTTTTCGTCTGGTCCCGGCCCCCACGTTTCCGATCACCCTTGCCTCTGCATTTTCCGATGCGCCCTACTTTCGCCCTACTTGAAATCGCGACCCTCTTTGAAATCCTAAATCGCGGTCCGTCCTCTCCCTCTCTTTCTTTTTAATTGGGGGTTGGGGATAAGGTTTTCTTTTTAATTGGGGATAAGGTAGGTTCGTTTTAATTGGGGGTTAGGGTTTTCAATTATTTGTGGTGATAATTGGGGACAAAAACATTTGGGGGGGGAGGGAAGGTTGTTTAGTGAAGAAGATTGTAGTGATAATTTTTTTGGTTAGTGGCGATGTTTGGTGTTGGTGGTGTTTTTAGAACATACCTTGATATACGCCCAAAATACTGACATATACCAATATTGGTGTATTTTGGTGTATATTAGTGTTTAATTAGCGTTTGGTGAAAGTTTGAGTTTGGTGGCGGATGGGTGGTAGTGGTGATTGTTGTTGGTTGGTGGTGGTGGTGTTGGAGTAAAACGTCAATATACGCTAAAATACCCCAATATACACCAATATTGGTGTATTTTGTGCGTAATGATGTTTAGTAATGGTGAAAGTTTGAGCTTTGGTGGCGGAAAGGTGGTGGTGGTGATGGTTTTTTGTTGTTGTTGGTGGTGTTTGGTGATTTTTTGTTTTGGGGGCTGTTTTGGGAGGAAAAGTAGGTGGGGGCTGTTTTGGGGGAGTAGTGGCGTTTGTTGTGGTGGAGGTGAGTAGGATAGGGCAGTGGTAGTGGTGGGTGGGGTGTGGTGGAGGGGGCGTGGGGGGTGGGTGGTGGTAGGGGTGATTTGGAGAGAAAGAAATGAGAATGAGAGGGGTGAAATGGGAAGACATTGTTGTGCTTTTTCACAAGGAGAGGATATGGAATTTATCTTAAAAATTTATAAAGATTGTTATAAATTAAAAAAGTTGGTCAAAGTGTGCCATTTTCTAAAATTTTACTTAGTTCAATGCTTGGTGATTACGATCTTCTTGGACAAGCCTAGGATAGTGATTTGCTAATACAAAAAATATATCGACGGTTTACACTAACACCTAAATATAGAGCTAATTAAACGACATTAATCACGGGCTAATTAGTGATCAATTTCATATATTTCGACTCTAACCTAAGGGCTAACGTACATAAAAGTAAAAAAGACTTACATTATCATTATTGCATGGCTATATATGTGCAATCAATTCATTTTAACGTGAAACAAATATATGAGCTAGCATGGGGTACATCATATTAATAAAACAAATTTACAGCATGTAAAATACACCAAACATATATAGGTGGACATAGGTATGTATTTCTGTTTTACTCTTGATTGCACAAGGATAAGTCGTTTTCTGGATTATGAGGGAGGTGGGGTGTTGGCGATGGGAGTGGAATGACCACTAGTTGGTAATTGCACTCCATAGATAAGATTCCACCTTGGTTTTTTTGAAATGTATTATAAAAGCTTCCAATTGCTTTCAAACTTTTTTGCCGACACCATTTAATAAATTACTTCCCTCGTTTTGATTTAATTTATCGTAGCAAAAATTTATTTTTCGTATAAGTGATCGTTTCGTTTCTGCGTCTGACTTTTTTTTGCATTGAAGTTTGTATTGTCTCGCTAATATTCTTTTTACATTGGTTGATATCATTTCTACTCGCGAAAATTGTCTGATAAATGATTTTATTAATAAATTACTTTTTTTAACTACAGCGATGAATAAATTGGCGGAGGGAATATTAAATCTCGATTTGCTTTCAATCTTTTTTACTTAGGTGTTCCATCCCTATCATTCTTTAATCCTGTGATATTATTTGACAAGATTTAATATTCTTTGTGGAAATTACGTATTGAAACAAAAGAAGCCAAAAAAGTAGGAAGTATTTTTTATTGATCGATACTCCTAAGATAGGCCCCTGTCAATATTTCTGGCTAACTTGCTTATGGTGCTCTTTTCAAGTTCCATACTCTTGTATTAGCCTATAGCAAATTGTTTAAATTTTTTATGAAGTAAAATATCAAAGTGTACTCAATATTGGTACTTGTATATTTTTTCTACTTCCATGACTGGTAAATTTGATTAACCAGTCAATTTTAAAATAATCTAATAAATATGACACTCACTCTAGCACATATTGAACTCCATTTTTTCTATCAAAATTTAAAGAATAATTTGGAGTTAAGAAAATTATCAAACTGTTTTATTATGCCGAATATATATTGTACAACCTAATTACTATTGGTACATCATGTTCAAGCATGAAGTACAAACTAGATTATGTAGTCTGATATGGATTAGAAGAATACGTTGATACGTATTTGAATGAGGGCGTCCTCCTTGCTTGGTAGTCGTCATCCAATGTAAGAATTATTCGAGATGTCTCAGGCAGATTAAGTATGCATGGCCTTGTAGTCGGGTAATGCTTACATAACCTTTAGGAGCACGGCCCAGATTCAACAATAATTAATTCTTTGGCTGTGAGGGATCGAGCGTAGATGCGCGGGCTGTATATGAGACGGCCAGATATCGGATTTGAGATGTGTATAGGTAGATTTGGATTGAAGAGATATGTATATAATGGAGAGTACCAGGATACTACTACACAAATATATGAAAATGCTATGGAAATGTTTTTTTTAATGGCGTTAAATTCTAATCACATCTGGCGATGGGAAGATGCTATGAAAATGTTGACCACATGGTTGCACGTGTATAGATGTCAAATGTTGTAATTCAGCCAATTTTTTTTTAGGATTTTTCAGAAATATCCCGATCCTAGTACACATGATCACATAATTGCATTAACCTTACTGGCGATTTTAATTTTGCCCTCTCATTTAATCACTTTAATATTGATCATCACAATCAATCCTTCTGAATAATTTTGTATTTAATGCAAACCTTTATATAGTCGAGGCATGAAAATGGATTAGGAGAGAGGATTAGGGTAGGTTATTCGGACACTTCCTTGCATAACAACCTAGTCTAAACATCTCCGCCACATACTCGACAGATCTCTCTCACAAATACACATGATAGTATAATATCATTTTATAATTGATATATCATGTATGAACAACGATTTGAGCGACTAATAGGTGATTAATTCTTACAACATGAGGAATGAAATGATTTCGTAGTACCTCTAAAGCTTGTACTACGAAAAACCATAATGGCAGATTGTATGACCAGATTGTTGGAAGAAACAAATAAATAAGACAGTTGCATCTAAGTACTTGTACTGTGAAATGTGGAATGTAATAATACCAACAATTACTATTTCATTGAAGACTTTCACAAAAGGCTAACATCCATAATCTAAGGTTTTATGGACCACAACAATAGGCCACAGGCAATTAAAAACCATTCAATATGGGACACATTCTTCCCCTTCCACATTTCTAGTACGAATATGTTAACCATTCATTCAAGTTTATATAATACCAAAAATCAATTATTGTATGACTATTTGGCATTTCTTTCCAAAGACAAATTGTTCTTGGTTGATGCCAAAGTGACTTGGAAAATATGTCAACTTCAAAATAAATAGGACATACTGACATAGCATAACAACACCTCTCCTAAGTTAATTTTCATATAATAACCAAACTAAACTTATCTTGGGACCGACAATCGGCTATATGAATACGAAAAACAAGAAAAGCATGTCCTCTGAATTTTAACTGTGGAAGACAGATACAAATCAAACAATAAAGCCTAGAGAAAATGTTGCATATGGACAAGTATAAGAAGAGTGTCATTTGCTCAATCATGTGCTGTGTTTTAAAACAACACAGGTGGATGCATGCCCATGTGAAGAGAAAAAAATCATTTGACTAATGACTAATGACTAATGACTAATGCCAGAAGTATGGAGCATGCATTTCGGATTCAAGATTATTTGGCACATCACACATGGAGATAAACCTAAAGGACCCATCTGCAAAATGATGGTGGCAAATGGCAAAACTTATGGCAACTTCTATATTGTTGTTATTCACACTGATCACCAACTCCAGGAAACATTATAGATAAACAAGAAAAGATAGATAATATACAACAAAGATGACCAAAATGGTTGGAAGTTGCCTGAGTATTGGTGGGGAAATAGATGGATTAAGAATTTACAGGTTTTGCGATTCGTAGCTGCCTCATCAAGCTGTATGAGTCAGATGCATAGCCCTATTGAGCCTTTCCAGAATACCGCTCGCCTTTCTCTTGGCCCTTGAAGTTCCATTCTGCCCGAGCTGAGAAATCGTAGCATGAGTTCTCTCTTCTTCCCTCAGTTCCTTCCACTTGCTCCTGTCGTTGAAACAGATGGTGTAGAGGATGGCAATGCAATTCTCTTGGTTACGAGCGCAAGATGTCTCCCTCATAATACTAAGCAAACAAGACACGGCTCCAAGGTCCCCGAGTTCCTCAACTGCCCTCTGATTATTTGACAACATAGCAAGGATAGCAAGCAACTCGTCCACGTACACTCTGTTGGCAATCTTTCTCAAGATTACTTGCACCGCACCATCTCTAACAGCTCTAGCTCTATTCTCATGCAAAATGCAGAGAGTAAAGATAGCTGAAGCAACATCCTTCATCGACAAAGAGTGTCCCTCATCCAGCAGGTCAATAAGAGGCTTCAGTGCACCAGACTTACCAATTAGTTCCTTATTGGAGTCCAGAGCGGATAGGGTGAAAAGTGCCGCAGCTGCATTAGTTCTAGTTTCAATTGTTCCTGATCTCAATGCATCAATAAGAATAGGAATAACCATAGGTGTTTCAGCAACAAGCTTTTTATTGTTGTCATGGATTGAAAGATTCAGAACCGTTGTAATTATGTCTTCTTGAAGATCAGGGTGAACATCACTCGTAGACTTGCTCCGAGAAAGTGGGTTAAGCAACTGAGATAATGCACCACTGGACTCACCAAACATTGCTCGGAATGAAGGCGTTCGCCTGGTTAACAATCGCAATTGCTTAGCAGCTTCCTTCTGATCAGACATCGTCTTAGACAACTTATCAAGCAAGGAGAGGAAAAGGCCTCTATCGGCTTCAGTCAAGCCTTCTTCTTTCGAATACTGGACAGGGTCTGGCAACTTAATTCTGTTCTTTTTGCACCATTGGGATATCATTTCCCGAATCAATAAATTCGGTGTCACCATAGAGAGCGATAATACTTGTTGTGTTTGAGGGCACACCAAGTTCCCGGATTTTAACCATTTCTGAATGAATGGTCTATCAAAGGTCTGCATATAGAAAACAAAAAAAATGTACATAGTCAAAAGACAGAAATCATCTTCCCTAGTCCTCATCACTAAATTCATATTGAAGAACATTGAAGGCAAAGTTAACAATGAACTTTAAAAACACATTCAACATGCAACTAATGAAATGCAATGGTGATCAACAAATCAATTCTAAGTCAATTCCAATAGCTTCAAACCAACCAAACACTATTAAAAGCAACACTCTTAATTTCCTTTAAAAACCACCAAATTTCTTAATCTAATCCAGTTTGTTTTTTCAATTGTCAAAATTAACAAACTTTGAAACATCACTTATCACACATAACTTTGACACGAATCAAAATTATCATGCTAAAAGTCAAATACACCAAAAGACTATCTTTCCATATATTTTTCAACAAATAAATATATAAAAGTTTAAAATAGAAAAAATCAACAATAAATTTACAATCTTTCTTAAAACGAATGAGTATATACATAATCACATATTACAAACACACATACAAATATAAACATCATATATATAAAAAAAATTAAATAGAACAAAAATAAAACTCAAATATATACCAGCCCAGAGGAGACTATAACAGGATCCTTCATCAATTCTTTAGAAAGAGGACACTTAAACTCCTCAGGCACAACCACAGACTTCTTCTCATTCTGCAAATTCAAAGACACAGAAGACGAAGATCTCTGAAGCTTCAATTCCTTCAAAGCACTCAACATATCTTGAGCAATATCTATAGCCTCAACATTAATATCATCATCACCAATTGATTTCACAGCCTTGTAAAGCTCCTTCTTCAATTCATTCACCTTTGCTAACATCCCTTGATCACCTTCAAACACCCCAGTTTTCGCCATACAAATAAAAAATCCAAACAAAGAACAAAAACTGAATTATGGGTTCAGTTAAAAATTCAATCTTTTTTATTACTATAATAATTTACTAAATTGATTATGCAAATGAAAAAAAGAACAAAAAGTAAATTATGGGTCTTGTTAAAAATTCAATCTTTTGCTTGATTACTATAAAAATTTACTAAATTGAATATGCAAATGCAAACAAGAAAAAAAACTGAATTATGGGTCTTGTTAAAAATTCAATCTTGTTCTTGATCACTATAACAATTCATTATGAAGATGCAAAACAAAAGATGGGTTTCTTTGGGTACTGAAAATGCACATGAAAGCTACAACAAAAACTGAATTTTGTGACAAATTAAAGTTTCAATCTTTTTCTTGATTACTATAAGCATTCACTATGAAGATAAAAAACCCAAATGGGTTTTTTTAAGTATTGAAAATGCATATAAAAGCTATAACAAAAACTGAATTATGATTTCAAGTTAAAGTTCCAATCTTTTTCCTGATTACTATGAGTGATTCACTATAAACATACAAAACTACAATAAAAATGGTTGAATTTTTGAAGTTACTATTATTGGGGTTTGAATGGATTTTGAGAGGTTGTGTGTAGAGGAAGAGAGAGTTAACAAGTGTGGGAATAGGAGGAGTATATGTGGAACCATAATGCTCCTTGCTGTAATTTCACCTCTCGACAGCTGCCACTCTCAGTCTCTCACTGGATCTACGTGGATGCTACTTCTTTTTTCTTTATTTAATAAAATTTAGGATCTTAAATTTGAAAGCTAGCTAAAGTTTGAAAATTAAATGGTAGAATCTTTTGAAAAATATTTAGTTGTTTGATAACATTTCAGCAGAAAAATCTTTTTAAATTGTGTTGTATTGATAACTTTACCCCTTTTTATTTTATTTATTTATATGTATTATATATTAAATAAATAATACTTCAATAAATAAATAAATTATAAATGTGTAATATGATTAGAATAAATATGATTACTAAAATATATTATTAATTATTTTTTTTTATTTTATTATTATTATAATGTGGTTTATAATAATTATTATTATTATTCTTAATATTATTTTTTATTATTGTTTATTATTTTATTTATTATTTTTATTATTATTACTTTTGTTATTATTATTGATTTTATTATTAATATTTTTTATTTTTATTATCATTATTATATTATTAATATTATTATTTATTATTAATATTATTATAATTTTATTATTATTAATATTATTATTATTATTTGTTATTGTTATTATAATTTTAATTATTTTTATTAGTGTTATTATTATTATTATTATTATTACTTTTTTTATTATTATTGTTGTTATTATTATCATTTATTATTATCATTATATTTATTATTATTAGTATTTTATTATTATTATTTTTATTCTTATTATTAATATTATTATTATATTTTATTATTATTATATTTATTATTATTAATTTATTATTATTATTGTATTATTATTATTCTTATTTTTCTTATTATTATTAGTATTATTTTATTATTCTTATTATTTTATTTTTATTTTTGTTATTATTATTATTATTATTCTTATTTTTATTCTTATTATTCATTATTATATTTATTATTATTATTATTTTATTTTTATTATTCTTATTATTAATATTCTTATTATTTTTATTTTTATTAATATTATTTTATTAATACTATTATTATTATAATTTTATTATTATGTTTATTTTTATTTTACTTATATTTTATTATTATTATTATTATTATTCTTATTATTAATATTATTATTTTATTATTTTATTTTTTTATCATTATTATTATTATTATTATTATAATAGTAATATGTGGAGGATAAGTGAAATGTGAGAAATTATGGGAGGAGAGTATGTAAATTTGGACTTTATCGCTTGATTTTTAAGAGGAGAAAATAAGTAGAGATTTTTAACTTAAAATTTTGTTAAGGATTTTGATTAAGTACTTAAAATAATCCATTAACAAATAAACTTAATAAATTAAGTGCTGAATTAATTCAGTTTAAGAGCTTAATAGATTTAACAAACACCCCCTTACTCGGGTTCTGAATTTTACACTTCGTCAATTGATAACCATATTCCATTTTTGGTGTTATATTAAATTTTTATAGAATAAAACGATGGGTAAAAATGAGAAATTTGAGTGTGGTTGGCAAATGTTTGGAGGGTAAAAAATCAAAACCTAATAATAATACTTCATTCATTCCAAAATGATATACCTTTTTTTTCATATTGAGATAGAGCTTTGATCACCAATTACTAATTATTCATTATTCTAATAAATATAAAATTTATACAATTAGATTCGTCTTTGAAAATCATGATAGTATTTTTTTAAATTTTTAAAAAATATAGTTTAAGAATAATTGATGGTCAAAGAATCACATCGATATGCGGAAATGACAATAATTTAGGATTGAACGAGTATAAAGCATACTAATGTATATTCGATCCCGAAAAGATGTCTAGTTTAATTTTATATTGCAAATATTTGTGACGACATCAACTCTTATGAAGCAACACAATTTATTCTTGCAAATGAATTCAATCTCATATAAAAAGATTAATATATTATTAATTAGTTTTAATATATAATTTGAATATTTTTAACATGACATCAGAGTCAATAATATATTAATTAATAACACGCCAATTAATATGGTCTGAACGTATCGAGCGTCTAATGTTGTGATCTAAATGAATTGGTGTCTGTATGGATTGGGTTAATTAAAAAACGGAGGAAGTACATTTCGACTATGGTGAGAATAAAAAGATGCACGACATTTAAGAAACGAAGAAGATATTGTTGAAAAGAAAGAAACGTAGTAGTAAGCTAAGTAGTGATCACAAGATGCACGTAGAATAATTAATAAAGGTGGTCAAAGAATAAATTTGACATGTGAGAAGCCAAACATCATCAAATAATGTTCTTCCCGATCGTTGTAGTATTAAAAATATATAGATGATGCAGTTGGTAGATCAAATATAAAGAGACAGTTGTAAAACTATGAGTAATATATTTGATGACTATTTGCTACGTGTGAAGAACCGGTGTTCAGCAAGGAGACATGTTTCTACGGAGCTCAACTTTGGTATTTAGAGTAATCACATTATTTCTCTAAAAGTTATTTTATGAATTAAAATTGTAAAAAATAATAAAAATTGGAGTGCATCAATTTTCCTAAAATAGAGATGAGTTAATAAAATTATTATTCCTTTTTTTATTCTACCTAAATTCCTCATACTTATTTTACGGTTATTTTTTTCTCTATCATTTTACTCCTTTTCAATTATATAAAAACTAAAAATTAAAATAAATAAGCTTCCATCATATACAAATAAATTAAAAAGACATTTCATTCAATATTCATATTTAATACTCAAGTTTTCAAGAGTTCGCAATTGAAAAATAATCCTACATTAGATATATAGAGCAATTAAAGCAATTGAAGAATAATCCTACATTAATCGTAGTCTATACGTTAATGATTTTCATCTTTATTTAATCCAGAACAAAATTTGAATAGTAACATGTGATTAAAAAACTTTTTAAGTTTATTTATCGTTTGCTTTTTGTTTGAAGAGTTATTGCTAAATCATACGGAGTATTAAATGAAAAAAATCAAAATATATAAGCGATATACTTTTTCGTTCATTTTTAGTTGTCGTCCCTACTTAGTTTGTATATATATTAAGAAATGAAAAAAGTAATCGATGTAATCTGAAAGAATTTTTATTAAAGAGGAAATGAAAAAAGTAATTGATATTAAATTGCAACCATTTAATATACGTATATTAAGGAAAGAAAAAAGTAGTCGATGTAGTAAAGAAGAATTTTATTATTTATTTAAGTCTGAAATAAAACGCTGTAGGGAAAATTCCTCGGTGTCGTGTTTATCGAATCAGAAGAGAATCATTGTCCAGTATAAGTCTCTAAGTGTTCTTTGACGATTTGTGAGATGTTTGAGCACAACTTGAGCAGGCAGGGGCGATAGGAGCTTGGTATGAGCTCGAACGATTTGAGCTTGACTTGGCTTGAACGTCTTGGATTTGAATTTACGGTTTGGATGGGAAGACACATGGAGTTGGATATGTGCAGTGTGATGAACAGGCTGATGCGAGACTTTGGTTATGGTCAGAGCGCAGGATCATGCTTGTGTTCATGTTGGTACGTATGGAGCGATCTTGGAGTGCTTATGAGCTTGTCTCCGTCTATTTTGGAAACATTGAACTTCTTTAGTGTCTTTATTTGTGATTTTCGCTTTTGTGTGGGACTTAGGGAGAATGTTGTTATAGGGTGGGGCTGGCCAGGCTGTCTTCTTGTTTCTTTAATGAGGCTTAGTAGTGTCTTCTTACATGTGGAAGCTTGATTTGGGATGACTTCAGAACTCTTGGGCGTATTGTGATTATTAGCGAGTTATTTGAGCGTATGCGTTAAGCTGCTTGTCTTCTGACGGCCAATTGAGGCTTAGTGAATTTGGCGGCTGCTTGGCGTTTAGCTTATATTATAGGCGCTTAGCGAACTTTGTTGTGAAGTGATTATCGATATGAAAGGTTGAGTATTGGCGCTTGTTGGGATAATCAGTCACTTCTTTGTTTGGAATCAGGGTATAGGAATTTGAAGATATTCGGTGTATTTAGCATATGTGGAAGTTGATGGAATTAAACTTTGATATTTTTCGGGGGTGTTCGTACAAGAATTATGAATGTCAGTGCTTATAGGCTTATTCGCGAACTATTCAGCGTTCTTGAGAAATCAGTGTCGGTCGCATCAAATTTTGCTTAACTTGAAAAATTATTGCATTTCTTGAAGTGCTTGATTTCGAGGCCTGTTGGGAGCTTGTACGGAGGTGTTTTTGATACATGGTGTTTACGCGAGAGCGGTTTAAAGATTTAAGCTTAGAAAATGCTACGGGTTTTTAACATGTATTTCTCGAAGTCTTTTTTATGTGAAGTGGATGTTTAGATAGAATTTTCAAAATAAGGAAATTTGTTATGAAATTTAGAATGTAAATATATTTGCTTGATTGGTTGATTTAATTTCGGTGGATCGTGATCTTAAGCTGTTGAATTTGATCTGCGAAGATACAGATCGTCGGATAATTTAGAATGCTTGGTGTCAAGTATTAAAATATGTGCTGTTTTTATATAAAGAAGGTTTCAAGATTAACTACAGGTGAATATATTTTAAATATTATTACGGACAGCACTGAAAGGCATGATTTTGAGCCAGCGTAAGCTTAGATACCATTTTGAATCTCAAAACTTTTGAAGTTTCAATTTTAGCTCTTGGGACGATTTTCACCCAATAAAATTGGGGATTTTTAACCCTCTGTAACCGCTAGAATTTTATTATTTATAAATATCTTGCTTGCCAATAAAATAAAAATTTGCTTTGGGAAAACCTATCCCCAGGTACAAAAATAATTTATCAAATCGATTGAGTTCATTGCTCAATCTATTGTTCTACAACGGATTGTTATTTGAGATCTTTGGACTTGAATTTGATGTAGTCTTGGACTTGATTTGGATTTAGTCTTGGTTTGGCCTTTCTTATGGAAATTTGAACTTGATTTGTGCCTCGACCTTCCTTTATAATCCTAAGGCGGACTTGTGCCTCGATTTGGAGGTGGTGGATAGAATGCGAGATCAATGTGATCTCTAGACTGGATAGAAGACTTAAGTCTTTGGACTTGGTTTTGACTTGGATATGGTCCTAGCCGGGAAAGCCTTAGCGGCATATACCCGTGTGGCTGTATAGACTTGATCTTGGTCTATAAACTTGAGTCGTGAGACTTAGACTTGATTTGGCTATATAATTATGGCGCTAATAGTTTGATACCGTCTGGCCCAGGCCAGTTCAGTGCTTATCGACATCCAGGAGCTTAGGTCTTGTGCTTAATCAAGAGGATATCTTTGTCGAGGATGTCTCAACGAACTTTACTCAGGTGTTTTCCGACTGACGAGGACTATGCAATTTATATCTTGCCTATGATTTACTCTGAGGCGTTTATAGGCAATCACGTAGTTTATTTGATTTATGATATACGAATGATCGGATTAAATCAGTTTTAGTGCTTGATCTGAAATTCTTTAACGTTTGTCTGATAATTATTGTGCCTAATTACGAGCGATACATTTTGGTATGAAATTGAAGATTTGTGGTAGCAATATTATTCAAGTTAGCGCTGTTGAACATAGGTTGAAGATTTGATGTTTTCTCTGAATAAGCAATCTTTAGAGGTTTTCTGTGAAGAAATACCGTTTGAGCTCTTATCTTTAAATTCGGGAGGCTTTGTTGTATTTCGGGATATAATTTTCGAATAAGAAAGGGGTGGGGTGGGGGTATTTATAGAACTGACCGCCTTACGATTGGTTGATCCTTTGGTGGATTACGATCTTGCTTGTTGATTATTGAGGCAAGAATGCGAGCCGTCGTATATTTAATGCTAAAATATTAATATAATCTTGTTTGGAGGAAACATGGCAAAAAGTGCAAACTTAAACATGCGAGTTCAGCTTGCTTTTCACGGCAATTAAATATCACAATTCATATTCTCTTTACCGTCATTTTGGCTGGTTGTCAGCATTTTAGGATTTTCTTTTATTATTTTAATCACGTAAATTTGGGGAACCTATTTTAATGCCACGTAAATGCTTGCGAGATGTATGATTAGGTTTTAATTAATGATAAAACTTAATTTCACCACTTTAATTAATTTCAAGTGACTAAAATATCGAGAACCCTTAATTTACATGTGTATGATTTTAATTGGAGGTTCGATCGAAATCCTAATCGCCACGTGTCACACTGAGATTGACCTTTAATTAATTTGTTAATCAATCCTCTTAAATTAAAGTTTCATAATTTAATTAATTAAATTTTGATTGTCTACGGCCTCGAATCCTAAATTTAATGTACATTTAATTCGGGGCTATTTTCTCGGAAACCCTTGTTTGACCCAGGGTTTTACTTTAAATTTAGGGCTCGATTGAGAACCCTAGCCACGTGTCACTTTTTAATTGCTCAATTTTAATTAATTTGATTAATTCATCTTGTCGTTTTAGTATATTTTAATAAATTTTCAACGTCTGATCAAAGAAGCATTGAAAATGTAGAATGATAATTAATTAAAGCTATATCATTAGTTGGTTAATAATTTAATAGGAAAAAAGTAGTCAGCAGTATATTGAAAATATAAAATTACAGTTTTATACTAAAAAAATTCACAGTATTTTTAACAAACAATTTGGGCTAGAACTGTAACTAAAAATGGATGGAAGGAGTATAACACTAGTTAACATTTGCCAACACATACAGTTCTACTCTCTTGGCTGCTATAGAGTTAGCTTCTGTCTAAACCAGTTTACTTCTCTTGGTTGCTATAGGAATGCTAGATATTTGTCACTTTGAACTATTGTATGTGTAATAACACATCTCACAAGTTACAACTCCAATCAATAATATTTTTAGTAAATATTGTGAGTGTCACAATTCTACCTACTTCATGTTTGTGTATGTCGATTATAGGCTTTGGATTAAACTACTAGAATAATAAGATACATTTATTCTTTTCTTTGGAGACGAGACAATGATCTATGCATCTGATTCTCATACTTTATTTCTAAATATATCGAATTATATGCTTTTAATTTGTCCACCCACCGGTAAATTATATAAGTAAAGTAGTGTTGCGAAGGCATGATAGTAAAGATTGATATTTGTACTCCATTTTGATATCTTGAGTATACCAAATATGGAGTACCATTATTTCATTATTGCATCCAACAGTAAAACCTGATTCGGTAAGACAAATAGAAGTGGTACAGTATTAGATATTGGACGAAACTTATTCACAAATAGTGTAATATATGAAATTTTTAGTCCTTAATTTTCCCTCCTTTGCAATGGAAACTATGCAATTTGGATGTCACTGAAAGTCAGAACAGTTTTTCAACGTTACAATTTGGGAGAACATAGAAAACCAGAAGATCAATTGTCCCCATTCTTCAAGTCAAATTATTGTTGAATTGCTGTCCCTCCCCCTTCATTAATGATGATGAGGGTAGAGGTCCTTGGACATGTGAGGTGGCGACGATAGGTCCTCTTATGTTTTTTCATTTTGATCATGTGCTGAATATTAATTAATTTAATTAAGTATTCTTAAATGAAAGATGACTAGACATATTACAAAATATCATTTCTTGTTTGCTCAACTCGTCTTTCATAAAGGGTAGTGTCATCCTTCCAAACTAGTGTCGTAAAAGAGTCTAGCTAAGTTGAGTCTAGATAATTGGTTGGATATATAATATATTTTCAAGTTGGATTCGACAATAAATTGATTGTTTCAATTCATTATCAAAAATCGTTTCGATATACTCGAATCCGACTAAAATATCATTATAGCGGTAATCAATTCTGAAGGTTAAATCAAGTATCGAATATATAAGATGTTATCTAATGTCTCATGCATGTTTGAAAGGCTACAAACGAGATAGCTATAAATGAATATTGATTAATGCATTTTATCGAATTAAGTAATTAAATAGATCGTGTATCGAATAGGGAGTAAAATTTTAGACAGAGACACACATACATCATGGAGCACTAGATTACATTTATATATAGTTATATATATACCCAATTCCCATCACCCAAAAGAGCCTAAATATACTGGAGCATGAGACTATAATTAGTACTCATAATCATGATTCATAAGTGCAAGTTTTGAGTGATGTGAGAGAACGTTAGTGGGAGTATTTTTAACATTAAGTTATTTAAGTAGGAGTAATTCAGAAGTGGGAAAATCATCAAATGTCGAACAGAAGCAGTACAAGTAAATGATGGGGTCATAATAATAATAAGTTGTTTATCAAAGCCAGCTCCAATGGTGTTGTTCGTCCTCTTCGAATGGTACAAACGAAGCCAGATTGTCTTTAGCCCACCACTCAATTCAACAACACCAATAATTCTCCAAAACTGATTGCTCATTCATTTTGAGCAAGTACTCATAAAATTTATGATTTCTTAGTATGACTTACAAGTTTAAGTAATAATTTAAGCTTTCTACTTAAGAAGATTAATACAGTCATTTGCAAAAAATGGGGTTTGGAAATAGTTTTCAACCATCCATAAATGCATCTCGGTTACTTGCATTTCTTTTTATTATAAATACAAAATAGATAATTCAAATAATTTTACTTTGATCGTTCAATTAAAAAGTAAAATTGTTCGTTTTTCTTGCTTTCTTTTGTATCTTCAATAATCCACAAGACCACAACCAAAAAGGTGGAATTTGGCATGTTATACAATAATGATAAAATGAAGTTGGCTAGTTGAGAATGAAACAAATGTCTAATTGAGTGATCTAAATTTCATACAGTTTCACTTATTAATATGGGCAGTGATGACAAGACATCTCTGTCCAGGCCCAGTCAGCATGTTAAATGAACATACAATTCAAAACTTGAAAGTTGAAATTGTCTTGGGTTTTTTAATGGGCTAGGGACATTTTCAACACTTTTAACGGGCTTCACACAAGTGCTTGAGATAAAAATGGATCTTAAAATTTTGTAAAGAGGGAAAGTTTGTTTGGAATTTGGATCAACACAAAACTAATCCATTCTTATCTACTCCCCATATTATTTTTTCTGTAAATATAGAAGGTATGTAGAAGGTGGAAGGAACAAATTAATTAGAGCATATTCCATGTCTTTCATGGCATATACCCATTCATATCATGAGTCATGACACACAAGTCAGATCATGCCATATGTTGTTTTTAACATATAAACATCTTTTAAATATATGAGACCCACTATATAACCTTTTTATATCAATTTGATAAATGTTTACGTATCAAGAATTAAGCAAGCACAATTAATTTAGGACATCAGTTTAATTTAGGACATCAGTTTCCATGTTGTATTAGATGTCCTCATCTCTCTTCATATGATAATCGTGCAATTCCAAGTAGTACTAAACTACTACTCCATGAATAAGACTATTTCATTTTTTAGTGTCAGAACAATGAGAAAGTACAATGTTAACAATAGACCAGATATAATGGTACTAGCACATAATGGCCAATAATGGAGTAGGTTAAACTAGAAGATTTCAGAACTTGGAAGAAAGTAAAACAAGCAAACAATAAAAACAACATATTTAAGGCTTATCTGATCAGCAACATAAATTAAGAGGGTGTTTGTCTAGGGCATTTTTGTCGAAATCGATTTATAATTTGATTTGGGAAAAAAGAAATGTTTGAATAACGATTTGATTCGGCTTATAAGTTAATCGATTTATAAGTTGAAAATAAAAAGTATCAGTGCTTGAAAACTTTTTTCGAGCTTTCAAACATAGAAGTTGGTTAACAATAATTTGATACGTTATCATATACATTTTAAAATTTAGAAGTGATATAAATGCGTGTCATATAAGTTATTATCAGCCCATCTATTTTATAAACTACATAGCCAAACATGTCATTATTTTACTATCACTTATAAATTATTTACCTATAAATTACTTATATGTTACCCTTATTAATTATAAGTTATTCACTTATAAGTTAAAAAAAATAAGCTTACCCAAACGGCCTCGAACATTATCTACACTGACTGACCCCTCACTGATACTCCAGATGGCCAGTTGTCCAATCCTATATGGGTACCAGTTTTCCATTTCGCATCAAAAGTGGTGTGTAATAAAAGACATTATCAGACAATTCATACAAACCACCTCATACTTGTCCAAATCTATTTTCAAATCAAAACTATATAATATATACTTTTATACATTTTTTATCTTGTATAATTTTTACATTGTCATGTTTTGAAAATATATAATTCCCTCATACTCATTTATGGTGTTAAAACGATAAAAATGTTGAAACCACATCATAAGAACACTAGAAAGTAGAAACCTCCACTGATAGATAAGACTCATTATCCAGTTTCATTTTTTCTTTTGATGATTTTTGTTTAGGAGCCAGGGTATATTATTATTATTGTTATTGAAAATAAAATAGCCTTATTAAAGTAAAGATAAAAAACTTCACAAGGATTACCATCTATTGGATTTGGATTAGCGGTATATGATGATGTCATAGTTGAATTCTTATCGATAACACTTACGATATGATAATATGTAAGTTAGGTGATTCAGTAGCGAAATCAAGAATTTTGTGTAGTTGGAGCAGAGAATTAAATGTAAAAAGAAAAAAGAACATCATTTATCATAAAAAAGTGTATTATATAAATAATAATAAGCGTTAAGTGGAAATAGAAAAGCAAAAATCTAAAATTATTTTATTTTGTTTGGCCTCTTTTAGTGGCCTGAGAGCGATTTTTTTAAAGATAAAAACATTTATAATAATGAAATCAGCATGAAAGCTTCTGGTAATCCGGCTTTTCGATGTATAGAATTTAAACTATCGTGAGAAGTCATCGTCATCTTGTTTCTGGCCTTTGTTTATGATCTTGCATTCTTTGGCCTTCTGTTAGGCTGCGAGAAGCGGGAAAGGTGAGGGCCGTCGAATCATTATATCAGCGGATATATTTCTGCTTATTTGTCTCTTTGATACCTACTGTGACTCTGAGGTGGTTGAGATTTTGCAAGTAAATGCAACAAATCACGCAAATTAATTTTGGGGGTATTCCTTTCGTACTTTAAATGAGCAACTAACGTGCAATAAAATCTAAGATAAAATTTAGAAGCTAACATATATCATCAACATTAAATAAAACAAATTCATCCCTCGGATTCAATGATGAGGTGAGTATGAGCAATTCCGTCACATTTTCACAAAATTTGGATTGTAACTCTTGAAGCTGAAAATCAATACAAGCATTAAAAAGATCAACTCTGAGATGATGTTCCATAGAAATATAATTTATCACAGTCTCTCCTCTTCACTGCTTTATAAATCATTTGCATATCGAGAATCTCGATCTTATGATTGCAACAAAATAGTTACTGCTTTATCGAAACGAAAGTAAGCGTAAATTCTTACCTTAATTGTTGGAGTTGAATTAACATTTGATGAAGCCCAAATGCGTAGCATTTTGATATCTTGAGACTTTTCGTTGGAATGTTTTGCATAAATCATGCATTATACCAACATTTGACCATCGTATGCAAAGAAATATGCACTGTGAGTAATTTTGTCATAAACTCCGTCGAGCATGCTTTGGCGGAAGTGCAGCTTATCATTGATTATATCTTTAGGCGAACAAGTTGCATCGTACATATTAAACAAACTAATGAAATTACAAATGAGAACTCCAGCCAGTGTCCCCATGTCTTTTAAAGTGCCGATTTGGTTTTTCTTTTACCGGTTCCAACTTTTTAAATGAAATTTGCTCGAAATCTAATCAACTTAGAGCCGGTGATAGCTGGCCGTAATATAGCACTACAAATTAGTTACCACGTTAACAATAGATGTTACATTATCAAAGAATCGAACAAACCTCAAACAACTTCATTGCTATTTTTTTATTCATCACCAGACTTCATCAACAATAATACAATATTCACCCATCATAGAATTTCCTCACTTAAATATAATTTCGGACTTTCCTCTTATGATTGAAAGAATGCTTTTTTGAATTAAAGGTGATGTGTAAGAGTATTACGTAGGGAGAATCTTCTGAAGGCAATATTTTCATTATAAGTCAGAAACTGTGGCTACAGAAAGTTCACGCTATTTTTAGAATCGGGACCTTCCTTGTGGCCTACAATGTGGACAAGCACAGGAGTCTGAAAACGTAGAATCAATTGATACTTAAAGCTTGAAGCGATTTCAGAGCAATTTCTTTCTGACGATTGATTTTGCAATTAAATTTCAATATATTGAGATGAATGCTTGAAAATATTTAATTGTTAAATTGCGAGTTATGTGTTGAGTTTGAACCTCCCAGCGTGTTTCAAAAGCACACGTTTTTACGTGACTTTCTTTCAGTGTCTAAATCCTTTCCTTTAGTAAAAGTTTGTCCTTTTTCTATTTGATTTGTTAAAAAGATAGCATGAAAAACAATAAGCAAGATTTATTTTAGGAGAATATTCCAACCAATCTTTTAATAAATAAATTCATTCTCGACGAAAATGACGACCATTCTTATTTTTCTTGTTGATACAGATGATCTTCAGCGTTAATTATAGAATTGACTTTATATAGTAATTAAATCCTTTCAGTTGATTGGCTAGCAATTTTTTGATGCATGATCAAAATACATATGTGGTTATTGATATTAGGGCTGAGATTGGTATAGGATCAAAATGCAAATAAACTTTTCAATATTTGGAGACTCTTTTCTTTTTTGAAATAAAATTTAGTATTCTTTCACCATGTAAAAATTTGTAATATGAAATTGTAAAATATCGAATAAATTTAATAATCCTAACATAAATTACATAAAATAATACTGTATGAATTAAATTTTAAATTAACTTAATTAAAATTAAATCACCGCAATATGTATATTAACAAATCGTTTAAAGCTTAGTAAAAAAAATTATAAAATAAATAAGGCATATTATAAAATAATACATTGTACGATACATTAAGTAATATAATACTCACGTGTCTCTATATATTATTATTATTATTAAGTAAAAGGAAGAAGTATAATGCAAAGAAGTTGAAGAAATCGATTACTAAAATCCCAAAGTTGTAAAATTATTGCGATTATTTATTATATTTAGGTGAAGCTCCGCAATGGTGTTTTTGTGAATTGTGCAAAGGTGTCGTGGAGTTAAAATTAGTAGTTTATTATATTTAGAATTAACATTTGTTATAAGTTATGGCGCAATGAATTACTCTTATCCGTGTATGAGTAGTCCTGAGTAATATTAAATACGTAATTTAATTTAGAATTAAAAATAGGGAGGGGGCAAATGATATAATTTTTTGAAAAAAATATATAGTATTATAATTTTTTTAAAATGCAATTGAAGCTTACGACTACGCAGTTCCTCGTTGATGTGATCTAATCTTTCATCCATAATAAGGAGTATCATTTACTATGTTGATTTTCGAATAGGAAGTTTTATCATAATAAATGTTAATTCTTTTTTCAAGACGTGATCCTTTCTGTTAATAATCCAATTTGAAATTGAATTAATTGTTATATAAGTTATTTAATGTACTCAACATAAAATTTCATTACATATTTTGGCTATGTCTAAAGAATTTTATTTCTTATTCAACTTGCCAACCTATAACATCATTAATCTATATCTCATTCTCTAAAACATTTATTATAGAAAAATAAATGAATATACAGAGATATTATCATGGGTGAAATTAACATATGAAGTACTCAACAAAATAATAGGGTCTTATAATCTGACAACTCTTCACATGAAATTTCTCTTGCACGTGTTTTTTCCACTAATGAGTAAATACAATTAATAAACAACGTGCATTTGCCGCGTACACAAAACATACAATCAACTCGTCAAAATAATCTCTCAACATATTTCTATACTAAAATATTTTCATATGTTAGAATACCAACTTAATTAGTAACTTTTTAATTAATAATTTGGTCATATTTTATATGAACCCTATAAGAATCATGATAATTATTTTATTTTTTATAAAATATACATGTCATGATAACAATTGATCTAATCAAAATTATTACATAAAATATAATACACGATCCAAACTAGAATCATCTGGTTCGAGTTATCACAGGGAGCAAACGGCCATTAACCCCGCTTTCATCAAACCCAACAGCCCTACACTTCACGGCAAACTTATTATCACACGGCAAAACAGGTCCAAACGAAGCGGGAAACAAATTAACGGTTCTTTTATACGGACCAAACCATTTCTGCTGCATGAAACGGTGTTTCCTCCACGGAGGAATGTGCAGTCCACAACTCTTGAAGGATCTTCTTGCAACATCACTAACGATTCTTAAAATTCGCTTCAATTCGTCTTCATTACCTAGGAATAATTTCGGTAATGAGTTTAGAATCTCCTCATAGCTCTTTGTTGGTCTAGCTAGTTGGAATTCGGACATGAAATCGAGTTCGATCAAGTATCGAGTAGAGGTGTCTGATCTTATGACATCGATGAATTCGAAGTTTCCGGCATTTAGGCCACCGGATCTCCCCCATTTCGTTTTGCAAATCGCGGCATTGTAACCTAGATTTCTCAAAAACGACATAACATTTCGTCGTAAAATCGATTTATTATCATTATTCTCCACACATGTAAAGATTTCCATGGATTTGACAACATTGACTCTAAGGACATCCTTAAACGTGTCAGTGTTTCTATCGTGAGTTAAAATTAATTTTAACTCGTGGATAGGGCCAGCTGAGTCGTAGTCTAGTGATTCGGTATCAGTGTCAGAATCATTGGACTTCGACTCAGCTGACATTATTTCACTACTTTCATGATTGAATAAAACTCCACACAGTAGATCAGAGAAGCTGGGAGAAGCGACATCATCTTCATCAAACTTATGAGCACTATGCTCACTGCCACTGCTAACTGAACCCGGTTCAAACAGGCCGAATAACCGAGCCTTTGCCTCATCATCAAACGGGTCAGTGACTCGCTTCTTTCTGGAAAAAGTATTCATTGTTTGTTGATATGGTTTCTTGAAATTTGTATGGGAAGAGGTTTGTATTTATTATTGAGAGAAGAGTTGAAGAGTGGTTTGGTTTGATGTGAAGTGAGAAGAGGGGAATGCTTAAAATAATGAGGGGAAGATAAGGAATTTTGGAAGGGAATATGCCAGAAAATAGTTTTACAAATGCTAGTGGAAAACTGGATAATTTTTTTCACTTTATGTGACCTTAAACTAAAAGGATATACCAAAGGTGTATCCAATTCAAGCTTTAATTGGTTTTGGTCAGTCAGCTAGAAACTGTAAGCATATCCCAAAATCCCAACGTTCTATTGGATTATTCCTTTTTTGTTATAAATGTGAGCGGAGTGATAGCTCATAAATGTTGAAATATTTTATGGAGTTAAGTGATAGTTCATAATTGTTGAAATATTACTTATAAAATTAATAGTAATTGATAGTAATTAAATAGTATTAATATAGTGAAATTTTGCCTATAAAAGGAATGTGAATTTCATGTGTAAAACTTTGCACCAAAAAGAAAAAAAAATATAATAATTTTGTTCTTTCTCTCTCATGTTCTTATATGTATTTTCTATAATAGTAATACTAGTGTATGGCTATAAGAATCTATATATTATATCATATTAATTTGACCTATTAAATATCTAATTTTTATAATATTTTTCTAATTATACGGACATTATTATACTATACACTGTTAGAAACAACTTGTTAAATAATTTTATTTATTTTGTTTAACAGTGTTAACATTTTTTTGTTGTTGAAAGGATTGAAGAAGGGGTAGTCGGGATGATAACCAGTAAACTTTACGTTTAGTAAATAATTTATTTTGATCACAGTCATTCAAAATACATAATGATATATCAAATTTTTTAGTATATTCACATGACAATACTACTCAATTAAGTAGTATATGGTTGAGGTCTAATAATATATGTCTATAGAGATAACGAGTACATAAGGATCTTAAGATGTTAATATAAAAATAATAATTAAAACTTATAATTGACATTTAAAATAAAGCTTGGAACAATATTCACCTTTTTCGAATTATGTTTGAAAATCATTTTCTTTCTGCGAGGAATATCAAAGTTTACATTTGGATAGCTAGCTAGTTAATAGCCCTTTTGTCATGGAATGCGTAATTTGATATATATGGGAATACAATCTATATATGATAAATTTCGTATCATGTAACGTTGAGGACATGCATGAACTCTGCACCATTTCATCATTGTAAGTTTGGAATTGAGTTTAATTTCAAGTTGGTGAATATAAGATTGATTATTTCTGTTAGCTATTATCGTGGATTAGGTCTTATGTTAGTTCGTAATATATTACTTCATCCATCTCAATTTAAGTGATGATTATCTAGTAAAAATTTCTATTTTCATTATAAAGTAATTTGCTTTTATCACTAATTTTTTCGTATCGAAATTTATATTGCCTCTAATATTCTTTTTTTCTATTTGGCCGATATCCTTTCTCTTCAAAATCAGACGATCACCCATTTTCTTAATAAAATATTTTTCTTCTAAACGATCAAATAAATTGAGACGGATGAAATATTGAAGAAGGTTGTAAAATTTGATAGAATATGGTGGATCGATTACACTACCGACTCTTTTTTTATACTGTGAAACAATTGATAGTGTTTTTACTTCATTCACTCAGAAACAACTGTCCTTGTTATTAGACATGTATGATTGCGTACCATTGGACTAACGTTGTTACCCTTTAAATTGGAACCTCTTTGGAGGTATTAAATTGGAGAATGTTACCCTTTAAATTGGAACCTCTTTGGAGGTATTAAATTGGAGAATGTTAATATTAATGTATATGTTAGATAGATTACATGCTTTTAAGTGGACAAAAGTGAGTTTAAAATAAAGATATGTGTAAAAGTGTGTAAGAAACGCTTAAACATGAGAAGAGCACATGTAGGGACCGAGGATTAGCACGAAGAATTGAAGGTTCGTTCCCAGTAGCAGGTGTGAGATTGTGGACTTGAGCCTGTTCTTTTGAGGTTTGAGGTTTGAAGTTTGAAGGTGAGAGGAGAGTGAGAGTGGGGGCCAAAGGGTGGGGTGGGTAGGGTTTGGCTCTTGGTGAGTTCGAAGGGTGAGGGTAGACTCTCCAGTTGATAAGACCTGAGATACCAAACGAGTTTAAGTTACTACTAAAAATCGATGAGTTGGATACTATAATCAATCTGGATTATGATTTGGACAAGTTGGATGTTGATATTCTGACACATGTTATGGATAAATTAAACTTTATTCTCTTGGATTACAAAGAAGATTTTTTACTGTCTATGGAGTATTTTAATCCCTAGCTTTATTATTATCCCTCTATTTGTTTGTAGTACATACATTGCTCTATGATGAACTCAATTAGTGGTGTAAACGGTGAAAATTTAATTAATTATATTATAGAACCTTAATTTAATATGATCGATTAATTAAATTAATTAAAGGTCAATTCCAAGATGACACGTGGGGACAGTGCCGATCGGCTCCTCCAATTAAAATCGCACGTGTAAATTAGTGGTTCCTACATTTTAAATCCAATTAAATTAATTACTACGATAAAATTAGGGTTTATAATAAATTGAACCTAATTTTATCTCAGATGACGACGTGGCATTAAAATATTGATTCCTAAATTTAAGGGATTAAAATAATAAATTAAAGGAGAAACCGGAATAAAAATGCGCTTTTCTGGGACAAACGAAATTTTAAACGATTTATCCGATAAAATAGGTAGATGAAAATTAGGGTAATCTTTTACTCGTTGAAAAGCAGTCAGGCGGTGCAACTTTACTTCCCTCATGCTCCAAGATTAAAGATTTGATTAAATAATATTATTTTAATATATTATTCAAATTCACCCAATCAGAAAGAAGAATTAGAAATTATAAAAATAACGTCAGAATCTTCAATCTATGTTCTAAACAGAACCTCAATCGCTAACGAGTAAAGAACACAAAAATTCTTCATCTCCATCACCAAAATATACGCCCGTAATTAGCAAGGTTGAATCGTTGCACAAACGCTAAAGAATTTCGCGACAAGCACTCCAAAATCGACGATAATCACCATTCAGATCTCATAAATCAAATAAACTACACTAATCTATAAACGCCTCGTAATCAAGATTTTAAACAATTTTAATAAACAGTTATTATTTATCGACAATAAAGCATACTTAGTTGGTATTTAATTTCATTTATTCCATCAACCTAGATATACTTATCCATGCACCTTTCAAGCCATGGAAAGGACGAGAATGAGAAATGAACAATTAGTGAAGATTGTTTGAGTAAATCCCTTCAACTTTGACGACAAATTATAAGGACGTTCAAAAGTTGAATGATTCATTTATTTTGTGACTTTAATTCATTGGCTTAATGATCTTGTTCCCACCCAAGTTTTATTATATAAAAAAATATTGTATGCATGAAAATATCTAGTTGAAAGCCAAACATCAAATATCCATATATCAACCTTATCCACATATACTCTTGAGTCTTGACTTGGAACTTTTGCGTTGCCAACAAACCTTATCGCATTAATCGAATTTCAAGTCCCATATGAAGTATTTTTATTTATTCATTTAGCAATGACAATAGTAACAATAGCATTTCACATTTAGATTGTTCATTCTTTATTATAAAAATCGGATATTATTATTGCAAGAGGACGAAATAAAATCAGGTCTTGACGTTACTAGTAATACATGTTGAAGCAATAGTATTTTGGTTATCAACACCTGGCCCTGTATCGCCAACGCAGAACCCGGACAGGGGGCCAATTAGGCAAGGAAACTTTTTAGTGCTACTGTTTAGGCACCCGATTCCGGGATCGATCATGGGAGGAGACGATCGAATCACGGGAGTAATGCTTTCGGCATCTGCCGACGCCTTGAAACCAAGAAGTTCCCCAAATGCAGAGTGTAGCTTCATTTAACCTATAACATGCGGGATGCTTATACGAAGCTTATTTATCACACAAATACTAATGTATAAATAATCATTCTGTGTTAATATTGCGCTTATAATACTAAAAACATATTGCCTTTAGATTTATCAGATTTTCAAGATATAAAAATACTCAACATGACATATGTGACAGAAGGCCAGAACGATCTTCCTCGTTTCGATAAATGATTCTCGCAATAAAGAATGTAAAGCACGCACTTTCACATCAAGTAAACCTATAAAATTATTGTTATTTCTGGCAGCTTAAAATCTCACGCTGCTCTTATCGATCATTTCAACTCTGGTGAGTGATTTCTTTCATTTAAATCCTTACAATCGCATCGAGCTGACCGTAGCTCGATTGTAGCTCGATTGAGACTTCGTTAATCATACCTGTCGTTTAATCAGAATACTGACCTAGAGATTCGATGGAATCGATTTTCCACATCGTATATGTACGTAAGCCAGCCGCTAAACCAATCGTGGTGTTCCTCGGTAAGATGGCGATTTACGACGAATCTGACCTACGGCGCAGGCCGCATCATTAAGGCTTAACGAATAAGCTAATGTCGCTAAGGAAACCACCATAAACGGGCTTACGGGCCGCTTTATGAGATTTGTGATGAGAAACCTTCTACAAATAATAAGGTACTTCATGAAAATATTATTTCACCTCAAGACGCGATAGCACACCTATAACAGACACTAACGATTTCAATAGCATTATCAATCAACTGGCTTGACGGTAGATATTAATGTCGATTTAATTTGCATTTGAAGGCTCAATTTTGCTGGCTTCGCTACTTGAAAGTCGTGAGCCAATGAGGCCTACCGTTAGTAATTCTCAGAGTAAGAATGCTGAACTCCGCGTTGTGGAACATATTCATTCGGCGAGTATGTTTCATGTAAAGCGGCGTGTTGGGTGGGCGCCGCATTGCTGCAGGTTATGAAGAACGGGAGATAGAGATTTTGGAAACAAATTGCATCATAGAGCAGGAAAAGCGTAATTCAATCTTGCGGCCGATTTTCGACTTCCGTCAAACACAGTAATCTACAAAGCTAATCTACGACTATGTCGCTAGTTGAACGATTATTTTGATGCTTTGTTTTATCTCGACGCTTCCGCTGATTCTCGTATAATAGATTCCTTTGAGCATCTTTTTCATACTACGCATTTACGATGAATGGTGTGAATTATGTTTCGGGAATTACGGGCCGCTTCATCCCGCCGACGGTGAACGGTCGGACGCGGTAGGTACGTGGGAGATGGAATTGAGTAATATTTACTGCTCTTTCTGTAAACCCGACAAAGGCGAAAGCGCTCTTTTGAAATTAGGAAAGTTTAATTTAGGGCGAAATACCGATTACGACGGTTATCGAACTACTTTCGAATAAGGTAACTAAGTGTTGTTCGGGGATCAACGGTAATAGCAAAAAGTGGTGCTAGTTTTCAGTACTCTATACTTAATGACGTTTCGTAAGAGGTTGAACAGAGGATTCCGTACGTGAGAAAAGCGGAGCAGATTTTGATAATGGGAGTTTATGAAAATAGATAGAATTGTCGTTGGTGAAATTCCCTGCTTCGATGCCAGTCAGAGGTTCTCTTTGGTGTTCTAATTTAGACGTGCAAATGAAGATTCATTGAAGTCGAAAGGTACCCCAACTAGCGTAATGTAATACTGCTTAGTGACGAGTTCAAGTCTGAATGAACTTGGGGAAGGGATGTAACTGGGCTTCAAGGTTGCATGAATCATCTCGTGTTCGCGGCCGTTCAAAAAGTCGCAGCCGGTGAGATATTCTAACCTCCTCGATTACATTATTTGTTAAATGTTGAAGCGGTGTTCGATCAAACACCGGCTGTCAATGAATCGATCAAAGCGAAAGTTTTCGCCGACGAGAAATCTTTGTTAAAAGAGAAATTTATTTACGATCAATCGCTCGGTGTTTTTCGAGATACTGAAATAAGATCACGAAGATTACAGCGTAAACGCAGCATGCTGATTGCCCTGAATGGCGTGAAAGTCAATCTGCAGAAAGCGTAATCTAATTATTCTCGAATCTCTTCTGCAATGTTTGGGCGGCCATTCGCGACGTTGGGATTTGAAGTGGAGGTACCGAAGTCAGATCACCGTATGAAGCCATAATTTATCAATCAGAAAGGCCGCTTTGGACAAGGCCAAGATTTATTTATCTCGAAAACGCTCTGCCGCGAAAATCGTCGTCAAGAAAGATTTTCTGGCCAGCATCGCCCCCGAATCGCCGGGTGAGTCCATTGCAAGGGCCAATTAGTCAAGGAAATTTTCGAAGCCATCAAGTGAAGAATTTGGCCCCGCTTGGCCATTTGAAAATGACGACTCAATAGAAGAATGTTTTGAGGCAATTTCGACGCTCGGAAATTTCTAAAAGCCCAATTTTCTAAGAGGCTTATTTTAAATTTATAACATGTAACGTTTCAGATTTAGCTTTATTTATCACACAAATAATGTATCAGGTAAATATCATCCTAAAAGTTAATACAGGCCTATAATATTCGCCAACATGGGGCTGTTTTGGTGAAGCCATCGGTGATTTCGTGATATAAAGAAAATTCTCAACATAGACATAAATTTGGGCGCAGAGTGGGGCCAGAATCGCATATTTCTCAAGCCGATAAATTGATTTCACAGCTGTTTAACAAGACGTGCCTTTTATATCAAGTAACTCAGATAAAATTATCGCTATTCTGCTTATTTCCGCATTTAAAATTTCTATCATTCTATTAATTACTTAAAATTTGGTGAAAGTTAATTTTGGATTTTAATAAGCTATCATTAAATGATTTTTGAAATGGCGGTAAAATATTTGGATGCCGGATATGCCTCAATGATTGTTTGTCTTTCCAAATATTATAAGAAAGTGTACAATATGTGAAATGATAACACATTAGAGCCTAATCAAATCTAATCCCATAATTATTCTTAAATTTTTTTTGCATAATTGAGCATTTGAAAGACCACGTGTGATGCTGGAAATAAAATCCATATTATCCTCATCCTTCAAGAATAATGATTTTCAAACTGCTCTCCATTTTATTTCTAGTGGTTAGACCTTTTCGATTAATTTATTCGATTTTTCAGTTCATGAGAGACCTCTTCTTATTGGTCCATGCCGGCTAGGATAACGTATTAATCATTTGCTTTCAATTCATTACTAAACTTATCCTTTCATTTCTATTTTTCTCCTCCCTATAATTGATGAAGGCTTTTGAAAATTATACTGAAATTGAATTTCTTGCCTAAGAATTGATGTTTTAGGCATAATCTATTATTTCATTTTAATTGATATTTTAATTTTCGAAGTAAATATTGACCTTAAATAATATTTTAATCACATTATAATAATACTCAACTTTTGTTATAAGCAAAATTAGTTATCCTATATGGCGCCATAGGGCAGCTTAATATGTTAAGGATCTTTCTCTCTTCTTCCAAATTGATTCATCAGCTATTATTGCACATTATGAAAATATTACTCCATCGATCCCATAATAATCGTTTATTTTTACTTTTTTAAAATTTCTCATAACTCTATCTTATTTGACAACTTGTTATAAGATAACTTTATTTAAGTATTGAAAAGTTTGTTCTTAATTTTTTAAAAAGTTGAAAACTAGACAATAGTGAGTATTTTTTCGTACGAAGGAGCGCAAACTACATAGTATGATGCAGAGCAAATTTTACGATGGGCCGAAAAGCCCGAAAGCCATTGCTATAGAGAAAACTGGTCCTCAGAATTTCTGGAATAGCATGGCACATTTGGTCCAGAATGGGCTAATATTCTGTGTTATTGCAGTCAGATTATGACCCGATACGGCCCAATATGTAATGTTATTGTGAATTTGTGATACAACATGCAATGTTATATTGCTATTGCTCTAGTACCTTTGCACTTTTTCTCGTATTTGATAGTTAACGATTGTAGTTAACAATGTATGATTACTTGTTTCAAGCCTTTTTAATTTGATTTATTGTATTGTGGAATTTACCTTCTAAAACTGTAAAAAGTCTATAATTTACGATGGGTTTTGAAAGTTATAAATTCTGCATATGGTTTTATTTTAATCGAAATGTAACATAAATATGATCCATAGTTCCATACTCTGAAAACCATGGCATCCTATGCTATTATTTCATAACATCTCACATTCTCACAGAATCTCATAATATCTCATTTTATATTGGTGATGGAGCCATATATGGAGGGAGTATTTTTCTATATCTTATTCGAGGTTGTTAAGATCCGACTTTGTAATATGTCTACATATCAATATACCTTATACTATGGGGTCACCAGAATCATGATAATTGAAGGCCGCCAAGATAATCAATAATAATGCTCTCAAGATTCTTCTCATTTTTTTTAACTAACACATATACGTATCATCTTTTGGAAGTAAAACCAACGAATTTAGTTGATAATTGATCATGCATGATTCCATTTATACAAAATAAACTATATACTTCGTATTGCAGAGAAAATTGTATTTATAGATATGGACATATGGTGGGAAAAGGTAGTTGATTTCATCTTTTTATAATTATTGATTTTGTCAATATAAATTGTTTTCACTTACCCAAAGCGTTCTGCATAAGAGCTCATCATTTATTAAATTTTTCAATCATAAAAATTAGGCTAATTCTCATTTTGTCCCCTATACTATCTCGTGTTATCCCTAAACTATCATTTGTTTCAAGATTAAATTCCTAAATTTTTTTATCATTTCGTGAATGACCCCGAAATTCCTCAGATATCGATTTCTACACAAACGACTATCACCCAATACTAAAAGAAAGTATAAGTGGGCAAATTTTACAATTAAAATAACCTCACATTTTCCTTCTTTAACACACCCACCCTACCCCCATCCTACCACCCCTCCCACAACCCCCACCACCACGCCCCCCCCAACCACCCCACCCCTACCCCTTAAAAATCGTGCTCCCCACACATATAAACCCCAAATTTTTTTCTCATCGCCAATAAGTTTTATCATTTACAATCGTGTTTCAGTCTTAAATATTTTTAGTAACTAGTAGAATAGGCACTGCAACTACTATAAACATTTCGATAATTTTGATTTACTTCAGCACGTCTTCCATTCTATATCAAGAAGAAAAATAAAGAGAATCACTGAACACAATAATATAATCATATACAGTAACAATTTATAGAAGGAATTCAGTGGTGGTCTAATGCGATGACCGAGGACAACAAGCTGAATATCATCATGCTAGAAGCTCCTTCTTTTAAGCTCAAACATGGAAGGAAAGATTTGGGATTTTTCCTGTTTTGGAATAAAAATATTTTGGTTTTTCTGTTGGTATAAAAAAAGATTAAGTTTTTCCTATTTGAGGAATTTTTTTTCTAGTTTGGGTGAAAAATTAATTTTTTTTTTCATTGCCAGAGGCGAAGTTTCTCAGTCGTAACCGCTTCATCGAGCGCATTCACGAGGGGTACGATTCATTCAATAGAACGGAATTTTCCCCGGTTATACCTTATCGTAAATCAAGAATTCGGGAGGAAAGATTATGCCTCGCTTATACTATCATTTCCAGACAAGCGACGTGTCTCCCCATTTACTTCAGCTAAGCAGCAAATACCATTTATGTGTAAATTGACAAGATAGTGACTCGGTGAATAATTCCTTCGAAACGATTAGTGTTCTTTCAGTGGATCTTATTACTTAAATAAATCGGATACTAATAATTCATATAAGTTTTATGCCATAGTATCGGGGGACAAAATGTGAATTAGCCTAAAATTATGGCTATGTGATTATATATTGCTTGTACAAAAAGAAATTCATTTCTTTTATCATGGAGCTCTAACCCCTTGTCTACCTAATCGTGTTGCTTTGTTTAGCCGTCATTGCCAGCAAAATTAATTAGCATCAAAAGAAGAAAGGATATAAGAATCTTGATAGTTGATACTGTAAGATATTTGAAATGATAATTGCTAATCATAAGAATAGTATAGAAGATCCCATCATACTTCATTGTTGTCTTTTTATTACATCTACGGAGTATCATTTCTTATTAGTTAGTACGTAGAAATATCTCTCACCCCAATAAATTGATTTTATTATTATTATTGGGGCTATGTTTGATTGCCCTTGATCCTTGACAATCTTTCAGATGGTCCATGATTGAATCAAGTGTATTACAAGCCCTAGCTATAGAGTTGGTGCAACTATAAAGCTTAATTAACGGATTTAATGGGAATTGAAGTTCATAATTTCAATGCCAAAAAATAATATGCTTTATCTTTTTCATGTTTTCTTTTTTGACATTTTATTAATTTGTCGACACCTTACATTATTACTCATCACTTATAATCAAGTTCTACTCTTAATTGATAAACTCATTAATACTTTTAGCTTATAAATTGATAGTCACTCTTATGAGTGTCAATATTAATGTAGTGCTTTTATTAATAGATGGATAAAAATATTTACAATCATTATTTATAATTATATTTATTTTCCTTCATCCTAATTTTTTGAGTTATCTGAGTTCGAGTGAATTGAAGTTCAAGTAAAATTCAAATCTAATTGGTATTAATATTTTTCCTAAACTAAACTCAACATATCTCTATAAAACAAGACTTCATTTGAGATGTTCCAAAATAAATTATCGATAAGAAAATGGAGAGAGGAATTAAGGTTTAAATGCTCTATTTATTCTGAAAATAGGTTTTAGATTAGCTATATTAAAGTGTACAGTTTGGTAATCTAGCAAACGGAAATATAATCTGTTATGTATACTATGGAGTATAAAGTAAGGCTTCCTCCCTGAACTATCACTATTTTTTAATAGCTTCCTCATTTTAGTTTTTCAAGCTTGACTCCTCAACTATTCATGTTTTCAAACTGCCTCCCATCATCCACTTTTGACATTAAATTGCATAAAATTTTGGTTTAACAAGAGGATAAATTCAGAATTACACATATATTGGATTTGAGGAGCACTTTTTATAATAACTGAACATGTGGGTTTGTTTTAATTCAACAATAACTAAACATTATAAAAAATATATAAAGTAAAGTACCTCCCATACCTCTTCTCCACCCCCACCATCCTACTTCATCATTCGTGGTCATCCTACCACTACCAAACAATGGCCCTCATCCCTACCTCGTTATACCAAACACCAAAGAAAGCACCCATATATCACAAACACCCACCATCATTACCATCAAACTCATCATCAAGATCGAAAATTCCTCAATTCCAAAAATCATCATCAAAATCGAAGAATCCTCAAAAGTCAACATGAAATTCCAATTAAATTTCAATAAATATCGTTTTACAGCGGCCAAAATTGAACAAAGAATCAACTAATCTCAATTTTATTTCCAACCCATATCACAATTTTTGTATGAAAATTTCTCAATCTACCATTTCCAATAATTATTTATGAGAGAAGATGATGAGTATTATAGGTACTAAGAAGATATGAAAATAGAGAAAACAGGAGCATAAGATTATACTCCACAATCCTATTCTTGTAATTTCATTTTCCAATTCTTATTTATTTATTGGTTTTATGCTACTCATATGGAGTAGCTTCTTGAGTTAGTTGGAAATAGAGTAAATATGAACATAAGTTCCAATATTAAAGCGGTCAAGATTAAGAAACGAAGGGGTCCGGTTAAAGTAAATGGATAAGCGGGAAGTGGTTTTAATTAAATAAACTTTTTAATTAGTATTTTGGTTATTATTAAAAAGTACACATGTTTAGTAATTTATAAAGTGTCCTAAAAATTTAGTATATGTATAATTCCAACATTTTCCTCACTTAAAAAAATTTGGTTAGATTTAACGATAATAGGAGGTAAATTGAAAAGAAGGAGAGTTGAGGGTGCATTAAAAGATAAAAGTATTAGTGGGATAATTTGAAAATAGGAATTATTTAGGGATAAAATGAAAAAGAAGCCTATAAAGTATAGTGAGCCAAGTGGTAAGATATGATTTCACCCAATTAACAGTTCTTACTTTCACTAACAACAGACCAAGTTCCCTAAAATCAGCATTTTCTCAGACTTCAAAACAATTAGCTTACACTCTAGTCTATTTTGCAAATACTATAACCCACCTAATTGTAGATTAACTTATATTACCACCATCTCAATATAACCAGAATGTTTGACTCATCGTTAAAAAATTAATTTTAACTTTAAGTTAATTTTCTTTAACTAGAAATTTATCATATAGAAGAACTCAAAAGCTAACTAAATAAATTTGTACTTGAAATGTAATTGTGATCACTCCCTCCCATTACTCAAATACTAGTACAACTTGCAATGTTATTTGTTATTAGGATTTGGCTCCTCTCAAGTTGTTATTTTTCCAATAGTTAAATCTCTTAAATTTTAATCTCAATCATTGAAATTTCAATCATAAAAATTTATTTAAAATGTGACATTTTCATAATATAACAAAAAAATTTGTTCATTTTCTACTATACATGAAGAAAATTGAAGAAACCTAATTGAAGAGGATTTTACATCTATCTATAAGACAACTTGTTCAATCACTAATTTCTAAACCTTGAGTATTAATCTAATAAATCCTAATCATAACAAAAGTTTATGTGTTGCATATAATTATGGGCGAATGGCGGAATATCACATCGCTTCAAAAAAATTCCACTTATATTATTCACGCTTTCAAACTCACCATATACATCACTCGCTGCTTAAAAAATGACCCACGCGACCACTGGCCAAAAATAACACGCTCATTGGCTGGTGATCCGTTACTTTAACGGGGCTGGTGAATTTCACCACACACATCAACATTGCTTAATTTAACACTTTACACGCCAAGCAATGGACAACAATAAAAAACACGGCCCAGATGCTCCAGCTCGAGAAACCCCGCTTCACGCATCTCTTCCAACAAAGATTTGCAAAAATATTTGGGTGTTGTGTATAAATAAAATAAAGAAGATTCGAGGTTTTAAGGTAAAACGCGCGAACAAATTAACTCTTCATTAAACTAATCCGGATTCTCAACAACGAACGCCAAGTATTTCGATGTATTGTCACATGTCCTTTAAACAATTTAATAATCATATATACACGGGCCTGAAACGCGAAGAATATAAAGTAATTTTTAAAAACGTTAACGACGCCCTCGCCATTCTGGTCCAATTATGTAACGTAATCAAAGTAAAGCATCCATGTTGGTTCACTTTTCCACTTGTAGTGGACACTAGACTATACAAAAACAACACAAAAAAAATCCCCCTCAAACCTTCAAAATGTCAAAACAAATCTTTTGCTTTTCTCCTATAAAACTCCATCACAATCCTACACTTCCCTCCCCCCTCCACCATACTCTTTTACCCCCCTCCTTTACCTCTCTTGTACCAACATAATCACTCCTTTCACCACTCAAATCTCCCCCCAATTTAGCCAATCAACCATTGACAACATTTTTTGTTCACTTGTTTTTTGCACCTTTATGGAGACCAACAAATAAAGTATCAAAAAATATTTTCATCTTAATAAATTAAAGATTGCAATTTTATTGAATCTTGATCTTATTTGAATCAATAAAGTAACTCAATTGTTTTCATCTTAATAAAGATTGCATTTTTATTGAATCTTGATCATATTTGATTCAATGGGCAAGGACTATTTCAAGGATTCTAGCATTCCACCAACATATAATGTTGATCAACCAGAAATGGCAATTTGGAATTCTTTCTTTTCAGCTCAAGAACTGAATTGCTCATCACAGAAGCAATCTTTGGATTGCTTTATAGAGCCTAACTATAATTGTCTCACAAGCGAAAGTAACCATTTTAGTTCATCTTTGAGCTCAATGGTATCTTCTAGTGTACCTAATGACAACTTTTTGCTTCACAAATTGATTGGAAATTCACAAATTGACTTACAAAATTGTCAAAATTTAGAGTTAATGACCCCTCTTTATCCTCCAATAGTGGCTGATCAGGGCTTTATTGAAAGGGCTGCTAAGTTTTCTTGTTTTATAGGTAATAATTCATTGGGGTGTAATGATGGAAAAAACTCTGTTTCTGGAGCCAATTCTAATGAAAAAACCTCTGTTTCTGAGCTAGTAAAAAGTGGTGGAAAATTGATTAAATCCCAATGTGAATTAAATTCCAGGAAAAGGAAAACTTTTTCCCAGGATGATATGGTGAGTTCACTTCAAATTTTCTTATACTTGTATACTTGAGAATGCAATTAATTCAGGTGAAAATTTGACAAATGGACTTCGCAGGTTGAAAAAGATTATGAAATTGATAAAGCAAAGAGATCAAAGGCAAAAGAAGAAAATTGGAAAATGCAAAATGGTGGTAAGAAAGAAAAGGAGACTAAAAGTGGTAATGATACTAGTGGAGAAGATGAAAGTGAAAATCAAGAAAAGGGGAAACAGAAAACTCCTGAAGCATTAAAGGACTATATTCATGTTAGAGCAAGAAGAGGTCAAGCTACTGATAGTCATAGTTTAGCTGAAAGAGTAAGCATTAACATAATTGCATTGAAATGTACCCTTTTAAGGAATTAAGAGACTAATTGTTGTTGACTTTGTGATCAGGTTCGTCGCGAAAAGATAAGCGAGAGGATGAAGCTGCTTGAAGATCTTGTACCAGGATGCAATAAGGTATTCAAAAACATGAAATGTTTAGTGAAAACTCTTTGTAAAATCAAGCATTTGAGTTAGATGTTTTGTTTTACTATATAGTTAAAAAATTGTGTTATAATTTAGGTAACTGGGAAAGCTTTGATGCTTGATGAGATAATCAACTATGTACAGGCATTGCAACACCAAGTAGAGGTAAGTTATATAAACTAATGGTATATCAATTCTTTCTTTAAAATTATTGTTTAATTCAGTTTCTTGAAATTTTATTTGTAGTTCCTCTCAATGAAGTTAGCTTCAGTTAACACTGGAATGAGTTCTGTTGGGGATAATCTTGTGCCTAAACCTGTAAGTTCATCCAACATCATGAATTGTAATAAACATTATTTGATTTTCTAAAATATCATTTTATGACTCCATTGTCCTAGCTACAGATGTTTCAACCAAATGCCTTGTATTCCTCCCATCCCCAACAAGCTCCACAACAACTCAAGAGTTATGCTTCAACTGTTTCAGTAAGCCAATTTCCTGTTAACCCAATGGATAGGGGCACAGGCCTAGGAATACCAAGACCTCCACTGAATCGATTTGGTGAAGGTCCTCCCCAGGTTATTATTAATCGTCGAAAAACTATGGTGTACGACACTAAATTATAAACAAGTGCATTAATTTGAGCTTATGTTACTTGAACAGATCTCTGCTCTTTGTGAGGGTGATCTCCAGAGCATTGTTGAAAGAGCGATAAGTCACGATGGACAAAATGCATTTCATTCACTAGGATTTTTGTGTAAGGACATAGTCGAAAGCACGCAAATTCACCGATTAACGAGAGTCTAGGACTCACTGCTATGTTTTCTTGTTGCAGCACAAAACCAAGTGGCAAGCATGAAGATTGAGCTGTGATAGAGTATATTGGATCAGTTTAAGCCCCCTAGAGGAGCAAGAGGCAGGTTGCTGTAAATACTAAATGAAGAGCTATTTCATTGACTATATTGCATGAATTGGTATTATTCCATCAGATAGGTTATATTGATCTATATGTGATCCATCTATTGCACTTGTGAGTTTCTAGTGTATTGTAATTTAATCAAGAATCTTGATTTCTTAAGTCAGGTTTCGTGTATCATCTTAATTTGCATTTTAGAAGCAAATATGTATTTGGGTGCAAAATGACAATTGCTTCATATATATGTACTTTAGAATCAAATATGTATTAGCTTAAGAAATGAGAAATATAGAGTATTTTCCTACTTCCTTTCATTTTCCATACTGTTGGACGTTGTCTTTTTTTTCAGTATACTTACAAATCACTATCATATAATCAATTTCAATTATATTTAGATATCTTGTTAAAGATTTTGTATCGTTAGTTTCAATGATATTGATTGAAAGATAAAATTTTATGGTGTGTTATGATTATTTACTTATGTTGTAACCAGCTGTAAGTGGCCCCTCTTATCTTAAAAAGTCTTGATTATGAATTAATGAAATTGATTTTCACAAGCTGGATTCAACCATAGTATAAGATTTGATGTTGTTTTCATTAGTTAACCAGAATCAGAAGTTTCTTTATCTTTGTTTACTGTGGACAGAAGAAAAATCAAGTTGTGGGACAAACTTTGAAACTTTATTTGACATTAAATAATACCCCAAAGAATCCCAATATGGCAAATTGGTGAGATTCTGACTAGATGGCTATAATCTATTTTGCTTTGCTAAGCAATAGAGAATTATGGAACATCAATTGCTTTTGAAGCAATCAGACTTGCTAAATAAGGCGTATGTAGATATATAAAGGCTTTTTGGTAGATACATCCTTGAACTATCGTATAATTTTTATCGCTGAATTTATTCATCTTATTTTGGACAAGATTCCTATACTATTTTTTTTATCCTGACACAATTCCTGCACCTAATTTTCCACTAAAATATATATTAAAATGACTATATTATCCCTAAAACACACAGTAAAATGATTATTTTATCCCTACATTATACCATGAGAGACAAAACATTAAATGACTATATTACCCTATAAGAAAACGATTATTTGCCCCTAACACTATACTCAAGATATCTGACTAAAGTATGTTGTTTATATTTTAAATATTTTACATAATTGTAAATAAACTCCCACACTGCTTCTTTAACATACCTCACCTCTTATTTGTTCAATATCCTTACCTTCTTCCCTGACCTGCCCCCACCCGCACTCCAAATCAAATTTGCAAAACCAAAGTCGGGGGTAAATGCGGGGTAGCGTTTACGAGGAAGGGGAAGTAGCGAAAGTTTTGCGGTGAGGCCAGAAGGCTAAAAGAAATAATTAGAGCCTTATTTTAATTATGTAAAATATTTTAAAATACGCCATATTCTTTTATAGCGCAGTAAAATAAATATTTTAACTATTTAAACGCGAAAATAGTTCGTGTGTCCCTCGCATGCTAACGATAGTTCAAGGCCAGCCCGCATAAAGTACAAGTGGCCCCGCCTGCACAAGCATTTAATAAAGCTCAAGTAATCATATAAAAATTACGCTATCATGAAAATTGTCACCCAAGTTGGCGAACACCGCTGTTGTTTCAAAGATTGCCACCTCAGACCTCTAAATGAAGTTTACACCGACAGATCGTACCTAGTTTAGGTGCTTATACAAAATTAGTAAGCAAAGTGCTTACACAAAGGTAAATGTGTAAAATCACACAAATCTAGAAACAACTCACTCTCTTCTATCCACTTCCAACTCCCACGCCCCACTTCCTCATTTTATTTTCAGAGCAACTACCATTTAATTACATTAATTGAAACAACCAACAAAAAAATAAAAATTGAAATTAAATCTCTTTCCCAAAATTCAAATTAAAAAAAAAGAAGGCAAAAAAATGAAGAAGAAACTGCTATACGTAACTGAATCATTTTCGGATTTCTCTTTTTTTTTAAAAATAAATAAATGTAAAAATACAATAATAACCCTACTTACGGATGTGAAAAGATAAATATACTCCCGCTTAATCAACTACACGACCGATCTCAATAGACTGATGGCGCATACAAGTGTAAGTAAATTGCTTACTTGTAAGCGCATAACGTACATTTTGCTTTGATATTGATATACATATTGGTGATCACTAATCAAAGGTTTTGCATTAATGTCCGTCATTTGCTAAATTTGTTCACAATAATTTTTACATTAAAAGCAAATTAAACTCAAGAGTATTGCAATTAACCAAAATGATGGTCGCGATACGACCGTGGACAGCAATGTCCTAAATCTGACAAGCGGTCCATCACGTAAGATTCAATTTAAGACAATGTTCAATTATTAAAAGTTTCAACCGTGTGGTCAATTCGCCTTGCGGACGCGACACTCTGTCTACATCTTAAGGACCTTGAATTTCAAGTATTTCCTATAAATACCATCATTTGCCTTCATTTCGAGGTAACGCTTAAACCGAGAACTCTACTGCTCAATAAACAAACACCCGAAACTAACTTAGGCACGGAGCACGCGATCAACTTTGGCCACGGCCTAGAATTTACCCCCACCGGTTTCATCACGAGAATACTGGGACCAAGGAGCTTCAAGTTAATAACCATTCTACAGCGAGCTGGGTACGCCCAAAACTACTCTAGAATTACATCCACCGCAATCCCGGCACTCCAAAGCCAAGGAAAGTTAGCATTGCATAAAAGTGGGTCTGGGAACGACACCTCGATAAATCCCCTGGCCTCCATCAAGAATGTATGAGTCAAAAAGACTAAATTTCTGCGCCTCATCCACCAAAAGCATTTCGGAAAATAATCACCATCAATCAAGCGCTGTCATGTGGATCCAATGAGCAAAATTTCTTAATTAACCACGGATCCGTTCAAAAGATTCAAGACAAACTAAAGAAGACGTCTCTACCACAAGTATGCATATACGTATAAGAGTCGGACAACGAAAGTATCACTTGTAAAGCGGGCCCCATCGACTCACAAAAGTGAGACAAAAAAGGTCACCTAGTCCCTTCCGCCGCCAAAGATAAAGGGATGGGTCGTCATTACAACCGCCAGAAGACTATTCCTCTGATCCTCACTCCCTAGTCGGTCCCCATATGTGTGACAACCGGGCGGGTTACATAAACAAGGATAAACCCATGCAATCAGCCTCCCAAAGGAACAACTGCTCAAGTCACCCATACTCCTCAGTGGTGCTGTAAAGCAGTTATGCACTACTTGCGAGTAGGACAATGCCGGGGCGCCGAGGATGCGAGTAGCAAAGCTCCAATGACAAGAGAGAGCTAAATGGATCGCTTAAAGACATTGCCTCCAAGGTCCCTTTAAAACATAGTACTTTGCCCTTTCGCACGTGCCGAGACACGGCCGACGCCAAGGATTTTAGGAATGCCCAAGTTCAAACCGTATGACGGCATGGGAGATCCTAGCAATCACATCAAGGCCTATGACTCACAATTATCCTTTTGGGCAAGTGAGGATGATGTTTACGCAAGGGCTTTCCAAGCCAATTGTCAGAAATGCTAAAATGGTTCCATAAGCTGCCACCTAACACCATAGACTGTTGGCAGGACTTCGTGGATGTCTTCATGGATAAATTCGGAGCATCCATTGTGGCGGAACAAGACGAGGAGGAGTTAATGAATATGAAGCAGAAACGGGGCGAGACACTGCGAGACTATTCCAATCGATTCCAAAGAGTTTTGACTAACATACCGCCAATCAAGCAGGCGTGGCAAGAATCGCGTTTATCATGGTTTTTAGTTCGGGACCATCGAACGATAGGTTGGTATTGGAACCGTGACCATAAATACATCACCCGGCCTAACTGACGATTAAATACATAAAGTTGGAGGAAGCTAAGACCTATCAAGTGGATAATCAAGGGCGTTAATCGGTGTACACAAACTCGGGCGGAAAAACCGAGGTCCCCTAAACGAAAACCAGTATGGGACAGGTTACAAAAGAACCCAAAAGATATCATTTCCGTGACTGTACCCCAAGGGAAGATCCTTTGAGGAGTAGAGAACGCAGGCGAGGCAACCTCGTGAGCTAATCTATAATAATACGTATATCTGCTAATGCTGCACGGTAAGAGCGTGATGCCAGACGCTCATACAAAGACAAACCCCAAAAATTGAGGTCTCACTCGAACCGAAGAGACCCAAAGCAATTATGTGAGTATCACAAGGATCACGGTCATGACACCGATGATCACGAAGTTTTGGGGTTGTCAAATAGAAAACCCACAAGGGCATCTAAAGGAGTTCGCAGGTAACACTTCAATAACGGCACGAACTCCTCACCGTAGAACGGGAAAAGCAAAGGAGTCAAGCCCTCACAGTTTACAAGGCGTATTGATACCATTTCGGGAGGATTGGTAGGAGGAGGAGATACCTCCAATTCCCGAAAGCAATATGCTCGAAGGGCCGTGTATAGGCTCGCACCAATGGCCACCTTACAAGGAAGGGATAAAATTCTCTGAAGAGGAGTTGGAGGGGATCGGGCATACCTCACTCTATCGATCCCTAATAATCGCCCAAGAATTGCAAACTTTTTAGTGGCAAGAATATTGGTGGACACAAGTATCAAGGATATCTTATACTTAGCAAGCGTGATGATCTAATACTCGAACCTTTTAAACCCGCCAGACGCCTCTCGTAGTGGTTTACAGATACCCTTTATATCCTACGCGATAGCGTGATTCGACCTTACAAAGGGGAGAGCCCAAGAACTCAGGATTTATAAGAGCTCTTTCATGGCTTGCTGATATATCCGACCTCTTCATACAACGGGTTTCATCGACGACTAATCCTCACAAATTGAGAGCAATAATTTCTCCGCCTCCATTAAGATGAAATTTCCAAACTGCCGGAGGAGCAAGTAGAGCCTGGGGACCGTAAAGGCTCACTTTTTGCTTATCGCCTATCTGCATTCTCGAGGAAGTTCTCGAGAACCAATTCCCAAACGTAAAAGACATCGAAGAACCCTCCAAAAAATAATGAGCTTAACACTCCCCAGCGAAGAGTTTCTGGACAACTCCCCTGCAAAGAAAGTGTGAGAGTACGTAAGGCGGATGCCTCATGGAAGTTAACTCGATTGCCTCCCTAAGGAAAACAACCCGAGAAAATATCCGGATAAGAACACAAATTAATCAAGGAACATCGGTTCTGCTGATAAACTCCCTAGTGATGGCAGTGTTCGTGACAGCCCCGAAGATACGCCCGAGTCAATACTTCCAAATAATTTCTACACCAATTAAGCATGTGGGACCGCTTCATAAACTCCGCTAAGCAAAAGAGGAATTTCTTCAAGAAAGAATCAAGCTATCCGAGAAGAGGAATCTAACCGACGAAAGAGGGCCATCCGAGAGTTACAATTTCCCGATGATTAATAATGTGGTCAGCGGGTCAAGAAATCTAACGGGAATGAGAATGCACGACTTCACCAACCTCAATAAGGCTGCGACCAAAGACTACTTCCCCACTGCTTCGGGAAAGATCGTACGGAAGCGAGTACGAGGTTTTGACTTCTGGGATGCCTTCCCGAGGGTATCATCAAATACTTTTAGAAAAAGCGACCAAGAAAAAAAAACCACCTTTATCACGGAATACGGATTGTACCGGCTGGGTCGGGCACGCCCTTTGGGTTGAAAAATGACGGGGCAACATACCAGCGACGTGAAATCGCGACCTTCGGAGCAAATTGGCAAAAATAATGGAAATTCCATGACATGAGAAGGCCGATCAAAAGTTAGAAGAGAAAGTGAGGAGCATTTCCAAAATAATGGTGAGACTCGGAAAGATTAAACGCAGTTAGTTAAGGATTAACCCCGGTAGTTGTTCATTCAAGCACTGAGGAAATTCTTTGGGGTTCATGAGATACCAGCCTATGATGTAACCTAATCAAGACAAAATCGAGGCCATAGTACATATGCAAGTCTGAATTTTATATGAAGCGCAGATTGGTGTGTCTTGGCTCTCAATCGATCATATCTCGGTCCGGGGATGTGAACTCACTTTTTCCGAAAACCTGCATGCCTCCTAAGACCAAGCTGACGAAGAATGTGCCAAGGCTTTTGACGAATTAAAAGCATACCTGACATCTCCAAAAATATTGACCAGACCCGAAGGAAAGGAGGAATTACAGTTATACTTAGCTGTATCCGAGGGGCAAGAAGATCATGTCAGAAGAGAAGAGGACAAAATCCAGAAGCCCATCTACTATGTGAGTCATGTGCTTCACGGACCCGAAGAGAGCTACCCCCTAATTGACAAGTTCATGCTGGCTCTAGCCATCTCTGGCCCAGGTTTCAAGGCCTACTTTGAAAAACCACTCATAAGGCGCGGTCACAGCGCCTAAAAAGAATAATACTTTCCAATCCAACACAAACGGAAGGCTCAATGGCATATAAAGCTGTTGAGTTCTCGAGATCACTTTGCGACCTAGAATTGGAATAAAAGCCCAAGCCTCGGGCTGATTTCTGCCATGGAACGCTAGCCTCGACGAGTGAGACCCCGAACCATGCCAATGCCTCTTTGAGGCCCGTGGACGTATCGAGCCAAAGAACTGTGCGGCAAAAGTGTGGATCTTAATTCATGGACCTAGAGCGGGCAACTTTCGAATATGCACATTAAGATTTTCTAGCCTCAACGCCACCAATAACGGGGTTCGAATACGGCTACGGCGACGGGGTTATTGCTAATTAAAAGTTCAGGGTAACACGAATCCTCGTAAAAAGTGGGATTCTAAGTCAAAGCATTAAACAACCGTGAGATCATGGACAAGAACAAGAACCCGAGGAAAGATTACCTAAGCCACAAACATAGTCTCAAAGTTCGACTACACGGTCTTTGAGCATATACCCGAGGAGAAAAGGAACATAGCCGGGACCATTTATCCTCGGCCGACTACCACTTACTATGAAAGCATATTCCCAAGGAGTTCATATTAAACATCTGGAAAAGCCCATTCACGGAGAGACACGGTAATCGCACTCATGTGGCAAGAGGGAAGATCGGGCGCAGCTCCCATAGTCAAGTTTTAAACACCGGAGAGTCGACGAGACAAGGTCGAGGCTGTGAAATTGCAAAATGTGTTTTGGTAAATCTTAATGTTCCAAGCGGGAAGTTGTATTAAACTTTCCATCTGGGACCCTTGCTATTTTCAGATCCCTCAAGATAAAATCCAAATTGCTTCAAGTCCATGAAGCGAGACTCAAGACATCATATCGGGGGAAAATCCTTGGCCCTAAAGATTACCCGAGCAGGTTATTTCTGGCCCACACTCATGAACTTAATTCCCTAGAGTACGCTAAAAGCGTGATTCTTCGCTAAAATACGGGCGTACCCCAAGACAACCCATGAAATCGACCAGTCCTTTCATTCCATATCGCTTGCAATGCTACATCGACGGCGGACAATTTGTAGTCTGCAACCAAACACAAAGACGCTGCCAGCTATGACTATTTCAAAGAAACGGGTGTGCTCATGCCCCTTGTTAACACTATCGGGCCAAGATATCAAAAGTTCATACTGAAGAACATCATTACTTCCTACGGATACCAAGATATCGTATCCGATAACGGTCCTCGCCAGAGGCTTTCTTACCCGGGACACGTGTAAACGACTCGATAGAACACCATTTTCAGACCAAGATGCTACTCCCCAAGCCAACGACAAAGCGGAAGTTTTAACAAGACCGCTTTTTCAAGGAATAAAGAAAATCTCCTGCAGTCAGCTAAATGGCAATGAGGAGCTCCCACTTGTGCCCTTCCTGTCCTTATCAAACTACCTCCAATGCCATGGGAGAATCCTTTCAAATTTACTATTCGAGGCAAGTGTAAGCTATTTTCATTTCCAGGTTTGGTTTTACCCAATATCCTACAGCTTTGCTTGAAAGAAGAGGAAAATTTATAGGACAGAATGCCTCAACTTCACAAAATGAATTAAGAGATATAGCCTTTATAATCGAATGCATAGTATAAACAAATACGGCACGTAATTATAACCGGGCGGTCAATCCTGGCATTCAAAAGTGAGACCTCGTTTTCTGGCTTATTCAAATCCAAGAAGCCAAAGAAAGGGGTGATGGCTCAACCCTAAATGGGAGGACCATACAGGCGAGAAAAGTCATAGGCCCATGACCCTAACTGAGAAACCCCTGAAAAATCATCGCCATTGCACTCGATCTATCTCAAAACATACTACACTTAGTATTGTAAAGGATGTAATCTCTCCTCTTTTGTAAATAAACTTGGAGATAAAAGTTTGATGAAGCATGAGTATGCCATTTGGAAATAAAGAAATCTTTCGAGCAACGAGAATTCATTAAATAAAGAAAGAAAATCAATAATAAGCATCATCAGCCTCCTCTGCAGAAAACCCGCGAATTAGAGGAATAGGAGGTCCTCGCGACCGGGGATCACCCGGGTCGAATGAATAAGATAATCAACCTTTATTAAGGAAAAACCGGTTTTACCTGATCACTATGTCCTCGACCGACACCTGGGTCGAATGAATCTAGATCATTCAACCTTTATTAACTTAGTGGAAACCTGGTAATTAGATCATCAGGTCCTCGGGGTAATTTATCACCCGGGTCAAATGAATAAGATCATTCAACCTTTATTAATTTAATGGTTCTAGTGGAATTAGATCAATTACGGCCCCTCGGTCGAATTGATCACCCGGCAGTGGAAAACCGGTACAAAAACCACCCGAGGTACCCAAGAAAACACTAAAGAACTATCACGGTCATTTCTCAAAGAGAGAATGATTCTGATAGGACAAGCGTGTTATGTTATTACAAATAACATTTATAAGAAAAAAAAGATAAAAGAATTTGTCGAATAATAAAAAGATAGAGAAGATTAAATAAAAATTGCAAAAGAGTCTGTAGCCATTACTAAACAAAAGTTACAAAGTAATGGCACCCGCACTAATGGCGAGCCCGAGGAACATAAATAAAAAATTTACAATGAGCAAAAGGCCGAAAGTCATCTTCTTCAATCCTCCCCGAGGTCAATATCACTCTCGCCACCGTAGATGACTCTCGCTCAGATCCACCGTAGGATCACATACTCTTTCCCGAAGTGTTCTTCCACGAACTCTGGAAAGATGGTCCGAATACCATCAACTTCTGGAGACTGCATCATAAGTCTTCATTATGGAGACAAAGGTCATCCACAAGGATGTCCTTATACCCTAACCCTCCTTAGTTAGTTATGACTTCTTCCTGAGCAGTTCTCCTTCAACTCTTCTGCTTTATAGTATTCTCCTAATGCTTCGATTTTTCTTTGAGCTCTTTTTCACATACGCTGGGGTTTCTCTAGAGAGCTCTTATGAACGACCAGTGTGTTTCAGATTTCAAGAAACCGACTCGGATTTCACAAGCCTATTATAAGCAAATTCAAGATTCGTGACGCTTGTTCTCGTAAAATCGCAATTTGGGCCTCAAATCCCTCACCTTGTGCCCCGAGCCTCATCTCCGAGGACCTAAGACGTACGCTTCTCCAAAGAAAGCTTGTCGGCCTTGTGAGGCGGTTTCGGGGACCTTCACAGATTCACTCCATTTCAAGCAGTTGTTCTCGAGCACACTCCGTGACCTAAAACAAACGTTTACTCCAAGCAAAGTGAGAAAAACAATAATTAAAACTCGGAATTAAGGCTTAAAACATAATTCGAGGTGGAAATGAGAAGCATCATGAATAGACGAAGGAGTCGGAACTTAATCCTCCATGTCCTTTCTTAAGCAGTTAGCTTCTCCAACAAGAGGGTGCCTCGGTGGATTCTTCTCTCTTAGATATGGCTCTCGGGTTACGTAGTACCCGGCCATGGTGCTGGTATAAGGAAACCCGAATGAACCACGGCTAGAACTGGCAGCTACCACCGCGCAAGGAGGGGAGTAGAGCGATTTAATTCTGAGTCCGCAACATCCACCTCCGTGCGTATGAGTAAGTAGGGCGGAATGACAAGTGGAAGAAATGTCAAAGGAAAGAGACGTAAGTGACAACCCGGGCGGAAACATCAATGCGAGCGTCCCGTATCACTTTCTTCAAAACTTTCCAGGCTTCTTAGTGATCAAGCAACGGAGGAACTTCTAAGGACTCTCCCAAGAAGCGAGCTTCTTTCCTCTGTATTACCCTTAGCCAGCGGTATTTCCCCGAAGTCACACTGGAATCAATTTATGGGCAATGTACATTTAATTTGAGGAGTTCTTCAGGGCCAATAAGTTCACTGAAGAATAAACAAAAGTGTTATAAAAATGCAAAGGAATGAAATATAAAATGATGCACGGAAAGAGATACATTACAAAGTCGACATCCCTGGGAATTTATTAACTCTATTAAACATGCCTTTATTAACACGCCTTTCATCACGTACATCAAGCAAGCAGAGGTTCGGGAAACACCTTCGCTTTTTCTATCTCGGCCGAGTTCTCGCAGTAATCTTCACTCAAGAGAGCCGGAGGCGGCCGACAGTACTCAATAAGACGACTCACAGCCAGTTTCATTACAAGAACCATTGTGTCAACCACCGACTCTCCACTTTATCCACCTTCTTAGTGTATAAGAAATTATAGGAAGGAGAAACGACGGAAGTGCTCTGGTGGCCTTTCAAAGGATTTGTACATCACCCCAACCAATAACAGAGAAGGGTATCGCTTGACCCGAGGCCCGATCCACTGGCTGCCAACAAACGATGAAACGGGAGTCGGGCGCTCAGAGTTGAAAAACTCCTAACAAACTTGTCTCTGGGTGAGTGAGTAATGCCAAGTATCTTCTACCACCTGGGCGGAAGGATCGATCGTGTGGGCATCCACGGTTTCCCTTCTACAGGATACGGGTCGAATCTACCAGAAACCTATAGTGTTTCTTGCATCAGACCAATCGGAAGTCGGTAATGCCCCTGGAACCGTCTTTTGCTCGCATTTCCTCGATGGTCGGGTTGATTTTTGTCTTCCTCGAAGACTTCAAGGCAACAGTCGGGAGTTTATGAGGACCCATTCGGGAATTCAAAGGTTGAACATCCAATGGAACTCGAGAGTAGTCCAGGCTGCAGAGGTAACGGCGTAAGGACTTCGGGATGTCTCAAAAACAGAATTCCAGAAAAACTCGGGCCGGTGTTCGGGACATTACACTCGACGCAAGCTCGGGCCGAGTCGGGTAGCGAGCGTGGAATGGGTGTTAATGGCACCCAAGGAACCAAGAAAATTCGGCGACAATAATACATTACGAGCCAGAAGAGTTAAAGTGGGCGCATAAATTAAAATCAGACACTACTACTTCGGGCAACATAATCCGCCACTGCACGCACTTTCGTGACGCCAAGCGATCGAGTGCACGGAGTCGTTAACGACGGGTACTGGATCTTCCATAAAGAAAAGTGTCGAGCAGGATATGTAAGTGTTACGATTGAAAGAGAATGCTAAGGCGCAGTTTATGGTTTTAAGCTGGGGAGGCGCAATAATAATTGCGGCAAATGAAAGGAGAATAATTAGAAGAGCATACCTTTACGGTGACTAAACATTGTCTCTTTGGGATTCCAAGTGCCATAAAGAGGGGTTTTCAAGTATTGCGATAAAATTTAACCCTTCAAATTTCACTACCATTCAAAATGACGATCAGAATTTTAGTAAGCATTTAAAAGTGGACAATTGACATTGACAATTAACAACGCCCTAATTAATCGCTGGCCCATCATGATAATCTAACGTAAGACGGAGCCCAATTACGTAAGCTCAACCGTGATCAATTCGTGCTCTGTGATCGCTGACACTTGGTTCACATCTTAAGTGACTCGACCCCAAGATTTATAAATACCATCATTTGCTTTCATTTCGCCGTGAATGCTAAACTGGTAACTCTATTGTTCAATAGTTAAAACACTGAACTAATCTTTAGGCATCGTGAGTCAAGCCGCTGATCGACTTTCATTGCCAGTTTGCGTGACTACCCCCGTTTCATCACGAGATCATCACGGCACACTGCCGAGGCACCTCAAGAATGTTCACCTGGCGGCGAGCGGGGCATTGCCCAAAACTACCCCTGGGAATTACATCCACCCTAATCCTCGGTAATCTGCCTGCCGAAGATTTACGTAAAGTACGTGAACCCCGTTAATTCCTGATAAATCCCCGATCCTCCATCAAGAGTATCAGACGGCCGAAGACTAAATTTCCAAGCCTCATCCACCGTAAAGACTTCAAAAATAATCACCAAGAATTTTTATATTATTAAGGTGTGCGAATTTTAATATTAGTGATGGGTGACGGTAGATGTCATTATTGTTATTGGCGTTCGTGGTAGATGTCGATTTTTGTATTTTTGTGTATAATATAGACATTAAGGAGAAAAATGAAATATAGGATGTGACACTGTTACACTATGTTTATACCAACCAGTTCAGCAACATGCCCCTAAAAAGCCTTATTGTACATTAATTATTTGATGAGACATAGTTAGTTGAAATTAGGTTCATGCATTAAGAAAAGAAAGTCTTCTGTGCAACCTTTAAAATACTCTATGCATGTTCCATCACTCCTAGTTATTCTTCTTATTAAGTTCATAGAAATATTCTTTGCAAATGTTTTCAACAAACTAATGTCCACTTCAGTCAAATTAAAAATGTTACAGTATCATTTTTTAAGCACGAACTCAACCTGATGACCCAATAAATAAATTGCGACGATAAAGTGTAGTCTAGTAGTATTACACTTTCTCTATTACAAAGAGGTCCGAATTCTAGTCATTCATCACGAGGACTATTAATCCTATTAGTTACCAAGAAAACTAATACAATAAATTGGGTGAAAATTGAATCATGTATTTGTCAAGCTGAATTGGGTAAACTTGGAGGAAATAATGAGGAATGAGTACTCCAACCAAATTGTAGATTGATGTAACTAGACACTAGGCAAGTTACATGGAATTGGTTTCTTGATTGTGCCAATTCATCAAGAGGCCAACAAGTAAAACAATGTTTAGCTTAGCTTGATACTGAAACTATATGTTGTTTTAGTATATTGTCATTGTCAAATGCACGGATCTGCAATTCAATTGATCAAGTACAAGAACTCAGTTCCTTCAACATTTTGGTGCAAATGGCAGGAATATTATGTCTAATCAATAAAGAATGTTTTATGTTTCTACTTACTCGATTGCTTTGAGTTATGTTTTTCATTCAGATTTAGAAAGTTACAAACTAGAATATGCACGCGTTTTAGAAAAAATGGGAAAATATAAAATCATGGTTGAGTTTTTTCTAGTATGGAGTATATAATGTTTCAACCATGGGAAAACATAGAAGGCGTGCATATTCTGGAAAAAACTAGAAAAAAAAATATTCTATGTTACCACTCAATATGAACAAAGAATATATGCGCCTTCAACAATAATAATACACCAATAATATGTCTCAATAATTTTGAACAACCTCCTTCGAAGCAACATAGAAGGCCAGGGCGGGTCGTGGAGCGAGGAATTGTTTTTTTCCTTTTGGTTTATGATATGAATATCATTTACCTAAAAAATTGGGAATTCTGTAAAAAATAATTATTCTATCCATTTTAAGTTAAATGAAAGCTCTGCATTTTCCTATAATTTTTTTAGGATTTCAAAATGATGACATAATAGTAGTACTTGTTTTATATCTGTATGTATACATATATTCACTTGCAATTTGTTACTATTTCGAGACTTGCTTCAGACCAATCTTATCGGTACTTGCTGAGTACGAAGTGATATCATGAGACGAGCCAAACAACAATTCACCATGGCTCATTTTCAATGAAAACAACGTAACCTATCCATTTTATGACAGTACTAATATGAAAATCAATATTCCTTGTACAATTTTCTCTTTCGGTGGACCGTAGACCAGCATTAATTTATTAATTCGTTAAGCGGGTCTTAGCAGCTTTTAGTAGTTCGGGTAAACCGGCAATTATCCGATAATCAAAAAAGTTTTATCATGATCGATTCTCACCCGATAAACTAGCAACCCCGAAACGAATATTGTTTTTAGCACTTATAAAAATTCTCGATAAATAATATCGTGGCCTTACAACTTACAAGAATCAATATACCATCACCAAAATATCAACCTAAACCATTATTTCAGTCAATTTTTTCATTAACTCATCAGTCCATAGTCAAATAAGCAGGTTCCCTTCATATATTTAGTCTTCAAAATTATGATATTCAAATTACACTTACAACAAGATTAGCGTATTTCATTAGTCAATTGCAAGTCTTTTTCCTAACCATTTACTTATTACCTAAATACCTTATTAAATCATATAATAACATTGTTAATTTGCTAGAATCTTCCATTTGATAAGGTTTTCTGCATGATGACATTGCATGGTTTGATGTCTTCTACAATTTAGTTATATTTAATTGTACTAATTAGCAATCCAATGGAATAAGCATCATACTAATCACTAGTTAGACCATTAAAAACTCTTCATAACAACTCTGTTTTCCTTGCAACTTAAGATAATTTCTTCTGCTTTTCTCAAGTTGGACCATGTTGATTCTCCTCCTCAAGCTAATTGCATTCTCCTTAACATCATTTTCAAACCTTGTTTCTTCATTGGTCTTCACAGCAACATCCCACTTTCTTGTATTAATCATACAAGGATTCAGGGTTCCAGGCCAAGCTTTCCAGGGAATTTTTTAGCAGGAGGGAGTAAATGGGGGACAATAATTTGTGCCCAATTACATATTGTTGGCATGAGAGAATTAGCTACTCAAACAACTTGGTGAAGTCAACGATCAAGTTCAAGAAAAGTTATAAAAATTAACTAATCATTCATCAAATGAAAATGAATCAAAATCTGAAACAACAAACAATATGATGTAGGATACCAAGCACTTATTCTGAAACAACAAACAATATAATGTAGGATACAAAGCACTTATTTAGTTCTTTCTGCTGGAGAACTTTCTGATAGACCAGAATAATAAGAGCTCCAATCCTAACAAATATAGTACCATTAAATCAGATGGGACTGTTACATGAATTCGTAGCTCGAATCAAGCATTGATCGCCTCAGATCTTGCATTTGAATTCTGAATCCAATAGACATTCCTGTCCTTCTGCAAACACACAAAATAGTATAGGCATCCATATTTAATCGTTGTCCAACATCATAAGTTTTTTGCAGAGTTTGGAATGCTCAGCAAATATTTTGTCCTTGCAAGAGGGTCGGTGGAGAATCGACCCAAGACTGCAATTGTAGCAGTATTACTGCCAAACTTCTCAATCCCTCTTGATATCATACAGGTATGACTAGCTTCAACAACTACCATTACATCTTCGCCTAAAACTGATGAAACCGTTTCAGCAATCTGCCTGGTGAGCCTTTCCTGTACTTGGAGCTTGAAACCATAGAAATGCACTATGGACTGCAGTAATTGCTTCCCAATGGGGTTAATTCCCTCAGCAGAATAATATCCTATATGTGCGACACCATGAAATGGAAGCAAATGGTGTTCACACTGAGACCAGAATGAAATGTTTAGCTCGGAACACATATGTTGTTCTCGCTGAATTGAGTCACCACCAGATTTTAAGAGATCTATTCTATTTCGACAAAAACCATTTAGCTTCATCTCTATATTAGAACTTGAGAAGTTCAGTAACCATTTCACAAACCGAGCAGGAGTACCTATAAGCTCTTCTCTAGTTGGATCCTCACCTAAAGAACGAAGGATTGAGGTTACAGCAGTCGTCATCATCGAGTTGGGTGGTGCTATCTTCGAGAAGGTCTGTGAGGGGCACCAAACAGTACAGTCTCTCTTACAGGCTTGTGTGACATCTATACCTCTGAATCTCAGAAGACCCATAAAGTCTGACCACATATCAGCGGTTTCATCTTCAAAAATTCCTGAACCTGATGATACCAACGACTTTATCCAACCTTGATGGTTTGAATCTAGAAAGGCAGACTCAGAATTAGGAAAGTGAGTGTGAAGGCACTGAAGAACTACAGCTACACCTGCAGGTTTAATTCCATCCTGAAGAGCTATACAGATTTCATCAGCAAGCCGCTGGGGATCTTGAAGCCGCTTAGCAAAAACATCAGCTACACGTGATAGCTTGCTTAGGCCTACAACCCTTTGCCCGGATGGAACATATCCCACATGACACTTTACCTTAAAGGGAAGCAAGCATGACTCACAATAGGAGAATATATCTAGATCTCTAACTATTACAAATACGAGCTCCTCCAAGCATGACCACTTTCCAACTTGGTTTCTTGTAGGCTTGGGCTCATGGACAATGTCTGCTGAGCATTTTGAGTATAACCTAGACAGGTGATAACCATAAAGAATTAAGTACTGTTGTTCTAAGTATCACCAAGGAAATCTAACCGAAAAGCTATGCGAAACATACTACTACTACTATAGTATTACTAGTCCTGTTAAATGAATTGCAAGAGACAGTTTTAAGCTGAAAATCAAAGAGCTAGTAGCATTGATCTAAACTATTATTACATTATTGCACCTAGGGGAACTAGGGGAGACATAGGGGGAGAAGTCTTCATGGCTACAATTTTTAGAAGTGTTTTCAATTTTTATGCTTCCACCCGCTAGAATTTTTTATAATTTTTCTTGTAACAATTCATTGGTCACCCCTAGATAAAAAGTCCATGTTCCCCCACAAATCATGCACCCATGCTGCAATAAACTGTACTTATAACTTTTATGAAGTAACTTATTATTTAGCAAGACTGGAAATATATGAACAACCAAGTATAAAGTATCCATCTTTTTTATCTTGATGGGTTTTACTAATAATTTCCACCTGAGCCTTGGCTGCAGAGGTGTATTTCTTATGCCTTCTCTATTGATATCCTCACCCAAACCTTGCAAGAGGACTCTCACAGCATCCTCAATCTCCAAACTCTCATTCTCTCCCTCAAAACCAAAATTGCCTCCAAAACCAGCCACCTCCAAGCTTCATCACATTCTCTAGGACAAGATTATAATACACTTCATCTGGGGAAACACACACCACCTACACAATATACGATACCACCCAAATCTTCAAATTTTGTAATATAAAACCAGTAATATTTAACATATGACAAAATCCAATCACAATCTTGCTATATAATGCATAAAAAACAAAACCAAGTATATATTTAGCAAAAAAACAAAACCAATCTCAATCTTCTGATATAATGATCTTAACAAGGCCAAGAGTGAATATTTAGCAGAGCAAGGCTAATCTGTTTCAAATGCACTTAAAAACAAAACAAAATAATGTTTTGTTATTTAGCAAAAAACAAAACCAATCACAATCTTGCTATATAATGCATAAAAAACAAACCAAGTAGTATTTTGAAAAAAGGTTCTAATCTTTAAGACACCCAGATGTTAAGTAGCTGCAAAATTAATGAGTTTTTCAGGAATCAAATATATGAAGTTAGGAATGCACTGAGGAATCCATAAATGGGGATATAATATATAGAGGAGATTATAGAGGGTAGTATATATAAATAAGCCTAAAATTTATTTTTTTAATGAATTATTTACATAAATTTGGAAAAGTGCAAAACAAATATAATTAAAAATAAAAACAAAACGTGTGGGGTTTGTATGTTTGGTCTTTGGAATTATTGAGGCAATTTAGAAATATTAGGTATTGGGTAGTGACTTTATTAAAGAATTTATTGAAAATTATATTTAGATTTTTAAAATTCATTATTGGAAATGTAAAGTTAACGGGGTGTAAAAAGTTACACAGTAATTTAAAATTGTATATAATTAATTATTGTGGTAAAATCAGAATTGTTTTTTGAAATCATTTGTTTTGAATATTAGATATTTTTTAACTTTCATGTCTCACATAGCACGAGGATCGGATCTATTCAGAGGTCGAATGCAACTGTGCATCTATTAAAAACACAGGAAGTAAAATTTAGATATGAGATTTAGTTTAAATTTAGATTCGAGTCGAATAGTTAGATATGAGATTTAGTTTGATGTAGTTCGAATGGAACTCGAACCTTATGTTTGAGTATAATTGAGGTCATACGTTTTAATTTTTGCAACTATGTATATATGCATCTATTTATGTACATACTATATCATATCCCCTAAAAGTTATAACAAGAGCTGAAATCAATAAAAAATAAAAAAAATTGTTGTACTGGTTTCTATAAAGAGCGGGTTATTGCTCACATAAAATTATTCAACACTCATAAAAAGGTTGAAACACTAACTAAACCCCTTGTATTGCTTGCCCATGAGATACCTTTTATACGTATGAGAGATAAATGTGGGATGTGTCTCGGTGATCGATTAATAACGATAGTTCGTAAGCCAAATTAAATACGAGGTTATTAATGAAGGGTAGAACCCGCACATGAGTAGTCCATAGATAACGCAAAGCCTACGGTTCTTTACAAAGTTGAAGGCTATTTTCGAAGGGCTTGGATAAATAATAGAAATACATTAAAAAACATACATAAACATTATTAAAAGATCCAAAAAAAAAATGATTCTTTTAAATTATAAAATTTTTTAAAAAGAAATTTTAGTGCAACTTATATAAATACTCTTAGTACTGTCAGGAGGTAGTCTTGATGCCTAAGATTTGTAGAGATTCATGCTTCATTTGAAAAGTACTAGCCAAAGCATGTTACACAGATGTGATGTAGTTTTATACTAGTTGGTGTCAATATAAACATAATTGTTTAGAAATTAGTTATTGTATCAAATATTTAATTATTTCAACTGCTCAATCTGACGTTTGCGTTGGGTTATAAAAATTCTCTAACATCATTATTTTGTCTCTTAATCTTTTTATTCTCATTGAGTTAATAATATTTTCTCTTGAAATAGTAAAATCGATGATTAGTTTTCTAAATAAAAATGTTTTTGAGTTATGTAGTCGATTATGTTTGTACAGGTAAAAATAGAATTGCTAAGCAAATGAATTGGTGTAAATATTAGCACACTTCCGGTGTTTTTGATTAAGCACTTTCAAAGTCTCTGTCATTAATGGGTAGCTATAAAGCTATAGTCATTATTTTAATTAATGATACATTAAAAGCCATAACTTCCATGAAAATGTCCTTATCTCTAATATGGATACATGTCTATGTATTTCTTTACATAAAGTATTATATTGACTTTGATTCATGTATAATCTAGAGTAAGAATTATGATGGAATTTTCATTGATGAACTTCTTTTAGTAAATTATATCTAATCAATTTTTTTTATCGACATTCTAATTTCTTGGCGTTGATCATGAAAGTCTGAACTACTCTTACCTTTAAATGTAAATAACTCTCTTATCGTTAAAATTGTTCCGTATATAAGTTGACTCCCAAGTAAAGAGAAGCTAGTACAATTTCCACGGTGATAATGACCAAAGGTGGAATTCCTCTTTTTTTCCTTAATCAAAATTAATTTTTCCATTTGTCTTTCTTTTCAAATTGATATATTCTATTTCTTCTTTATGTCTTCATGGAATGGATTTAAAATATGATTTTAAATATTTATTAATTATGAATCTTTTGTTTTAGTTTTGATTCACACATCTTGTGAAAATTCTTACAAACAGAATGTTACAGCTTCTTATTTTTAGGATTTAAGTTTTTGAATATTATATATGTTTTTATTAAGCTAGATTATTAGTGTCTATCGATATATAAATTTATGATACCAATTAACTATATAAAAAAAAACATATATAAGTTATAACATTAAGAATCGATGAAAGAAATATAATAGCAACTGATGGAAGAAATATAATTAGATACTTCAATATCATTGTTTATCTACAAATAGCTTATTGTTCCATAAGAACAAACACATATGCTACATCTTTAGCTTCAAGATTATCACATTAAGTTTACAACCAATTACCAGGTAGCTAAATATCGAATCATCTAGCTAGCTTGCTCATTGCGACATTGATCCTCTCATCGGTGATCATCTTGAAGTTCTCATAAAAATCCAAGATTTCCATTGCAATGTTTTTTACCTAAGATAAACAGAGAATAATGTATGTGTCAGAAACCGAACCATTGTCTGAACTTCAGAACCATATAACATCATTCATTCAGAATTTTATGCAACGGTCCCATGATTCATAATGCATATGTTTAGTCATGTCAAGAAGAAATGTGTGTCTGCCTTTGGGGATAAATATTAACATGCAAATCTAAAGTTCGTGTATAACCCAGTGTTCCATGGAGTCTAAGCTAGTATAAAGAAAAGCCAAAAGAAGCCTTCCAATTAAAACTCTATTGTCGGAGGGAACTTATGAGTTGTAGCGTTATCACTCATAAATGAATCAGACATCCTCACTCTATTTTGAACATACACGATATATGTTAAGACTTAGCAACAAGAAGTGAACATCACTATCAAAATTCCAATTGAACGTTTCTATAAAATCCCATTTGTATGCATCTGTACGGATTGATCAGTATTAAGATTATCAATATATCTCTTCAATTATAGCCATACTCTCTTCTCTGCATTGTTCTTGATTATAATATTGTCCAAAGATAATAGTGAAATGATAATGCAGCATTGTAACTTACCACATTCATATCAGCTCGAAGCTCTTCAAACCAGGATGAGTTTTCTTTATCTTTGAGGGTGCTAGCAATAAATATGCAGGCCAATGCAATCAGGTGTGGAGGGTGTATAAGCATAAGGTCCATTTTATATGAATCATTGATAATTCCCCTGCCCAATCAACAAGCAACAATTCATTTTAGCATAATGTACAAAGAAAAAGAACTGTGGGATGCTAGAACTTTTATGGGTAAGATTACGGTTTTGTTTAATTAATGTGAAGGTGGGATTCTTTTATGGAAACAGAAAACCAGTGAAATCAAAGCGAGCACGGATCTGCCCTGTTCCATTTGGTATATGTATCTATTGATACTTTCAAGATATGGAAATATGAATTGCAGTCATGCAAGTTGAAGAATTTGTTGAATCAGGTAAATTAAAGGACTTTTATGAAATGTGTTACCAAACTAATTGAGTTGCATCATTCATGCCAGCATCTGGAAGCAACCTGGTCAAGAATTTAAAGGGAAGTTCATCAACACGCCTGAGAACAGGGCATAAAATAGGAAATAAATTCAATTGGGAACACAATGACAATGAATGAGAACATTGAGCCCAAAGACTAAAGTTGTATTTGTTCATTTGCAAAAGAACTTACTGAGATAAAGAACGGTATGGATGGAAGACAACTAAGTAATAATTAAGCGCTTCCAAGATTTTCATCTCCATCTCAAGAATCTCTCTAATTTCATACCTATACTTCTCATCTGAATCTGAAAAGGTGGAAACAAGCTGGCTTTACAACTGGCAGGCAACAAAAAGACCATTAGATAGTTCTAGGAGGCGGAGGCGTGGCATTTGTGGAGCTGGGTGATCAGGCAGGCTTCTTGAGGAGAAAATATAGATGGTGGAGTTTTGATACAATAGACTAACCTGACATACACACGCCTCATGTAGGTAATTGCAGTAGCCACAACCCTGGAATGAAACAACATAGAGAAGAAACCTTCATAAGAATACAAAGAAAAAAATTCTTTTACTTCCAATATCAGAACTATGTTAAGTACATTAAACTGTATCCTACTGTCTACATTCTCGCAGATTTCAGAAGAGACTAATGCAAGAATTGATAAACTGACTCCATATACCCCTCAATATCCATATCCAACTTAAAGAACATTAATTAGAATGCAGACAAAGACATCAGCAACTTTCATAACCACAACTAGTATAGTTTTCGAGAAATAGCCAGAACTCTATCCGAATCATATTGCACTATGATTATAATGATCAAAAGCAAGATAAATAGAGGTATCACTAATCATCAAAATCGTACCTTTGCCTCACTTTCACATTTTGAGCCAATTTAGCAATATCTGGAAAATAACAAAAATCCCAAAATACTATAAGTAACACTGACTATAAGCCTAAACGGCATTCATCTAACCCATTTTCTTTTGTTTTCTATGAAAACTAATGGTCCGTTTGGATTGGGGTGAATCTAGGTTAAATTTTAAGTTCACCACATTTGGGATTCCATTAGTGTTCACCTAGATTAATCGAGTTAAATGATTCCCCTCGATTCACTTAGTTTCACCCTGATATTTATGTTATATGTCACCTCGACTAATAAAATAGTACGGAATTGACCTACATTAACCTCAACTACGCTCACCTAGCTTAATTTTTAAATTTTACCCTCACCTAAGTTCATCTCCATCCAAATGAATCATAGATAAAAACTTCATGGGCAAAAGCTATTTCATTAAACAGACAATAAAGGGAAAGGAAATTACAACTGGCCATATGAAGCTTAATGAGCTTGAAATCTTCAAGGGTCATGCCTCTTTCCTTGTCAAGCTGATGAACAACATCAACCTCCTCTTGGTCAAGCAAGTCCTTGCTATTCACACAAAATAATACAAACCCCATAATAAACTAACTAAAAAAAATCATTTTTTTCAGACAAGAATATTAATCTTGAAATTGGGTAGCATGAAAAACAATAAAGTTTAAATCTTTAGGTAATAAAGATATTAAAAGGGTTGTTTTAGACTTACTAGTGAGATGATAACCAAAAATTAGCTGCCATGTTTAAATAAATTCAAGAATCCAAAATCACTGCAATAGATTAGTCCATTGAAGTACAACGTTGTTGTTCCAAAGTGTTGTAAGAGTGCCAACAAATTGAATTCACGAAAACTGGTTTCTATGCTTAGAGATGCATGTTTAGCGGGCTGAGGAAGCCCACTCTAAATTCAATTGATTTGGGGTGCGTGGGTTGATTTCGGATAAACGAATCGGATTTGAACAATATAAATGGGAGGGACTAAAAAGGCACAGAAAGCTTGATGTTAAAAGGCGTGAAATAAAATTTTATTCACAAATAAATTTACATCAAAACACACCGCACAAATTGGGGGATTCAAAATAAATGTTCATACTTTTTTACTATTCAGGACTTACTTATTAGAGTCGTTGATACTCTCCAGCAGTATATATTGTATAACATTGTTGAACAAATATTATATTGAGTTGGATGATTCATCAAATTGATTACGTGTATTAAACAATTTATATATTAAAAAACTTAAAATCTGGATACTATTGGCCAATTATCAGATTTGTATTGATGAATATGGATAAATTGGAGATTAAGATTGTCCCCAGGTATAAAGAAATATTTTCTACTCTGCATTCGACTCGATTTCTGATACTTGAAAGTGAGGCAATTCGGTTCTTTAGATGGGTTGTGAGGGGGTACCTTTCTCGCTCCACGACTAGTTATGGGCGGTGATTCAATAAATTGGTAACATATTGACATTCCTTAACTTAGGATTAGATTTGTCTAGGTAAGAGTAGAAATTACTTACGTCATTGATTTTTAAGTTTGATGTAGCTTTCGATAGCCCATGGATCGATCACAGAGCTGGGCTCAAAATTTAACTATACAAGCTACGAGCCTCATTGTTCGAGAGGTGCTTACGGTGTAGTTCGGTAGAATTAGTAGCCATAGACCATTAAATATATTCCACTCCAGATATTCATAAAGTACTCCTTGTACTCCTCGAGCACTCACTGGAAGCTCATACTTTCACGACTTCGTTAACATGCTTCTTGTTACTCATCGGCGATGCTATACCATCACCCTCTTCTCTGGCTCCATGACGACTTCCACGTCAACTTTTTAAGCCACTTGTTCCTCTTGAATTCAGATGAAATTGGGCAAGGGTGAACTACTCTTGTTGTAGAGTGAGTGTTGAAATTGAGTTTGAAATTCGTCCAGATATTTATGTGATTTTGATCAATGTGTTGTATAAGTTTGATATTATGGTTTTTTAGTTTGAAAGCTTCACCTTTTTTTATGAATATTGTACTTTGCATGGTTATTTTTTATGAGGTTTTAGTTTAAAAGTTTAATTTTCTGATGAATTGGAATCTATAAATGTTTTAACTTAAAAGGTTTCAATATTTATTTCTTTAGTTCTTTGAAATCATACGTTTTAATTATTGTTATCTGTAAAAAAAATGAACTTTTCGTTGATTGAGTGTGTTGCATAGATTCTTCTGTGCTCCTATTTTAGAGTCTTTTTGTTGAAATTGTAATGAAATTCGTCAAGATTTTATGTAATTTTAATGAATGTTGATAATTAAAAGTGATAATATTTACCATTTATGGTTTGTGGTTTAATTCTTTGTTATGTTATTGGTTGAACTGCGATCTACAATGTTTGGAAAATCATGATCCATAGCTGGGCGTTCGCTTCTGGCCGTGAACTTACAACTAGTGTACTAGATACTAGCACTTCCAAAGGACACAAAAGAAAATATGAAGGTTCACATCAAAATCAGGTTCAATTTCTTAGTGACTATGTTTGGATTCTATTATGACTTAATCCAATATAGGGTACATGTAGCCTTTTATGAGTTAAGATGTCTTGGAACAAAATTTGGTTTCATTTCGACCTAGCCAAGATGATGTTTGAAACTTCGTTGCTCCCCGAGGGTTTGAATTTCTGAGTATCATTAAAAGTTAATTAGAGGAGTGACATGTACAATTGTGGGTTTCAACTATAAACAGAAGTAGAATTCATTAGGAGCTCTATCGTCATCAGCGAATGGGTCATAAAAGGAATAGATGGCCAATTATTAGAAGAAGCACTAAACAACAATGTAGAAATTACAAAACATGTTCAAAAAGAGATTATGCTAGTCCTAACAATAGCGACACTTTAACTGACAAAATAAGGATACACCAGCACATGGGTGTTTGATATCAAGTGTTTGGTTTCAGAAATTTGCTACAAATTCTCAGATTTCTATATTTTTCTTGTCTTTCACAATGGTTTAATTTGAAAATCCAAATATGAAAATATGAACTTTTACACATTGAAGTTTTTTCTTCATATTCTTACGAGGCTATGATAACTTAATGGTACCATGTACGAAACAAATAAACTATACAAAAGTACTATTTGGAATATCCAACTTAAAAGCTGAGTTTAGGCCAGCGCTTTTGAATCTTCTTACAATTGCTAAAATCATAAACATAGAGCCTCAAACACTTGCTGGGGTCTCCATGATCTACAAAATGACAACCTAGCCAGAAATCCACCAAATAAGCTTTAATACTTGCCCTGACTCCAAAGGCTTGTAAACTCCTGGAACCGTTAACAATTTGTTTGTTGCATTTCAGCTAAACTAGGTAACTTCTTCTGAATTGGTTCCACAAAGATGCCAAGAACGTGGGATTCGACAAATGAACAACCATATATGCATTCATATCATGAATAGATCATGAGAACTAAGCAATCCCTAATTTGAAGGTAGTCAAGTGGCCAAGATGGCCAACAACTAATGCACAAAACTGCTTAAACATAATAAACACATGAAGCATACTTCTGATTATATTGGCATAATTAATTCTTGGGTTGGCTTCTTCCCAGCTATAATTTATAGTTTTTGAGCGTGTGTGTATATAGCCACCTAGATACATTTTCACACATTCTTTAATAGAGTATACATGTATACATATACATTATGACCATGTTCTATTATTTAAAGTATATATTTAGTGTGTTTGATTTACACATGTACTCAAAATACATATATGCAAAATGTTCTAAGGATTTCATAGTACCACATACTCAAATGTATGTGATTAAGGAGATTCATGTGTACTCTCGTATATTTAAAAAACATACATTTCTTTTTAAAAATAAGTATTTTTCGAATGCAGCTATGCTCTTCCGGAAGTAATCAAAGTGTATTTGATTAGCCTGAACTGTAAGCATACACTTGTTTCACTTTAATAGCTGTGTTGATATTCATGTTAAAATCATTTCTTTTTATATGTTTTTAGTGCATGTTATTTTCACCAATTAGTTAAATTGCTTTGGCAGGTATAATATGCTTTTTGTGTCTTCCTGAAGTAGATGTACACTCACAAGCCTTACTTATAGACATCTAACTTAATATACCTCATGTGTGTTATGCTTCCTCCATCAAAATGTTGAGCATATTTGCTGAGGTACAATGTTTAGTAAATTCAAATTTGTGTCTACATCATTTTCCTCCCTTAAAATTTACTATTTTTGATAAAATATCTTCAGTTTTAGGTTTCCTAAAGTAATTAAAACCTCCCATGTTTAGGATGGATTGGTATTATATAAATGTTCAATTTAAGTTATTGTTTATAAATATTTAAAATACAACTTCAAAATTTCAGAATATCATACTAAATTATCAAATCTAATTGGGCCATATATACTTTAGGTACAAATAAAAACTGTTTTTAAAGTATATAGAGGACTCAAATTACAGTGTATGGAATTTTGCTTCTCTCCCGACACAACGTTGTATTTACTCTGAAAAATATTTTTGGTATATATGTACTCAATTTCAAATTATAGGCTGGATACATTTTCCTTTCCAACACATAATATGCACAGACAAAATATACTCGATGTTGTATTTTGAGTACATATATATAGAATAATTTTGCAGTTCAGTTCATTGATTTGATTTTTTACAGTATATTTTCATATCTCTTATGCAGTTTTTGTAATCTAAATTAATCTAACATAATGAGGTGCAATCTATGAGTATTCATAATTGGAAGCCTATAACTTTAACATTTTTTAAAATAAATTAATAATATTTGCTCATATCTGATAATAGGAGTTCAAATTCCCCCATTTATGTCTCATAAATAAAAAGAGAAACTAACATTACTTGTTAATTTAAAGTTATCATGATTGTAGCTTCTAATTTTAGTTTCATAACTATGAACTAGTTGTATTTAGATCATATTAGAAAAATTAACATCAATTTCAATGTTTACAACATTTGTGTCATGTTTACATACAATCTTTTTCAATTTCAAAATACAAAACTCATTTCCCTAACTTTTGGTTTATGGCTCTGCTTTTCACATTTTTTGTTTGAAATCATTAATTGATAAAAATTCTTTCCAATGAAATTTTAGAAATTGTAATTTTAATTTTCTATACTAGCTTTTTTTTAATTTGATTAGATATCCTTCCAGGAGTTACGTTTTTTTTTTGATTTAAATTAATATGGTGCAGAGATTTGAGAGAGATCGAGGAGTTAATAAGAGAGAAATTAAAAGCGTGAGATTAGAGAAAGTGTGATAGAATGATCCATGTTTTTGGTATGCTGTGTAAAATGGTGGTAAATTTTTGATTTTTGTTTAATAAATGAGATGAGTGTTAATTTACATCATTTGTATTATTTATCTGTAGTTCCAAAGCTCAATGTGGAGTTCAGTACAGAAATAATTCATGTGGTATAGGTATATAAGGTATATATAAGTTCCATAAACTGTCATATAAGAGCTTGGAGGGGCATCTAGAAATGGGTTAGTTGAAGTTGTCATAGATTCCAGAGGATATATATGAACATGTTAGGCTACCCAAATAGCTTAATAGTATATAAGATTGTCTGATAGCAGAACACTTACAGGTGGTATCTGTTGACTAAACATAATGTTTGACAAGCAATTATTAGTGGAGGTCTAAGTCACATGAATGAAAAAAAAAAGATTAGTAAAATGCTTTTTAGATATTATCATTGGTTGTACATAATATAAATTTGAATTGGTTAGTAAATCTTCTCAGTATAGCTGATTTAATATCATTTGCCATTAATAATTGTACATATAAAAGTTAAACATTCACTTGTTGCACAATTCTTTCATATGAAGAAAATCCATTACATTTATTATTAGAATATATTCTTCCATTAGGTCATGACTTAAAACATTTAAAGTAACCTGATCATCTAGTAAATTGCTTAGAGAACAATTTAATTAATTTGAATAAATGATATGTTAGAATATTAAACTCATGAGATATTTTTGAATTCAAATGCATCACTTTATCAATCTCTTTTGCCTTCCTCTTCTAGCTCCCCATAGACTCCCTCTTTTTCATTCACTCTTCCTCTTCAATTCTTGAACTTGGGGCCCCACTTTGTAGTCCATGGCCAATAATAAATAGCCTCTAGATGTCATACTTGGATTCATTTCTTGCAGAAAATGCAAAAGGGTATGATCTATTAGCTAAATCCTTATCATAAATTTGCCTTTTATGTGGATCAGAAAGAGTATCATAAGCTTCCTTAGCCATAATGAACCTCCTTGTATGCTCCTCTATTCGATCATGTGGAGAAACATCAGGATGGTATTTTCTAGCTAATTGTTTGTAAGCTTTCTTGATTTCTGAAGATGTTCCATTTTCAGAAATACCCAACAAATCATACAAGGTTTTTGTACTTTCTGTTGGCATGCAAAAGGTATCCATGTTGCAGCTAGCCATGGTACTGACCCTCAAGTGCCCAGAAGCAGACCTAACATGAAGGCTTGAAATTTCCAATTTGGTTCCAAAAGAAACTGAATTGGAAAATCCAAGATTTATTGATTTCTTGGTTTGATAGTTGTTCTCTCTAGCAGCAGGGCCAATTTTCACTTTAAATCTTTTTTGTTCAGTTTGATACTTTAATCCCTCTAATGTATGCCTTGTTTATTAAGTGAATTGGAAATTCAATGAAGGCGGAAACTTAGAAAAATATTATACTTTGTACATTTAGCTCACCATGTCAAGATGCTCAATTAAAATAATAAAAGGTGGCAAGCCTGGGCTGTAATAAAATAATAATACACGTGCAAATCTACAAATACATTGTACAAACCAAATAATTATATAATGGGGTCTTTAGGGACAAGCATGAAACCTACCACGTATTGACTGCTTTTCAGGGTATGGACTAAAGAGAACATCAAAGAAAGCCGAAATATTTGATGGGCATGTTAATTTGATATTCGAGGCAGTTCGGATAGAGAGGGCTATTAAAGTGCAAGGAAAAGAGAATTATGAGTTTAAAATAAAGTAAAATTAGGAATTTCTTGGTCCATACATTTTTGTAGGTAGGAACATTAAAAAAATATATATCAATATGATTATTAGTAAACTTTTAACTTTTGGGTGGCACTATAATTCCATCTAGATGAGGAGGATTAAGACATTTAATTTAGTGAATGGCACACGTTTTAATGAACTTCTGAAATCAAAATGTGAAGGACGATAAAAGACATGAACTATCTATTTAATGTGTTTGAAATGAGTATAAACAACTATTTACTTACTGGGATTTTCAGGATGATTTGGTTATTTATTATACTTAATTGGTTGTTTGATTTAATTAGGCAAGCCATATATTAGCCTGATTTAGATACTTTCATTATTGTTTGGAGGCTCATGCTAATTTGGAAGGCATTAACAAAGAGGTTTGGGCAATTAAATGTTTTTGGAAGGTTGACAGAAAGTCGTGAAAAGGAAGAGGTGGTGGGTCTCTGGCGCATCAGAATAAAAAGATCGGAGTTATGCTTTCTCTTCGGCAGTATTAATGGGCGGCAGTAATTCTGCCAGCAGCACTATTTATATTCTCATTTCATGACGTTTAGTTGAAAACGATTAGTACCGTATTCCACTATGCTTTATTCATCACTACAGGTAATTTATGTTTTCGATAATATTCATTTATTATTTATTTCAGTATGGTATTAAATTTATTATTAACTTTAGGTTTTGATGTAGCATAATGATTATTTTTATCAGGATTTTTAATTATTATAAACTTTTTAGTATTAAATCATTAAAGACTTAATTTGATTTAGTTGTTTTAAGAATCGGCCCAATTCTTCATGAGAATCCCCGAGTATTATATGTAACCTCGGCCAAAGGAAGCGTAATAGATGCGGCGATTTAATTTAATTGTGGGTTGACCTCTGAAGTATGCAACACGTTGATTGGTTGATGATTTCAGCAAGCAGGGGTTTTAGCTAAATTGTTCACTAGTGACATAGGAGGTGGATGAGAACACTTTCAGTGAACCAGACCAGGCAGGTATAAATGAAATTGGATAGTGGGTGATAAATATTGTTTTGATTGAGAATACTCTTGCATTAGGTGAAATCGATACCCACAGTGTCATTTTACATTCACTTGAGGGTTTATTCCTTTTAAATTGCCTTTATTAGTTTCAGTTAACTAGTTTATTACAATCAATTCTAACGCTTAGTTTCATTTACAGCTTCTAAATTAATTTAAGTAAACTTAAAGTTCTCATTTAAAGGTTACGACCCTTACTGAAACCGTATACACGCGACTTCATTGCTCTTGCGAGAATATAATTTGTTCCATCAAATTTTTAGGCGCCGTTGAGAACTAAATTCATTTAGAATTTTTAGTAATTTGTTTTTTAGAATTCAATTATAATTGTTTTTTTGGTTGTTTGATCTTTTGTTCGAGGTTGAGAGTTTCTGGTCGTAGCAGTGGAGCGTTCAAATTTAGGTCTTTGATTTGTACCTTTGAGCAGCAATATCGACAAACTTACTTGGAAGGAATAGGAGGTCAAAGTTCTAATTCTACAATAATGGCGGATTCAACATGAGGGAAGGCAAATGAAGGCCCAGGGAGTGGTGGATAAATCCAATGCTTTCGTTACGGATAATTTTAAAAATTTTGAGTTGAAAAACTTACTTCATAGCACCCAGCTTTCATGAGTTATTGACAGAGACCCAGGCATTCCTTGAATGAGTTTGCCCAGGATAAATGGTGAGCAGTGCTTGATAGATCTGGGGGGAAGATGCTTCCATATACCTTGAAAGATCTCTGACCCTTCAGGTGGTTTTGTCTATACCTCCTCAGTCTATTCATACATGGAGGAATGCATGAGAAGTTTGTGGCAAAAGTTGCATACATATGCAAAGAAGTGCATATTTGAGAGCGAATTTAATTTTGCGAGGTGATGATGAGTACTGCGAGGCATGGATGGATTTTCGGACATTGTTGATTGATGGCCCGTCATATGTTACTGGCGGACTCTGACACTTTCGTATTTCTGTTGATCAAACTCCACTTGCCACGTCAAGCGATGGTTGACAATGCGGCCCAGTGCGCTCGGTGTGAGCGATTGGAAGATTCAAGAAATTTTTTGAATCATTGGCTAATAATTCATTCTTGAGAAGAGGTGTTAGGAGAAACACTAAGGTACATGGAATAAATTTCTTCAACATTGATGTGGATAAGAGCCGGTTGGCATCAATGCCGAGGGAGGCAAATTGGCTGATTATCTATGAGTTTGCACGGATCATATGCGAGTGCAGGAGATGCCTGCAAGGTATCAGGAGACAGCGAAATCACGGCAGGCGAATTACTGGCTGAGAGTGAGGAATGATCCTTTTATTCAACGCCTCTGATCGGGATGGAGGAATCGTCAAATTTCTCATGGAAAATGACGAGGCAGCTTGAGGGGCAAAGTGAATATCCATTGCCAAGCAGTGCACTGGTAGAGTGAGGTGGAGGTGACTTGATCAAATCTTACAAATGCTTAGAATCGGGGCTTTTGTGGAACACCCGGTGCATCAATCGGGGGTTAGAAATTCGGTGAATTCGATTAGGTGAGGAGGCTGTGAGCTGAACAGGGAAGATTTCAAAGTCAAACTTTGACAGGGCAAAATCCTATAAATGTCATTTATGGTTGAAGAATCAGGGAAGTTTGAGAAGTCTAGGGAATTTTCAGGAAGAGTGACCCGAACAACCAAATGCTATCATGACTATGAGGAGTGGAAAGCTCCACAGATCTTTGGAGCTCGTGGAGACAAGAGTTGAGAAGATGAGGAAGAAACAAAAGAGAATCGGATGAAGGTTAAACCGGATGAGGGAAGATCGAGGAGGTGTGAAGCCATGTTCCACCGGTACCGTTCCCAAAGGCTCATAGCTTAAGTAAAATGGATAAAGTCTTTTTCTGCAGACTACATGATATGTTGTCTAGTCCATGTTAATTTACCTCTTTTAAACGTTCTAAAAAATATCCGCTCCTTTGTAAGTTCATTAAAGAACTATGAATTGTTAAGAGGCATAAATATGAGCCTAATGAAAGAATTAGAGATTATCGAGATGGCAAATCTTTTGATATTAGACGAGTTGACTTCCAAGTTAAAGGACCAGTGAACTTTCATTATAGATGTAATTTAGGGATTTAAAAGGGGTATAAAAGCTTCATACTAGATTTGGAATTGCTAGTATCAATCTTATGCACACTCTGTATGCAAATTGGGATTAGGAGACTAAACCAACCACCTGAGTTAGGCGATAATTCACTTAAGTATCCTAAAGGTATATTATAGAGAAACGTCACGATTCCAATTGGTAAACTTATTGTCCTGATGATTTTTGTTGTGCTTGAGGCGAGAAAAGTTGCGGAGTTGAAAGTGAAATTATGGACTCCAATTTTAATGGGAGACCTTTTTTATGGCATCAACTAATACTATTATTGATGTATGAGGAAATTTCCATGAGCATGCTAGATCAAACAATTAATATTTACGTGATTTAGTTGTTTTCCTGCGATGTTAATGATTGTGTTTTAGTTGATAAAGGTTGAGCCACAGGAGGATATTTTTGTTCTTTGTTGCTTGTGATAAAAATGATGAAGCTTCGTACCTACTTCAAGTAGTTATTAAAGTATTAACTGGACAAAAGATAAGCTTTTAAAAATTTGAGCTTAAGGAAGTTGTCAAGAATGATATAAATGCTGAGAAAGAAACAAGCTTACTACATTGATGCTTTTAGCAGAGCAACATTCAGGAGTTGGTGGGTGGCGAGCGTTGGTTTCAAAAGTTTTTAAAATGCCAAGCTAAAATTCGGTGAACTCTATAATGAAGGAGGAGCGAAGTGTCGGAGTCTTGGCGGCGTAAAGTGGTGGTAGGCTTTAGGTAATACCTTGATTAGGGGCTAACGAAGTCTTGCTTTCCAGACGTTAAATCTGGTAGCAGTGGGATGACTATTACGTAGCATTAGTGTAATTCATTTCATTATTGTTTTATTAGTCTAGGAATTTGTGTGCTTAAATTTGCTTTGTGAGGTTAGAGCTAATTCAATTGTACTTGTTAGCCCACAGTGATTGAGGGGAGCTAATTCGAGTTATGCCCAAATTTGACTACAGGGGCTAAATTGGGCCTTTAATTATTTAAAAAAAAAAAACCTAAAAAGAAACAACAAGACCCATACCAAATGGCGTTTTAAAATACAATTTGTAAAGTTAATTTAGGTTTATTTTACGTTTTCTATTATTATTATTTCGTTTTCATTTTTTGTTATTATTATTATTATTATTTATTTTTACAGGTATTATTCATCATTGTGTGTTAAGTATTGAGTATTTTGTTTTATTTCGGTTTCTTTATTGTATTTGCTATTTTAGGTTTGTTTTACTTATTTGTGTTGTTCCATTATTATCATGTTTAGTTGTAATTCTTAGAATTTAAGTGTGGGGGGATGGACTTGACAGCATGTATTCTACGAGTTTGTGTGTTAATTGGAGAGTGCGTAAAACTTGTCTTTGGGCTACATTTATATCTTTTTTGAATTAGTGGTGTAGTGTATGATGGATGTGAGGACGGTAGTAGATTGGATAGGCTTTGATTGAGTATTTCAGTAGCGCACTTGCATGATCGACTAATATTTGTTAAGTTTCGGTTCACAGATAGTGAATGGCTTGATATATTGAAGTTTTGCGCCGATTATTTAAATTTTCCTTGAACTTGTTTTATTTGATTGAATATTGTGCATGCGTAAGAATGATATGGAGCAATTGGGAGTACTGACTCTTGCAAATCAACATTATTAATTTAATCCGCTTGGTAGCCAGTTGAGCTTGTTGGACCTGCATTTGTTAGCCTCATTGAGCGAGCCTAAAGAGGCATGATTTTTCTGAATATCCAACTTTTGAACCTACTTGAGGTTGGCGATATCTTTAGATTCACCGTATGCATTGTCGAATAAGTGTTAACATTTGGTGTATGGAAAAGTTAAGGTGGGGTTTATATCGTGAAATATTATTTAGACCTTAATGTAGAAAAGTAAAAAAAGCGATATTGAAAAGAAAAAAAAAAAATTGAAGAAACAAAATGCTTGTTTATTGTGTGTTGTTCGGTTTAGAAGTTATAGTAGTTTAGAAAGAAAAGTGTTGTATGTCAGGGTAGCCAAAATGTGTGGCTTCCATGTGTAGTTTATAATCTTGCACTTGGTGAATTATTTAGATTTCAAATTTCTGTTTAAGGAGCCAAATGTTTTACTGCACTTTAACTTACTAGTTCACAAACCACAGCAGAGGAACCTAGGCTTTGTGTTTATGTAGTGGATTGAATTGTTGGGTCTTATAAACTGACCTATGAATAAATGTCTTGTCTTGTGGATTGTATTTATTTCATAAATACAATTATTGGGTGAGATGAATTGAGAGATATCGCATCTATTGATTGTTTGAATCGATGGATTAGGAAGTTGCAATTTTGATTTGACAAGATTTGTGTAATTTAAGTCTTGATCCGGAGTCATAAAAAAAGTTTAGACTTGTTCCTAATATGTGTTATGAATCATTTGCTTGGGGATATACTTGCGACAAAATAATAACAGATGTTTTGCCGAGGACAAGTAATGGAGTCAAGTGTGGGGAGTTTGATTAGTTAATATTTGTCATATTTTAGGGGATGATTTTGGGTGCTATTCTTTCATGGTGGTTGTTTTTGATTGTTTAATTGAGCAAATATATATTATGTGGTTTGATTGTTGTTGTTTTGGGAAATATGCTAATTTAGAGCGGAGAAAATCTTTTAAAGAGAAGTTGCTTGGTAAAATTAAACATGTAATTTCAGGGAGAAGAGTTGGCCAGAAAGTCTGATCGAAAAAAGGAAAGAAAAGATTGGTAGATTATCTGGCGCAATGGGAGAATAAAAGATCGGAGTTAGCACTGCCCTAACATATAAAGTCAAGCGAGGAAGCGGTGAATATGAAGTATTCATTCACTTTTCTCTTCACGGCAGTAAATCGGCGGCAGTAATTCACGCAGCAAACTAACATTATGATGTTTTTCTTGAGCGTTTAAGTTGAAAGCTGATTGATAGTATTTCTCTTTCTTTATTAAGTACTTTCTAGTTAATTTATGTTTTCAGTATTATTCATTTATTATTTATTTTAGTATAGGTATTAGCTAAATTTATTATTACTGGGGGGTTTTGATGTGGCGTACAGCAAATTGTTTTTAGCCAGGATTTTGGAATTATTATAAGCACTAGTATTAATCATTGAACTTAATTTGATTCGGGTGTTTTAGAATCGACCCGATTAACCATGAGAATACTTTGAGTATTATGTAGCCGCCGGCGAAAGGAAGGCGTAATGAATCAGGCTTGATTAGTTAATTAATTGGGTTGTTATACGGAGTGTGCGGCAGCGTTGATTGAGGATTCGATAGATTTCAGCTAGCAGCTTGGGGTTTTAGCTAATTAATTTCACTAGTGACATAGGAGATTAATTAAGCGAGAACACTCGGTGAACCCCGCGGCCAGGCTTGGTGCTTATACCGAACTAACGAGGTAGGACTGAGTGTTGATAAATCTATTATTTGGATAGCGGAGAATGTCTAATTAGAGTGAAGTCGTGCCACAGTAATGGTTTATTCATAAGTTTTATTCTTTATTTTAATTCTTGTTGTAGTTTGAGTTTAACTAAGTTTATTACAATCGAATTCTAGCAACAGTTTGAACTACATTACAATTAATTTAAGTAAACAAGTTCACCGGTGGTTGGCCCACTTCTTAGAGCACTTTGTACTCTTGCGACTTCATCTTCTTGCGAGGAATATATAATTCCATGCGCCTAGATTTGCCACAGCTCCCAAGAGGGCTTAATTCGTCTCATAGCTTGATTTCTTACGAGCTATTTAAGCTTTTTAAATTATCCTTAAGGAATATGCATTGCTCTTAAAACCTCCAACTTTAATAAGACACATTAGCAGAAATTCCGCTTATGCCCCCCCCCACTTAGTGCTTTACATTTGCAGCAGCGTCTGGTGTTTCACTATTTACATTAAAAAGACGAAAAGGTGATTTGAAGCTAATAGTTGAGCAGGATTAATTTAAAGTTAGATAGTTCAAATGTGGGTGGAGAACCTACATATAGTTTGAGGGATGTACCAGGAATTAAGCTTTAAGAATTCAACACTGTATTCATACGCATCTATTAATTTCTTGAGCTGAGTGCAATAAATACATTGACCACTCCCTAACATCATCAAACTAGGAGATGTAGTTGTGAACTTGTGATGTAATTTTCACATACAAAAACACTAGTTTAAGATTCAGTCAAATAATGTACCTTCTCCATTCTGGCTATTGACATTCTCAACATCATCCACATTTTGGTTAATATAAAGTAGAACAATGAGAGGCATTTACTATTTGAAAAGGATGAAGATTACAAAAACATAGAGCAACAATAGCAGAACCAACTCGCGTACAATTCCCTGTGGACTAGTAAGTGGTAATTAACACATACTCCCTCCTTTTACGGAGATTATTTATTTTCACATTTTTTTCATTACATAATATTCACAACATTATTTTATTATTATTATTTTTAAATTTATAATTATAAATTATTATTGATGATTAAAGATCGATATGAATAAAAGAAAAAGAAAATTACATATTGATTTTTCCGTTTGCACAACAAAATCCGGACAAAATAAATTAAACATATATTATCATGCACATAAAAAAAACATCCAAGTACCACCTGGAGTAGTATCTACTTGTAGACAATAATATCACAAAGTATACAAAAAAACATAATAATTCAATTATTTGCCAAATTGACATTTTTCTTCATTGTTATTCATCTTCTTGCCATGCTTGGTCACACTACGCAACCATCTAATCCCTTTGATAACCTTGGAAATTCTCACAAGATTTCTCCCCCCAACTCCCATATTCATCTTCCCTCCTGAGAATTTAAATGCATGCAAACAAGAAACATGAACATCAATCTCTTCTTCATCATCATCTTCCTCATCTTCAAAATAGCCTGTAATAATATTCTTCCTTTCTTGTCCATCGTTTTCATAATTCATCGCATTTCTTGAATTTCCCATACTTGGTTTCTCTTCATATGTTTCCCACAGTAAATCCATACCTTCAGAACCCTCAATGTTGTTACTATGTTTTTCCTCAAATAACTTACAAGCCAATGTCTTTTTCCATTCTTTCTCCTTCCTTGAAAATTTCCCCCCTCTAGCTTCAGTAAAATCAATGTTGGTTTTTGCACTTCTCCTTCTTGAATGTCTCTTTTTTATTGGCTCTGATTTAACAATTTCTAGCTCTAGTTTTTGTTTTTCAAATGATTTGTCAACTTTCATGCAATCCACATTAACCTTTTTTTCTGGCTCTGGTTTTTGTTTGTCAAAAGATTTATCAACTTCCATGTACTCAACTTCATCTACTTCTTTCAAGAATTCTTCAAATCTCTTCTCTTTTACTACACATTTGGGTATTTCCAGGTGACCATCATCAAAAGAATCTTCTTTCAATGAACATGAAAAAGTTTCATCTTTACTTCTTCCGCATTCTTCATTATTCTGTGAAATACACCCAGCCTTGGAAGATTCAACAACTTATTGAATCTTTTTTCTTTAAAGTTCTCTGAATTATCAACATTATCTGTTTCATTAAATCATGAGAATACAAAAACAATATTATAGAATATTTTCGAGGGGTAAAATTCTCCATCTTCTTTATCAATCCTGGGAAGATTTTTATCTACAACATCATGTGAATCATTTGGTACAAACCCCAACTCGTTCTTGGAACATTGAACAGAAGTTTTGTTTGTTAAAATTAGGAGAAAAGCAGTGAAAAGAAAGAAGGGGACGACGAAAACAGGGGAGAAAAAACAGAGGATTTTAAGAATGTAAGGTAGGGAAAACACTAAGTATATGATCAAGAATGGATATGAGAAAAGAAATGGATATAAAAAGATAAAGACAGAGCAAAGAAGACTAATGAACTTTGGTTTGGGAATTTCTGATATGATAGTCATTTGTATATTTTGGATGAAGAGAATAGGGAAATTGTATTTTTATTCAGGGAATTTGAAGATGGAAGGTGGAGTAGATATGGTGAAGAAAAATCATTAATTTGTCTTCTCATGAAAGTATTAAGGCTGTGTGATTATATGGAAATTAATACACCTTCAATGGAGGGAGTTAGAATTCTTCCCCACTCATTTGTATGCCAAATGAGAAATAATCTAACTATTAGTTTGGAACAGTTAGCCATTTAAAAGGCTAATTTAGGAACTTAGAGTTCCATGTTTATTTGCTTGTTTTATTAGTTAATCTAACAAAGAAATGTTTTTGGTCTTTGAATTAAGACATTACAATAACATTATTATTTGAGAACATGAATGTTTACAAAATTATAATTGTAGGTAAAAAAGCAGTATTATTCTTAAAAGCGTTAATACATTGCGATTAATTAATGTAATAAATATTTATTATGGGAATAAGCCCAGGAATGTGTTTTTACTGTTGTTACTGCATGAAGATGTTCGTCATAAATTCAGACAGTGCTAGAAGGCAAATAATTTTCAATATAATTCTGGCATTGAAGACTCAGTTAATTTGGATTTGCATCTCATAAATAACTATGAGATGCATGTTCACAGGATCTATGTACTGGTAGTCTGTGCGCTCATAAAGGGCATTCAATAAAACTTTTTGCATGAGAATTAGATTTCTTGGCGACTAATAGCTGTGCTAATCAGTAATCACTAGTTCATCCATACTTTGCGGCTTGTTTCATTCATTCGTTGAAAATAAGTTTTTATGATTCCGGTGTTGAATTAAATTATGCAATGGACCGATTAGTTAAACCCATTAGCATAGATTTGGTTTCGGGGATTTTGAAATTCAAGAGGGCATGGGGTAGTGTGTGATTAGGTTTAAAAAACAATTAATTATTCTGCAGCGTAATGATGCATTTGTTAACAGTTTGCTATGATTAACCATACTTTACTAATTTCATTAAGGTAGGTCATGTTTGACAGTCAAGGAATCATATATTAGTTGCATTCCAAGTCAAAGTTAACAATCTCTCTAGAATTAAGAGTAGGTTCAGAAAAAATATCAATGAGTTTTCCATTGATGATTATCAGAAAAACAAACAAAAAAGTTAATGGCATCACTCTCAAATCTCAATTGCTCAATATGACTATTGTTTACTGCGCGATTAATTTATCCAGTGGGGTAGGGACTATGCTCTTACTCTAGATTTGGGACCCAGCTTCATCAATGTCTCAATCATTTCTAATTCACATAGCACACTATTAAATGACAGGTTCAGAAAAAACAGCTTTAGACAGACTCACTGCTTGAGGAAAAAGTTGCCCTCAGTTTTTTTGAAGAGATTTTATTACTAGAAAGGTAAATGTCAACTAAGATCTCATGTATCAGACATAAAGGCATGGCAATGTACTGCCTAATTGCCCTAAGGAGGCTGAAGAAAACCAGCAAAAAGAGCAGAATATGCTACTCCAAGTCACACTAGAGTAATGGTGATTGTCCCATAGAGGGATGTCTCTGTCCCAACATCATAATTTTGAGACATTAATTTGAAACCCAGGAATCAAAGTCACCAACATGTTAATCTGAATCCTTAATTTGCTGACATTTCATAATGGGCAGGGATGTGGAGAAACCGTTTGTAGCTTGATGCAGGTTAGATGTGAGGTTGGTGCAGTATCCAGTAAGGTAACCTTAAAAATAAGCAATATATGTGTTGGGGTCTTGAACTAGAAGTCTGAACACTAAGTTGAATTAATTGAGCCATTAACGAAAAGGGCATTCCATTGGTTTCAGAGGAAGCAAAAATAGAATGTCCGACTACTTGGCCAGATATATAAGCAGTGCTGAAAGCCAGTATACGCTATCACAACTGAGCAGGCAAAAGTCAAAATGTAGCCTCAAAAAGCAAGCTAGGTAATGGGAGCGAGTTGGGTGGGTGAATCTGAGCAACCAACTATTAAGAATAGAGATGGCATTCCACTAAGCATGTTTAGAAACCATTTTTAACAGCTCAATGTTCTGCGAGGCTAAGCAGACTGAATGGCAACATGTTTCTCATTGTTTTGCTAAACAAACTCCGTATACATTGAGCTAATAATCCCAGTCTAATTTGAGTTTGTCAATGATCTATTTTCCTTGTGGGTACTATATAAGAAAAGCTTGACCATTCACTTGCTAGCTATGATTGCAGATGCTACTTTCCCAAAACAAATTGTACTTAACAGGGTCATGTATAATTCGCATTCGCCTACCATTGCATAATTCCAATAACACATAAAAAATAATTCAAGGCTTCACACAAGAAAACTCTATATCACTATTAATTTCATAACAGGCAATTCTCATTTGCGCCAAGGCTCACATACTTTGGCTTCTGCTCCTCATTTTCCTAGAACAGGGTTAATAAATGTGTCAATGGAATTAAATATATTAGACACTATTTGTCCTTACGATTCTTCAATAAAATAACTTGGTAGAAGTTAGGTCTTTAACGATGATTTAATTTAAAATGGATAATAAGGCCCTCAATCCATTACAAATAAGAGAGCCAAAATCTCTCAAGCAAGGCAGGTACAATGTAACATGACATCAAATCTTCGAAATATCACAAACTTACATTCAGGTGACTGTTGTTCCTTTATGCTGCTAAATGCTTTTGGAAGTATTATTGATTAATACTAAACAATTACAAACAAGCAATAAAACTTCGATTATAATATGACTGACGGGTCCTCTCTATAAATCGGCTGCATAAATCATGTATGCTAATACTAACTGCATTTATAAAATATAGTCCAAATTAAAAGGCTTTTATATAATTCTTAAAAGACTTAAATTTGACATAGGGGGAATTGCGTCGCTCATTGCTGAAACCCCTAATTTGGCAACCTGTTTGGTTTTTTTGATTGAGGTTTTTGAGCAATGCTGGACCATAGTTAGATGTTTTGTGGACTTTAACTGAAAGGCCCATAATTAAAATATAATAATAGGGCATGAACTAATCCAGTTCATTTAGAGATGGTATAGCTCTGACTGTTAATGGTTATCTAAGTGGGTTTGGAGGTATCCATAAGGACTAACCATTACTGAAATTGTTTATTAACACTTACTAAGTAGATGACAACTGTTGGATTAAATTTTTGTGAAATATTGGAGGTAAGCAACCATTTTTCAAAAGTAGTGAAATTTCCTTACTTAGTAACAATTACTTGTACGCCATTAGGACTCAAATCCGGTTTGATAAATAATCGGCGAAATGAGTGATGGGTTTTTTAGTCGAGTATGAGGTGGGTATTTGATTATTAAGAGTCCTCATTAGATATCCCAATTTTGACAGTATAATAAATCAGTTCACGGGTGGTATTGGTACCTTAAGTTATCAAGATTTTGCGGAAGACCCAAACTATATACCAGATTGTTAAAAGTTGATTCAACCGCTTTTAGAATTTAATTCCATAGAATTTTTCATTTTATATATATTTACAAGTTATGGTAAAGATTTTAAGTGTAATTAGTAATATAATGAATTTTAAAAGTCTATTATCTGTGAGTTCGAGTCTTCATAAATATTCTTTTTTGTTGGTTTTATTTCTTTAAAGATAGGATCGTAAAATTTCTTTCCTCCTTTGTTGTAGTTTGAAACTTTCTTTTGCTTTAAAGTTTTTTTAATTCAATATAGGTATAAGTTTTTATTTAAGCAAGGAATTCTTTTATCGTTGGGTCTTGTGCATGTGATTTATCAATACTTGAAGTTAAGGTCATGCAGAGGTAACATGCCTAATTCCTACATTTCATGAGGTTCAAAGGCATCATTTCATAGCAAGCATTATGATTGATGTTTTGGACTATTCAAGGTTTGGGGAGGCTCAGCATTCAGCATATCACATGCTATGGGAGAATATAGGCTAATAAGCATTTCAACATCATCAGACAACTTGATAATCGTTGGTTTTCGATCTGAACATTTAAATCGAGGGTTGCAAACAGATTTCAGAGCCCATTCTTTCAATACCCAAAAATAATTGATGTTATGAGAGCAACTATTTGAGGTCGTGTCATTTTTTTGAGATTAGAATAGCCTATCTACTATGAGAGCCAGGTTAAATGCTTGAATCAACCTATGTTTTAAGTAGATTTGAAAAATGACACCAAGGCAAAACTAATGTCATTTTACCCAAATTATTAATTTCTTTCTCACATTTATACCAAGCATAGGCCAATCTTAGCTATAAACTGACTCCTGTATTTTTACTGATGACATATCATTAAGGCCAAATAATCAAACAGCATGCTTGAGGACTTAACTTGGCTAATTTAACTTTAATATCCATATTGAGTTTACATTGAGTAGGGTAACATTTAATGAAAGACCTTTTAGAACATTCTTAAGTGGCGGCATTATTATAAAGCTGGCATGAATTATCTATAAATACTCCCTCTGATTTAATTAACAGGGGTGAAATAACTTCTTATGACGGCAAAGCTGCTGTGATCTTATTTTCTGATAAATTCTAGCTTTTAGTGGTTTAAATGGACACAGTCCATTAGACTGAGGTACAAGGAGCGCATCGAGACCCCTTGACACGTGGGCATTTAGGTCAGACATCTAACAAACCAGAATAAGTACTGGCTGGGAGTGCTTTGGCATGGGATTAGGAACCAACCTTGCACCCTGAGCCCAAGCCAATTCTTCAAGGGCCAATGGCTTGCCATTAGGCTTAGGCAGTTGAAAACTACTTTTCTAAATTATACAGAGTGAGCAGGAGAAGACGGATATAAGAAAGAGGTGAAATACTTGATAGAATATGCAAAATCTACCGCATCACCTTCCTTCAACACATTCTAAGTGGCAACATCAAATAGCATTCTTCTTTCTTTTTATAAATATAACATCCAGAGTTGCAAAATTTAGCTAATTCCTCTCCAAGAGGTATCAGTTTGTCACTAATTCAACAATTTGTGGAATGAATTTGACAAGTATTGAGAGAAACTTCAATAAAATTGCTATTAAAATTGAATGATTTGTTTCACCAAAATTATTGTCACTTTATTTAATCATATAACATTCTTATGTTTTACACATAACTTTGACCTACTAAATACTCTATAATCATACTTACTAACATTAAGAGAAAAATAAACTTAAACACTTTCAAATAATTTTTCTAAAAATAAAATTGACTATTGTGATAGTACAACATAATCAGGTGAAAGCCATTAACCAATAATTACACTATGGGCTGAGCCACTCGTCATTAAATAAAGGTCAATGTTTTTCATTCCAGCTCACGAGGATTATATCACATTTAAATTTATAGTCTAACATTTCATATATTGAGTAATTCATAACCTTTTTGATCTCATAATCACACATTCTTTTATAACAATCATAATTTCGCACTATTTTATCACTTATCACTTTTAAATTTGATTTCGCTATAACTAAAATTAAATTTTGACCGTCTCACTTTCAATTCTCAACCCTAGAATTTGAATTGCAGGGGAGTTATCCATTTATCTTCTCTATGCTTTTCAATTACTATGCCTGTCATTCGGTTATTCAGGGAGCAGGTATCTGTGCTTAACGCCCAAAATAGTGATAAATGTTTAAATATTCTTTTGTCATGAATATAATTTTTGTAGAATTACACTTAAAAGTGGGGGCAAAATAGTTGCTACCTAACAATAAACTGTGTGTATAACAACTCAGGTATTAACATAAATATCACCTCCCCCACCCCAAACTGGACAAATAATTTGGGACAAACCACTACAATGCACCTCTCTGCATTCAAAAACCAAATCTTTCATCACAGAATCTTTAAAAACCCAAAAGTACCCCAATGGGGGTTTTTGGCAGAGTCTTAGTAATTTCTCTACAATGGTGGAAATCCAAGAGATTAAGAAGGTACCATTTTTTCAAGTAAAAATGGAGCTATAGCAAGAATTTCTTCAGGTGGAACTGGTTTCTTGATTCATAGGAACCTTTTACTCACTACACATTAATCTCACTTCTTAACAGGCTGCTGAGGATCGTTTTAAACTTTCCAATGATTTCAACAGCTATCTTCCTCACAAGGGTTGCTCAGATTCCCCAAAAGATTGTCAGTTTGTTTGGTTGACTAACTGGATCGATTGTTGATGGAATGGTTTTTGGTAGGAGTTAATGTGTCCATTTGGTTTAATACTCGCTTTGTCAAAGATTGCTCCAGTTTGGTTTTTTTGGTGAAGTTTGGGAGTGTTTAGTTGGCCAATTACGCTTTGAGTTTAGAATCGAAATTATAATGTTGGTGGCCAAAATAAAATTTGAAAATACTATATTTTGATATGGTTTTCTGAAAATATTATGCAACATATTTATTTGAGTTCAAAGTTTAACAAACCAGCTTGTTAATTTAGAAAGTGGAGATCTTTTTTGGGATGAGAGAGGACTAAGAATGATTGAGTACAGGTATTGTTGGTGCATTGATTGATATGGGTTGTTCTTGTAAAAGTAATGTTGTTGGTGAGAGGTGAAATCTGATGGGTTTTATGGGCCTTTTCCTAGTTCTTGGTTTCTTAAGTTATTAACTCAAAGTGGGTATTGCTGAGATTGTTATAAAAATTGAATCTTTATCATAATGTGATCAGAAATTTTTAGCAGAGTTTGGTATTAACCTGTTTTAATACTCAAATTCTTTGCAAGAGAGTTGGTAAAGGTATTTTAGTATTATTTGATGGAGTAAGATTGGTGGTGAAGTGAAATCTGGTGGGTTTTATGGGTTTGCTAGCTCCATTTATGAACATTTAGTTTACAGATTTCTTTAGGGGTTTTCTACCTCTCTATTGATTAAAGGTTGTGGTTTGAATTTTGGTGGTTGACTTATGAAGTTTGAACTTGATAAGTTTATACTTGCACTAGCTGTGTTCTTAGTACATTGATCGATATGGTTGTTTGGCCGGAAGTATTAATTTGTCGGTGGTAAATCTATTGGGTTTTATGGTTCTTTTTGTTCATTGTTATTTTCCCAGCTTGGTGTTTCCAAATTCAGGTAAAAATTGCATTTTTTCATAATGTGGCATATTGACAGGTGATTTGCAGTGACCACCCTGGCTGTAATGCTTGATAAATTGATTTTTGATGATGATTATTTTTAATGGAATAATATGTAGGTGGTAAGTGGAATCACAGGTTGGGGTTTTTATGGTTTTACTACGCCTTCATGGTGAAAGTTTGTCTAGTTTAATTTTGATGGTTGATTATAGTTAGACTATGATTTTTTTTATTGTTCTCTTTCCCCTCACAGATTAGATTATAGTTGGAATATAGGTGTGTTGTTGGTGCATTGTTTGATATAGGTTGTTTTTTGTGAGTAGGTGGTGAGCTGAAATTTGATGGTTTGTGGTTTTTTTGTTCATGTTTGTTTGTGGGTTTTGTTCAGCTGGATGTTTCTCTGAATTTTTGTTAATTGTCTCTTGATTAATGTTTATGTCATAATAGTTCTCATTTTGGGGCTTTTAAGCTATGGTAATTTCTGTTGCAAAATTTGTTAGCTTGATTTAAATATCTTGACAATGAAAATCTTTTTGATTGATTCGGTGTTGTTGATGATTAATATGGCCGGATTGCAAATGTGTTAAGTTGAAGTTTGAAGACTATTTCTGTTGCTGAAGCCTTTGTAACATCTTCTTATGAGGATGCAGGATACCTTGTGCTAACCCCATATGATCTTCCACTTTGACTTCGTACACCTTTGGCAAAACCTGTTAGGAGGCAGATTTGGATCTTATTTTGGTGTTTATACCTTTTTAAGGATGCAGAGAAAATGAAAGGTTGTTGGTTGGAGAAGGGAAGGTAGTTATAGCGACGGACAATCTCATAAAGTTATCCACAGTGGTGCTTGGTTTGGGCCTGGTTGGCTGGGTTTGAGATCTTTGCGTTTATGGTCTGCGACCCTATGAAGTTGGCCACATCGCCAAATGTGAAGTCCTCTTCAACTTCATCTTCATCCCCATCATCTCGGAAAAAGGACCATCCTACACACATTTATCCTAATCCCATTCAGCTTTTGGAAGGAGGCCTCAAAGATGATCTTAACAAACTGAGGTTTGCTGAGGGACATCATTGGTTACTACACCAAAACTTAGAGAACAGCCTGGACCTAGCTCTACAGCTATTGCTCATACTCCAGAAGATAGAAATGTGGCTACTGATGCGCCAGCCCCAAACCACATTCAGGGTATTCCAACTCCAGAAATCTATGAATCTCCAAAACTAACTTCAGTACCATTAAGGAACAAGGAGACTACTCAAATTCAGCTATTGGATATTAACTTCCCTCCAAGAACCGTCAAGTCTTCAGACTCGCCACAGTTCGCTAAAAAGATTTCCCCCAACTCCAATGCAAAGAGAACTCCGCCTGGCCAGCCCCATAGGGAAGAACGATACAATGCCAGAGGACCCTCTGACCTTGTGGCAGATGCTGATATTGCCTCAACTGGATCTGTAGACGGGGTACAAAGTGAGGTACAATCATGTTCATCTCCAATACGGATTCCACACATACATGATTATTACAGTAGCGAGGGGGAGACCACCATGTATTCTGCAGAAACTGCTGAGAGCCGTAATTATCCAAGCCCAAAGGAGGGCAGATGTCAATATGTAGGTAGGAGCCAAAGCTGTGTCAACTACAACAGATGGGGGCCTGTACATAACAATCCTGCTGCTCGTCGGACGCCTTCTGAAAGGCAGAGAAGTTTCAACCCAGGAAGAAAGGTCTATTCACAAGGTGCAACGTCTCAACGAAGTAATGACTACTTCAGTCCAACTGTGTCTTCAATAATGAAAAAGCGAAACTCTGCTGAGCAATCGAAGACACGGGTCTCCCCCGAGCAGCCTACCAGGGTTCGACCTAGTACAATTCGTTCATCTCCAAAAAAGTGGATGTTTTAACTTAAATGTACATTGATAACGATTTCTTTACATCTAGTCACTTTATAAACCCCTCTTTATTTTCTCTATTTATTTGCTAAACTGTAATTAAACCATGTTTACTACATGTGAAGACAAACATATCAATAACGAAACTGACTACATGTCGGAAATAAAGCTCTGTAATTTGCTAAACGATATGTTTAGAATGCAAGGTTGGTCCTTCAAGTTGGTATAAAGAAGGCTTGGAGTAGGGGTGGATACGATTCAAATATATAACAAACTATTCAGATTCGAATTTGTCGAATCCATGAAACTCATGCACCAAACGAGTATCACAGCATCCTAATAAGCAATAAGAGCTGGGATGTGATATGACGATTCGAATTCGAACGCTATAGTATGGACTGCATCCATCAAGCAAAATTAGATGTTACCCCGAGTATTTAAACTGATTCCCAGTAGAGAACAATCTGAAATCATGTCCTTCATAAATTTGAAGGAAACTCTAACAAGAATAAGAAGATATCAATGTTTGAACTTTGAACTACCATGACTGATATTAAAAGATAGTTAGGACAAACAAGTCGCAATAATAAATGTGAACAACCATCTTTCTGCTTTTAATCCTAGGGTCTGAGTTTTACGCTAAGCTATAACTAATTCTATTGTACATGTGTTGACAAGTTAAATAACTTCTATGAAGTCGCTAAAGCGCTGATGGGGAGGAGGAATAAGTAACAACCAATTCAAATGGGAAATAAGGTCGCCACTATTCTACTTCTCAAGAAGCAGTTGTGAGAGAACTTGAAGCTGCATCCTTCCACTCCTTTTACCGAGAAGGCTAAGCAGCCATTAGCAACACCAGAAAAACCCTGTCACAAATAAACGCATATCATTTAGAAAAAGAAACAACTGAATACATGCAATAAGCCTGCTAGAAGAAAAACCTCAAGAAATTTGAAACACATTTGATGTGTTTCACCAGCCAAATGCTCATTACATGATGAATCTTATTTCCTACAGAACTGATGCATGGTTTCCACATCCCCATGGGAATATAATATTATCAACTTAAGCCCCTCCTTATCCAGTTGGAACATAATCAAAACGAATGATGAGTTATCAAGAGTTCACGGTCTTGACTATTGTGATTACAGGAAAGAAAGCATTCATGCTATTTTTCAGTGTTTAGCTTAATGTAGGCATAACATGTAACATTAAGCTATCGGATCAAAAGAATCAGAACACTGCAGAAATTAAGCATTCCAACATGTTTGTTCAAGGATAGGCTTATAAGAACACCAAAGGAGAATGTCCTCGGACTCGGACAATAAGATGTGCGTGTACATTTAGCAAGGGAGGGTATATAATTAGAGACCAGGGAGAGGTTACCTAAACTCAAGAAGTGGCAGGGAGGTACACCCTAATAAGGTCCTTCATGAGTACTTTTCTCCTGCAAGTAGGGCATTTGTTCTGAGCAGTTATTGCAGCTCTGATGCATTTCTTACAGAATATGTGACCGCACTTTGTTGATGTCTCCTCAACCAATGAGCCCATGCACACTGGGCAGCTAAAGGAAGGATCCTTTGGAGGAGGAGGAGTAGGGGGAGGTACAATACTCTGTACATCTAAAAGATGGTCAGTTGTGCAAAAAATAAATAACGTCAACAGATATTTAAGCAAGTTACATGCAAGTATGAAGGATGAACTACAAATCAGCTTTTAGAGATTTAACATAAAATATCATTACAAAGTCGAATAGTTGCAAGATCATCTTTAAAGAACAATTCAAGACCCATGTAAACAATAGATTATTTCACACTGATTCAAACATTAATCTGATTTGCTTGGATATAATCAGAGCATTAACAGAAAGACCGCAGTGTAGTACCCATAAAGTTTATATGACCTTTTTAGAATCTGCAACAGGTTGGTTTTGAATAAACATCCACATAATGTTTGGCCTATTAAACAAGGCTGTTTAGATATCCAAATGTCAACTTATATGTGGAAATTTTTAGGCTATGAAGTCTCACCATATTGTATATCCTACCTAAGAATTGAATATATAAGAGATATAAAGCAGTAAAAGATGGTGGTAATTACCTTAGAACTGCTACTTCCTTCCAGATTTATGACCAGATCATAATTTATAAATGTTCTGTTTGGACCAGTTCTTCTGCGCTTGTTATTCTTGACAGCTACCCAGTCTCCTACAAATGAAAATTGAAGTTGTAATAAATTGCAAATTTAGATCTAGTGTATATTTAAGGAATTTGAAGACCCCGAGCATACAACATTCAGAAAGACATCTCAATGATACAGGACTAAAATAATGATGAATATGACATCGCGACGGAAGGATAAAACTTCAGAAGGCGGGGCTGTCCCTCAAGACTGCTATTGAAATAGCAATTATAGGTTCTATACAAGTATGAGCTTATGCGACCAAACATCAATAGGCCATAGTTCACTGAAAGAAGCAAGTGCATAACCAAAAAAACCAACGAAGAGGTCATGGTGTTCAAATTCCAAACATTCCGTGAGCTAGTACAATGGACAGAAAACAGTGCACCTTTCGGATCTAGATGATTGCAGCCTTGCTAGTGAAACATTACCCAAAATAACTAAATGGGATTAAGGAGGAAAAACATGTTCACCCACAAAAATAAATAACTTTTATTTATATTGTGAATCATCCACAAGGTATCCATTTTGTTCGCTGCAAACTTAAAGGTTGTCAACCCTAGATCAGAAACCGGACAGGAATCAAAACACAAGAAAGAATGAAATCAAAAAGTTGCTATATCTATTACTAAGTAGTAGAATGAGACTTAAACTTTACCAGCTTCTACGTCAACCACAATGGGCCTTCCCCGATTCATCCTGGAGTTGCTTTTCGCCTATCAAAATGGATGGTTTTAGTTTTAGCATAACTACTTTCTACCATACTACATCTGAAAACAAAAAATGAGCCATGCAAAAGACAAAAGAAAAATATACTTCTGCAAACGTCCTTGGAGATGATATAATAACATCATTGTCCACTGCCTCGAGATCAATTGGTGTAGATGGTCCTGGTACACCGACTTGATTGCTGGTCTGGTCAACACGAACTCCCTGATCTGTTGAAGTCCCCTCCTGACCAAGATTAGAATCAGGCAATGCCACATTCAAGTGGTCAACAGGAACTCCCTGATCTGTTGAAGTCCCCTCCTGACCAAGATTAGAATCAGGCAATGCCACATTCAAGTGGTCAACAGGAACTCCCTGATCTGTTGAAGTCCCCTCCTGACCAAGATTAGAATCTGGCAATGCCACATTCAAGTGGTCAACAGGAACTCCCTGATCTGTTGAAGTCCCCTCCTGACCAAGATTAGAATCTGGCAATGCCGCATTCAAGTGGTCAACAAGGACTCCCTGATCTGTTGAAGTCCCCTCATGGCCAAGATTAGAATAAGGCAATGCCGCATTCAAGTCAATCATTGGTTTTCTCACAATAGCGGTTCACCCAGATACATATTTGGAGGTGCTTCCATGTCCTGGGCACTCATGTTGAAAAATTTATCTTGATCTGAACAACCCACATCAAAAGACCTATTTGATCAGTCAAATCTTAACAGCGGATTCATAATGAACCAAAAAAAGTGGGGAAAGTAGTACAGAGAAAGAAGAAAACACATTAAAACTCTAATTCAAAATTGCAAGATCCCGTATAAGATTTATATTTATCAAATTATAAAACCAAAGAAACAAGTTCAAGATATTGGACACATCTTTCAATTTCAAGTTACCAAGTCAAAGTTCCAACTTAATCCAACAGAAAGCACAATTATATAACCTTCACTCTTTCATCAGGTAAGTTGCTTCTAGGGTACTACATATAGATATAGGATTAAAAGACTCTGAATGCGTCATTAAGATAAACAAGACATCTACAACCACAACGAAGTCTCTATCTTACAGTTTTATCTATCTCGTAAATTTATCAAGAAGAATAAGTAATGCAAGGATTTCCATGTCCGAGTAAAAAAAATTGTGTTCTATGGCTCTTGGATACAATGGAATAAATCAAAATGGATAAATTCTAGCTACGCCCGACATCATTGTGGAGTGATAGTGTTTGCTTATTTCATTCTTGGGTCGAAGTGGAAAACTCCTTGTTGCTCGCGATTAAGGTTGCGTACTATCCTCTACACCCGGCTTATAGAGCCCTTAAACGCATTGGGGCATGGTAATGTAATAGGAAATGCAAGGTTGCTAGGTTGTAATACTTAAAAGAATCAATTCCAAACTAAACTAGAGCCTTAATACTTAAAAACCACTCCTCTGCAAAACTAGAAACTAGAAAGAAAGATAAACCATAACTCATCAAAGAATAAGCAAAATGGTACACAAATCATTCAACTTAAAGGCTACCACTTCCAATACCCCAAATTTGCAACAAGAAAACTTATCAAATAATCAATTCCAAACACATAATCTCGAATCAAATCGATCATGCTGCCCACTACAATCGACATCTCCAAAACTTCAATAATTGCCTAAGTTCTTACTTCACCTAAATTTCAACTATCAATTAACCAAGTCTGAACCCAACTTTCAATAAATTCCAGCATACCAATTTATCAAAAAACAAATTCAAACATATTAATACCACAACAGCCACAAATGATCAATGACTCATCACAATATAAATGGATAAAAAACATAATTTTCCATAACAAATAATCAAGAATTGACAAATAACAGATTTTAACAAACAAAAAAATCACTTTCCCACATATAATTTTAAATTTGTTTTTTGAATAATAAGAAGCCTAATTATAGTCATAAAAATAAATATGGCATAAATTAAAAAACTTAAACCTGGATTTGAAGGTTGTTTATAGAATCAATATAGGTGAAGGAATGAGATTTCCCGTCCCCTATTGTTCGATATAAATAAATAATAATTTACATAAGTTGTTGATGAGTGATAAATTATAGAGAAACTATGAAAATGAGAAAATTGGCAATCAAGATGGACAATCTTTTTGGATATCTATTTATATTATTGTAAAATGGACAATGATATATTTATTTATTACAATTATGATCGGGTTGGGTTTCAGACATACTCCTTTTTTATGGGACTTTAACAAAACAATTGACGAACTTCAGATCATCTTGCCCAACTTTTGTATTTTGTGTGGATGGATTTGACTGTTGAGAACATTAGGAGATCTTTAGTTATCGCGTCTAATTTATCGTCACATCTGTTAAAATAGGGGGCCAATTTAACCAACATTTAATCGTAAACAGGCGTGTGTTTTAGGTAATGGGAAATTGTGTCGTATTCTTGTCTAGGTGATCTCATGCTGTTATGACTTGTTGTTTAGGATTGTGATCTCGTACCGTTATGACTTGTTGTTTAGGATTTACTTGTTATTTTCATCGGGTTAATTTGAGTTGGTGGATTGTTTTATCGTACTTCAATCGTTGTAATTTTTTTTTTAGCTTACTGTACATGCAAAATGTACAAAATTATGATTTAATTTTGGATGAAGGGATTATTGTATTTAAGTTAGTGCGGAGTATATTTTTTGAGAGAAATTTATAATGTTTCAAATATCCTCGGAAAATATGATGGGTATTTAAAGGCATGGTTTGCTTTCAATTTTTTTTTTTATAATTATTCTGATAATTATGACACTCTACTCCTAAAATGATCATTCGGTTGAATCATTATGGACTTGTTTTTAATCTAGGTAACACATTATGGACTTGTGGAACATGACAAGCTTACATTCGGTTGAATGTTCTTTAAACCATTTTTATTAAAGAGTCGGGGTGTTACACGTTCTTTCCTTAGGGATGACCCGAGTCCTTTTCTTTGATCATTCATGATTTAATTTGAAAAAATTAAATAAAACTTTAATCCGTGAAATAAAAGCTATACATTGTAATTGTTGAAATGTCTTGTTATGCAAAAGTCTCACATCTAAACTTTGGAAGAAAAGTATCAGACAGCGTTATAAAAGGAACTTTAAAACTTTTCTTCAGTTATTTATTGCAGCAAATAGTTGAGTGGTTCTTTATAATTAATAAAACCTCAACTATTTAGTAAAACTTTTATAATGTGTCATAGTAATTATATTCTAGGAATCGTATATGATAGTAATTCTTTTTATTAAGGTGTAGTGATCTGGCGGCAGAGGCATAGTTTTCTCGTTAAGTAATATGTGATGCTTCCGTACGTATGAGTGAAATTTAGGTTGGTTGTGCACGTGGATTGCCCAGAGCATGTGTTTGGGATACCGTGTAAAATCTTGGTGTCTTTATTTTAAGTCTTTTACTTAATTCCTAGTCTCGTGCAGTATTTAAGTTATAACAAACACGTGTTATTTATAACAAGCTATTTGTGCTCGGAGGCGGGATATTGAACAATGAGATGGGTGGAAAAAGTTTAAAGGTTAGAAAAGTTCACTAGGAGGAATAGTTTCAGATGATGCGCTCTGGATGAAACTAGTTCTGCCCTCCATAGTATTATATTGTCACATAATCTTAGTTCGGGCGTTCATGATCGCATTGAATTCTTGTACTAGTCGGGTTAAGTATACATCGGAGAAGATGTTTTCGGCCAGTCGATGATGGGTCGAGGATGATTGATGAATGCGCTACTATTGTGTAGGTTAGTGCAGTATTATGTCCCGAGAGGAGAGCGGAGTCTGAGAAAAATGTCTCGGAATTGGTTCGTTATTGTCACGGTAGTATGCATTTTCAAAGAGGACATGACCTTAGTTCTTGATCTTTATACATTTCTGTACGTGTATTAATTACAGATTCGGAGTATCCTATCGTAGCATGTATGCCCAGAAGTGAGTGGTTCTCAGCGTATGGCCGGTTGAATGGTGGCATCGTTTCCTTGGCTAATGGAATTACGTCTTTTGGGATTGAATCGGTTCGGTGGACGAGGATGGTAGATTTTGCCGCGTTGAACAATGTTAGACATACGCTCGTATGACTACAAATTGTTATCTACGTATTACGGTAGACAAGAAGGGGTTAGGTTTCTTGGGAGAATATGGAGATTGATTGTCTACAAGGGTTGAATGTAATTAAAGAAGGTGTGGCAGTAGAAACTTTGTATGTTTTGCAAGGTAATCGTTTTTACAGTTCGGTTTTTGTGGAGTTGGGCTTGATTGGAGCGGACAAATTTTGGAGTCGGTGAGTGAGTCGGAATGGGCACTTCTCGATCATTTTCAATGGCAAATACTCCAGTGGCTTCAATGGTTTTGGTTGAACATCACGAGGGAGTGGTGAAGATGTCTGAGAGCTCTCTTGTCACCGGATACCTTAGAGGAGATAAATGATGGGAGGAGTTGGCTAAATTGCTTTCACATTGCGAGAGGAACTGGGTTCTCGTATGTCATTTGTTGTTGGTCTTCGAGACTATTCAATGGCGGTACATGCGTTGGAGGGATTTTGTCGCCCGAGGAATTTGATGATCGAAGGAGAAACTGCTGCATGCAGCGTGCGGGAAGAGGTGCGTGATTTGCATTTAAATTGCTAGTGTGATAGAAAGTAGGCATACTTTGTTATACATAGTTATGTTTACATTTTGGTTCTTTACCACAGGGATTGATGTTGTTAACGGTGGAATATCGGCGATTAGTGGAAGTTTTTTGCGAGAGGGTGGTCAGCCCGGTGTTTGAACATCCAAGCTGATACGTGCAGTAATTGCCGTGGCGGGGAGGCAATATGTAAGGTGAATGATAAACATTGTCTATACCTTACAGTGTCGGGTTAACACCATGCATCACGGAGTTCTTAGACACGTCAAAATTTTTTAGTTTATGCTTTAAGCACATTACATAAATGAATAAAGGGAAGTTGGAACCCGAATGTAAGTAGTTATTGAAGAGAAGGCGTTCTTCCAGAAGCATGTAGAGGAGGATGAGGCTAGTTGTGAGGTGGAGGATGACATTCCTCGGAGTCACGTGCCAGGCGAGGCATCGGTGGATTACGCCCTCGGTAGAACATTAGGGGTTGGATCTAGATGCATACAGAATAGCGAACTATGAGTACCTCTGAGGTATGGGTATGAGGATATATTGCCATTTGCTTTCACGGGTTGTAGGAAGTTGATACTCATGAGCTAGCTTCTTATAAAGAAGCGATTTACCGATCTAGAAGTACGTCGATGACTTGCTATCATGGGAGATGAAATGGAATCAACGGAAGAATCGGAGGAGTTGGGAGTTGGCTAGAAACCGGCGGAAGAAAGGTTGTCGCTTCTGAGTGGTTGTTCAGAAGAATATGAAGGGTTGTGTCATCAAGTATGAGGCTCGAATTATTCTTTAGAGGTTCGATCGGAGATAGGTAGTGGACTACAATGAGATATTCTCACATGTAGTCAGACATACTTTCATTAAGGTGCTTCTTGCTATAATTGCACATCAGGATTTGGAGCTAAATCAACTAGATATGAAGACAATTTTCCTACATGGAGAGCCAGGAGAAGAGATATACATGACCCGGCCAGATGATTTTCAAGAACCCGGAAAGGAAGACTACATTTACAAGTTGAAGAGTCGCATATAGTTTGGAAGGCGATCTTCGGCGGTGGTACAGAAGTTTGATAACTACATGCTTGATGAGATTGGGTATTTGAGGACTCCATATGATAGTTGTGTATATTAGAACAAGGTCGAAGATGGGTCATTCATTTACTTGGTATTGTATGTAGATGATATGTTGTTAGTTGCAGTCAACAAGTCAGACATTGAAGGCTGAAGGTTCTTTCATTTACAAAGTTTAATATAGAGAATTTAGGTCTTTGCCGAAAATTAAAATGGAGATCTCTGAGGAGATAGAAATGGAGAGCGTTCTTGTCACGGAAGGCTACATTGAGAAGATTCTATCAAGATTTGGTATGGCTTTGCAAAGCCTATTGATACTCTAGTGCTTCCTCATGTACATTTTATCGATTGGCATTTACTTCTAAATCATTGAAGAAAAAGAATACATGTCATGTTTCTATCTTTGAGTGTAGTTGGAAGTTTGATGTATGTTATGATCTATAATAGGCGGATCTTGCATGTTGTCGGTGTTGTTAGTAAGTTCATGGGAGAGTGCAGGAAAGGAGTATTGGCAAAATTTGTGAAGGATATTGAGATATGTCAAAGGTACACATCTAATGTGGAGTACCGATTATGGTGGTGATAGTCGGAGTGTATTATTTTGGATATTGATGCGACTATCTTTGGAGATGTGGACAACGGGGAAGATCGATGGCTGGGTATGTGTTTACTTTTGGTGGTTACATTTATAAGTTGGAGGGCTACTCTGCGGTCCACGGTGGTTGTGTCTACTCTTTGAGAGGCGAGTATATGGCTTTGATAGAGAGAAGGCTGGCCAGAGGTATTGTTGGTTGAGAGGATTAGTGAGTGACTTGGGGCTACATTATGATCAATTTGTGTGGATTGGCGATAGCTTGGTGCATTGTTGGCCAATGATCAAGTTCATCATGAGAGGACCAAACACATTGACATGAGATATCATTTCTTGAGGGTGAGAGGAAAATCGGGATAAACAAGTAGATGCGACGAACTGACCAGTGATATGTTTCTGGCGGTTCCTCAGACAAGTTTCAATATTGTTTGAACTTGCTCAATGTTTGGAGTGTTGGAAATCAGAGTATTTTGATTTCCATAATTATTAACAAGATTCACGACAATTATTGTAACAATTCATTAACTAGTTTTAGTTAAATGAGATTACTTTCAAACTAAGTGTTGATAAATAGTAATTATAGGAGTATAAAAATGGAACTCCGCGATGTTATTAGGGGTTATGCGGTTACTAGATCTACATTGCATAGCCGATATAATAATTATAATTGATTATATTATACGGTAATATTATCTAGCCAGTCGCCTTGTATTGAATAATGGTATTGAATGGATTTCTAGTTATGCGTATGATGTGGCCTCAGCGGAAAAGAGATTGAGTCGGCTCGTGTGACGCAATGTTAAACAATGGTCGTAGAGTTTAGAGCAGATTATCATAAAGAGGAGTGGTGAATCACGTTGCCTTGCGCACACTTGTATACGGGGAGGCGAGATTTGCTAGCACGTGTTTTGTCGAGTCCTTAGTCCCGTAGGATCTCGAGATAGAAATCCAAGTAGGTAGTCGATTCTTTAACCTCTGAATTCATTGCTTAGAAGCAGCGTCAATCTTCCGGTATTATTGCTTTCGCGTGTGTCGCTCCGTAGGTAATACAAAGCCACCACTACCCTACGGGGATGCTATTACCCGTCATTGGAATCTTGGGGAGGTATTAGAGTATTTTTCAAGAGGTATGCCTTCATAGGCCACACCCATGGATCGCAAAGAATATTTTTAAGAGCGTGCGCGTTGCCTATCCACAACCGTCTTTGGTGGAAATGGGAAGCCAAATTGGCCCATCGTGATGATAGAAAAGCCATTCTTGCTATGATGGGTAGGAAATGGTTTCGGGAGGTCGATGATTTGGAGGATCCCGTGTTCTCGGATGATGAGGATAATGATGATGAGGATGGGGATAGAAGAAAATGAAGGAGAAGGTGATGATGTTGATGAGTAAAGCCCTCGTAAGGCCACGTAGCAAAATGTTCCAAGATCATGAGACTCGGCTAAATGAGTTTGCACGGAGGCAACAAGTCATTGAAGATAATCAAGTGCAACTCATGAAAGGGCAAGAGACACTTCTCAAAGAAAATAAGAAGCTCAAGAATTATGTCAAAGGTATAATGAAGTTCCTCTCATGTTTCGGGGATGCAAATGAGAGGACCAAGGCCAACAAGAAATTCTTGGAGCATTCGGACGACGAGGGCGAGGTTGAGGCTACTACCGGGGAGGCGGGTCCTAGTTCACATCCGGCTTCTACTTCACATCCGGCCACTACTTCTCCGGGTATTGGTATTGAGGACTACCTTCTTGATGATGATGATGAGGAGGATGCAATGGGGCCTTTCATGATGCGGGTGTGATTAGTCGAAGATAAGTAGAGGACTTTGATGGCTTTGACCACTTATGTTTTTATGCTTTAGTTGTTTCTTGTTTAGGTTTTAATCTTTGTGCCCTTTTGTAGTGATTCAAAGGGGAGTGTAGTCAGACTTATGCTTTATTTTATGCTTTGGATTGTTATACTTTCTTATGATAGCTTGTTGAATGTTGATTACCTATTGCATTGCCATGCTAGTATTTAATGCTTTATTGATATATCATCGTAGTTATTTATTGTTCTATTTCGTAAGAAAACTTTAGAATCTTATGTTGAGGGGCGTTAACATGTTTTATATTTCTTTCCCCACTTAGCATAAGTCAATTTATTATAAATCAAAAGGGAGAGAGTTTGTTGAATAATGGTATTCGATTCAAACCTTTTGAAGATAACAATTGACTAAAAACTTAATCCGTTTAGTGAACATGTAATCGAGTTTTATTCTTTAATAAGTTCAAGCGCTTAAAGAGTTGTCGGGATGTTCGGAGGCTCAAGGATGGAGTCTAACAAGCCAAGCTATTCGAATTTCCGTGATCTTTATTGTTATAGGCGTAAGGGAAGCTCTACACTTTAGTACATGTTGTTTTAAGTATGAGAGAAATGACTTTTGCGGTTTTAATGCGGAATAGTTTTAAAATTGATAGTCGTAGTTTTAATTCTAAGTATAGATTGATTCTTTGTTAAAAGGCTCGTACAAATGGTATGTGTCATTTTGTTTGAAATTGGCAAGCGATCCTTATTTTGGAAGTGAAAACAACGGACCATCGAGACTTGTCGAAAGAGTGATGCCGTCGAGGTCTTGATGATCGAGACCCACGTCGAGGAGGTGAGGTCTCGATAGGGTCGATGATCGAGACCACGGCACAAATAGAGATACAGGCGGTTATATCCGTTGCACATGGTTCGTGAGGGCTGCATCAAGATCCACGGTCTCGATGGGTCTCGATAAATTTGTGATTTCGGCCTATTTTTTGTGCACTATATAAGTTCCCTTCTATTTTAAAACACCCATCATTTTTTACCTAATTTCAGAGCATTAAATTCCTTCAAAATCAAAAAAGCAAAAGTCAATAACTCATTTAATCTTAAATTTATCTTTGTAGAGAGTTTATAGTTGTGTGCTAATTTGTATTACTCGATCAATTGTGTTTTAGTGATATCCTTGTGTGGTGTAGCGTAGGGTTTGCTATTCCTAGTTGGAGTAGTGAAGTGAAATCCTAAGAGGGTATTAGCGGAGTTCTGTCCCAGGTAGATTAGGTGTTGAAATCACTTAGCGGGTAGCTTGGGTCACTTGGTTGGATCTTGGGTGTTTGATAATGAATGCTTGAGAAGTTGCTTGTGTGTAATCAAACAATTCTTCAAGAACTAGTTATCTTTGCCAAAATCGATGTTGGAAAGCGGCGGTCGTGATAGAGGAACCGAAGCTCGTTGGAAATCGTGTTGGTTCAAATCTTTACATCTTTTCTTATTTACTTCCATTCTTTTTATTTTCACTAATCATTTTGGTTGTTCAATTATTGACTAATCATTCTCGAGCTTGGGTAGTCGGTCTATCATATTATTTTTATTCCTATAGTTTGTTAATTCCGCATTATTAAATTAAAACTCGAAAAAGATAATAACTTAACTTAAAACCTTATTCACCCCCTACAGGTTATATCTGAAATTTGCTTGTCTGATGACGTTGAGTTATATTAGTATGGGAATTAAATCACGATTCTTCCAAATTAGTGATTGGAATCAACAGATACCTAATCAGGAGTGTTTACATCAATAATGTAAAAAATTCCAAATTGGATAAAAGCAGAATCAATTAACTTATTAGTTCAATTGAATGTTTAACGAGGAAACTCATTAGTAACTTGATCAAGTTACTTGCGATTAAATAAGTTAGTTAACGCTTAGCGAGTTAAACATTTATCAAGCAGTGTCGAGGTGTCGAGGCGAAACAAAAGGGGCTATATAAGGAAAGAGATGAAAATAGAAAACCTAAGTTTTCATTTTTCATCCCCTCCCCCAAAAAATCGCCGCCCTATCTTTTTTTCTCTACAGAATTTGGGTGAGTTTGACTCAAATTCTCAATCGGCTCGATTCTATGAGTCAGTCGTGAGACTTCTGCTTGGGTATTGAATTGCTTCAGGCATTCGATTGAGTGCTAAGGACTTGGAGGAATCGTAGAGAAGTTTGAGAACATCCAATGCGTATCTTTGTAAGTATTCTTTTATTCATACGTAATGTATTTCGTATGATTTTTTATTGTAATTCGTTATTATACATTTATTCGATCTTGGTTGTATTTATTATGAACAAGTTGTGTAATTTCCCAACATGGAGTGTTAGTTGCCCGTGGTAGGGCAAAATTTGAGGCAGAGCCACATCTGTCACTGGGTGCATAGAATGCGTTCATGTACATCGCGCATATGTTTCAATATCACATGGGGACACACAGTGCCAGTACATCGGTACATTTGGCCTTGTCTGAGCACGTCCGATGCTTCGGGGTTAAATGCAAATGCCGAGGTACATCCCAGTGCAATTTTAGTTATACGTTTTTAGGGAGGATTTGTTTTTTGGTTATCTGGTATTTGGGAAGAATTCAAGTCAAGGTAAAGTTGAAATGTCTTGAATTGAGTTATGTAAAAGTCTCATATCTAAACTTTGGAAGAAAAGTATCAAGACTTGACCCTTTTAGCTTTCTTAGTTATTTATTGCACCAATAATTAGTGGATTTTGTTATAATTAGTAGAACCTCAACTATTTATTAAAACTTTTATAGTGTGTCCTAGTAATTCTATTGTAGGAATAGTGTGGTATAGTAATTCTTTTATTCTGGGTGAAGTGATTCTGGCGTTTAAGGAAGCGTAGTTCTTTTTGCTCGTTTGTATCTGTATTCCTCCGTGATCAAAGTGAATTTTTGGTAGTTGTCAGGTGGATTGCTCAAGCATGTTTGGGATAGTGTTGTTACCGGTATGGTTAGAATGCGGGTATCGACATTTCCTTGTTTGTTAGGTTACCGGTCTACTCGGGCCAGGACGGTAATTATATCAATTTTTTTGGACCCGAATCGGTGGATAAGCTATCGGGTGGATACCAGTGCCGATTTTCCATGCCGATTCGATGGGTGATTCAAAAATCAAAATTCAAAAATCAAAATCTCTAACTCAATAAAATTCCCAAATCAATTAACCCCAACTTAGTAATTAAATTCAACATCAACACATTTAAAAATTAATTTTGACATAAATAATTTGAAAATAAAAAATCTCAAATCATAATTAAACACCCAAATCAAATTCATACCTTTGATGATATCATCTTGAAAAGTTTGTATGATACATAACTCATATTTATAAAGTTGAGAAATAGTATAAAAAAATTTAGTGGATGGAGTGATGTTGTAATAAGAGAGTATAGTTGAGAAAGATATAAAAGGAGGAGACTGTAATAATTTGGAGGTTGGGGTGGGAGGAGGCGATGATTGAGTTGAGGAATGAGGGGAGGGGCTATGTTCTTTGCGGTTAGGTTGAGGAATGAGGGGTTGATTTGCATTTTATCGGGTATTTGGTTCGGTCCTTATCAGGACAAAAAAATATCACAGTCACAACCGTTAAGGAAGCGGAGGCGGAGTGCTTGGTGGGAATTCCCGGGCCGAATCTCGGGCCGGATCTCGATTTTCGGATTGATACTTATTGATAGTTTGGGATCTGGCGTAAAAATCTTGGTGTCTTTGAATTTAAGTCTTTTTAATTAATTTAATCGTATAAGTATTTCGTTATATGAGCATGTGTTCGTTATAACAAGGTTAGCCTTATAACAATAATTAATGAGAATTTATGAAATTAAGTGAAAAAAAGAAGATTAAAAAAAAGGAAAATAAAAACAATAATGGAAAGGGAGTTTCGAGAGACCGTTGGAACCAGCAAGAAAAACAATCAAAACCTAAAACCAACCACAACTTCACAACATGAACTCCCCCTCATCATACTACCTCAAAAAACATCATTAAATAACCCAAAAGCAGTATCCATTCATGTCTTACAATACAAAGAAAACAATAAAATTATATTGTCCATCACTTTCCAAGCTAGTCCACTTTTTTGCATGTGAATTTGAGCAGAAACTAGACTTGGGTGCCATAGCTTTAGCATTTGAGCTTGACCCACATAGCTTGAAGCTGAATGGTCACTTCATAAGCAGAGGGGTTGATCTTATAGCTTCATCTGTTACTTGGAACTCTCTGCTTTCTTTCTTCTCTGCTCGTGGCTTGCCCACTGGGCTTTCGGGCTCAGGCCCGCTCATTGTTCATGGCAAACTACTCTACAGATTAGGAACTAAGCGTATGTGTATATATAATATCATTATCTACTTGTTCTTTTTCTATATGTATGCAAAAGATTGCTTTGTCTTTTTTCCATGTTTTATATTATCGGCTCATGGAGTGACTCATTACACTTATATATTGTGATTTGTGTATTCGGAAACAATATCCTTGTTATCGCACACCTAAGGCTGTACTATCCGACCCCTTACCAAAGTTCAGTGGTAGACTTTTAAAGGAATTGGAGCATGTTAATGTTATATAGAAGATTGTTCTATGATCTAATAATCTTGCTTTATGTGATTAGTGTTTTATAAAGAAGGTTGTGTGTTACTTGTGTTAGAAATGCAAGTGTTAGCAAGAGAAATACAACATGAAATAATATAAATTTCAGATTCTTCAAAACACTCAAAACGTGTTGCCCTTAAGACTATTTCCTCCCAATATGTGTGCTCGGGATGGATCGTTTCAGGAAGAATCATCCTCTTGTTAATGTATAAATTAATCAAGAGAACCTTTGTATAAAAGATGATGATAGTCTTGAGAGAGTTTTGTTTTGGGAATGAAAATGTTGAAAAAGTAAGTTGCCCCTCTGAAAAACCACCTCATAGTATATAAAGAATTGCTCAAAAAGTCAAAAAACCATCAAGAAAGGGTGCAAATCGGGACATGGGTCGGGCCGTATGACACCAAACCTAAGTCCCTACCTTAAACAAAAAGTGGGCAGTGAAAGTTCGGCTGTTGGTCAGAAGGAAGCCAACCCCTGACCAACTCCCGATGGTTGTTGGAAATCTCCAACAACTTGTTGTTGAGTGTCTTGAACTAATATTATTGAGAGAGACCAAAAGACTTGCATCAACTTAAATGACAGATTTTGAGGTACCAATTACTATGTTTTGAGTAAATAAATTATAATTATATAATAGACGGGGTTCATGGTCCTTTTAAGGCCCGCCACTGATTATTCCTAATTAAAGATTATGGTTTTGGAACTTATTTTGATATACTGTAGCTGATATTATGTCAAATTTTATGAAGTTGAAATGCTGAAGAGTTTTGATTTTATGAGAATATTATGCTATGTCTAATTTGATTAATCAATCAGCCTAATAATTAGTTTGAGAAGTTAGTTGACTAGTCTTTGTGTTCTGGAGTATTTAATTTGAAAAGGGTTGTAATGGATTTCATTTCTACACTTTGAACTAAAGTACATTAGATGAAGTTTTCAACAAAATTCCCTCTGGCTAAATGAATGTTGAATTCTTGATATTGCTCTACCTCAGGAAGGCATGTGCCAGAAAATACTGACATTGGAGCCATGAACAAAAAGGAATATGGTTTTGATTGTCTTGATAGAAGGCTGCTGGCTGCGGATCCTGAAGTGGTAAATGCAAAAAGGTTGAAAGATAACAACTCGGGTAAATTTTGACTCAGGGCATGTCATTGCATATCACTCTCAACTCGAGCTGATCGTTTAGTATATATTGAGGATTTACTGGTTTTAGTAATTGATTCAATAGATATTCAACTCAAGAAATCCTGAGTCGTTTGTTCTTCAGTATATATACATATGCTTATATATTTCCTGATCATACTTGATATGTTCCGATCCTGCATTGAACGGACTTGGGGACCCAATTAAAAACTGGTGTATAAATCGACAGTCAAAATTAATGACCTCGGATGAACTTTCTCAATACAAGATTAATGAGAGTCACTGAAGTAGCAAATAGTACACATTCCATCTGCCCGAAATCATTAGAGTAGATCTTCTGTACCAGAACTTGTACCAATACCTGACACACGAATAATATATTGACAAGTATTCTATTTAATATACATGTCCCACAATAGGGATCACTTACTTTAACTTTTTATCACAAGATGACACGTGTATCTGTGTCATGAATTGTGTCAGGATCCGGTACAAGTGATCTCATGCTCCGAAATCATGGTAGTGAAAGAAATCAATGGGAATAAATATTAGGATGAAGTTCTTCTCTCTAGGAAGCTGTTAACCTATCAAAATTTACGTTTTTCACTTGAATTTGTGTATAGGGTGTTCCTCTGATGGAAAAGACGACCAGATCAGCTCCAGTCTAAAAAGGAGGTCACTATATGAGGATCAGAGTTCATTGAAAAGAACAAGAACTAATGGAAGTTACTTAGGTACACCGTCGGCTCTAACTTGGTTATATATTTGGTGTTACATTGTTGTATACTTTCACACCATCTTCGGGTGTTCCACTGCAGGAGAAGACAACCACATCAGCTCTAGTCTAAAAAGGAGGTCACCTTCTGAGGATCAGAGTTCTTTGAAAAGAACGAGAACCAACGGAACTGACTTAGGTATACCTTCACACTGTGTGATTTAACATGGTTATGTGTTGTTACATTGTTGTATATTAGTTATAAGTCCGTGGTCAAATTTTTACAGTTGCCTTCAAGAGGATTGTTGATCTCTCTAATAATAACAATAATGCAATAGGAAGCAGTCAATTGTCATGCAGTTTCATCAGTCAGAATATGAAACGCGAAAGGGAAGACGAGATGCTTATTGTTGGCCCAAGCAAGAGGTTGAAATAATGTATGAATTCGGCGCATTCTTATACTGATTTGAGGAAAGTGATTTCAACTAGTCAGGGCTATCTAGATGACAACAAGGCTGCAGGTTTGTAAACTTTCAGAAATTAGATGATGGATGCTCGACTCCAATCTCTTCATTAAAAAGATCGACCATAGGATTGCCCTTGTAAACTAAGTGTATTAATTCAGATATGTTCGGCTTGAGCCTGGAGTTTTGCTAATTAGACTTAACAAGCCTTATAGTACCAAAATGTCCTGTCTTAATTTTTTTGAAAAAAAATCAAAACTAGACGATTTTTATATGATAGAGGAAGTAAAACAATCTTTACCAAGGACATAATATATCACGTTACACAATTCGTTATAATTATTAATAGTTATTTTAAATTGCATCGAACCGATTAAAATTACATTCTATAGGAGGATTAGGATATCTTTCCCGATCAGTACAATAATCGTAAGTCATATACTTTGTTGTCACATATTTATACTTCTTCTGTTGGTTGGTATCCAATTCCCATAAATTTTTAGAGTTCCACCAGTATTCAGAGGAAGAGCAATGTTGAACACCTGAACAATCTTGATGATTGCAAATTGAGGAACAAGTATCATTAATACTGAATCCTTGGTAGTGTGCTATATATGGTGCATGAGACCAATCTATTGGTGTTTGGCCTGCCCAACTTGCATTCCATATGCTACATTCTACTTGCATTGCTTTTGAAGGGTATGGAACCCCATTTCTTGTGTTGTTCTTGAATATTCGGATCGGGGTATCATCAACATAAAACCTAAACAAGTAACAAAATAAAAAATTACTGTAAAACCAGTCGTATTTATTTGTTATTTGTTCCTTAACAAATACGATGGGTATGTGAATTTGACGTAATCTATAGTTGCATATGTTGGTCACACGAAATCATATTATAAAGAGAAATAGAGAGTTTATTTCTTACACAATGGTATGATCATTCCATAGAATCTTGTAAGTATGAAATTGTGTCGTTGGGTCAAACCAAAGATAAAATCTTTGCTCTCTACCTCCTTGTCCATCGACAAACACATTTGTTTGCAATGTTATAGGTTTTCCTTCTCCATTTCCCATGAACTCAAAGTCCAACTCATCATGGGCATTATCAAATGATGTAAGCTGCAAAGATTATGTATCCATGCATGTAACTAGCAAGAAAAAAGATTACCATCGATTTTATTTGTTTTTATGTTATATGTAATGAATATTTCTTATCAAACTATAAACATGAGTATTTCAATTGTAAGTCCAAAGTATTAAAAATGTATTACCCTCATTAACGAAATTCTTGACTTATTTCGAAACGCAAAAGAGATAATAATAAGAAGATATATAGCCAATGTTATTAGTCATTACATAAAAGGTTATAATGACCCCAGCAGAGTCCTTGGGAGGTATCTTCATCCTCATCTGAAATATGCCGGATCCATAACTTAATTTGGAACCAAATCCAGCTCCTACAATACAATAATATTCAATTTAATTAGTTACATATGATTCATTAATATAATACTCATGAACATAATAATAGGTTCATCTAGAGAAACAATTTAATCGATACTTGATTTAATCCAACTCTCATTCATAAGGAAATTAATTAATTAGTTCAATTTATGTCAATTGCCATTTTTATTTTTGATACGGAACCTTAACATAAATAATTATGGAAAAGTTGTATACAATGATTATTAAAAGTGAAAAATGTTCATTCGAAAGGAGTAATTTATAAGAAAGTTGTAAAGAGAGATAAATTGGACAACCTGAATGTTCATCCAATGAGAGCATAACTTCACTTCCTTGGTTGTCGAAACCAACATGTTCCTTACCCCATGTTATATTGTAGTTTCTATCAAATTCCATGTCCCCAAATGTTAATTTTGTAAACATCATACAACTCAAAGCTATTATTAGTATTATCAATGCAAGGAAGTTAGATTGAAGAAAACTCATATTTTATATAATTGAAAGTACAACTAACTCGTGTATGTTGATTTACTAATGTCTAACTCAAAGATCATATGATATGTAATATATATAGTTTGGAAGTAAGCTTTCATTAAGAAATTAACAAAACCAAAAGAAAGCATGGAAGGTGTGAAACATCATCTTGAATATTCCCTGCACGTTATTGTCTTTGCTTATATATAGCTACTATATGTGATAAGAATAAAAACATTAATATTGAATTGAATTGATAATTTATTTGAGCAATCTAGCACAATATTTGGTACACAACATGATTCTTATGATAATTGTAGGAGATAATAACCAACAAACTACTAAACTTGATAGATTAATTCTTCCTTCATTTTATGTAAAGGAGTATAATTTTCATTTCAAACAATGAAATTTGGTAATTGAATAGGTGAAATAAATGTTACCAACGCCCATGCATCAATATTTTTCAATTAATCAGAAGTTAATTACATTCATTATAGTAATATTTGTTAAGAATGAGTTAGAAATACGTAATTATATATTATTGTTTATTTCTTTATTTTCCTATTGTCAACCAATATAATTAATTAGCAATCATATAACAAACAAATTAAAGTGAATGTATCATGTATGTCAATAATGTTTCCACTCTCCTTGTTATGAATGATACTCCACTTTATTTTAGTATAAAATTAAATTCAAAAATAAAATGAAAATATTGTTACTTGTTATCAAGCAAAAATTGAATGCAAGTAGCCATAATTCATGCTATTAGGAAACATATACTTTTAAGTATTTGTATTAATTGATAACATGATACTTTTAGGATGTACACTGACAAGATAGATGATCCTTATAGGAGACAAATTGATATGTAAACTGACAAGATGATGATCCTAAAAGAGGTAAACATATCAATAGTTTTTTTTAATTGAAACGATAATTAATATTTATTCATAAATTGTAGAATTATTGCATATATAATTAAATAAGGGGATACTTTTACATCAATTGAACATAAGTACTTTCCCAAAAGATAACTAATCAGATGACATGTATCAAAAGAAAATTATACTATAGATTAAACATAAAATATCCCTACTAAACAATACACGTCGCCTTCCTCCAAGCCCCAAATGCACTTGATGATATACATCTTCATCTTGGAGTATATATCCGCCGAGGAACAAAATTGTATCTGTAAAGTAATCATCAATTGGAGAAAGATATCGAAGAACAAATATTAATCCAAAATGAATAAAGAAAACTACACTAAACTGTGTAAAAAATGTTAGATTAACAAGATCTAACACTTTAGATTATTGAAAATAGAAAAAAAAATATTGAAAGGGGAAGAAAAACCACAAAAAATGGTGGTTATTCCTCCCAAAATGGATAATTCTTGACGAGGAAGTTTTTTTTTTGTCTTGAGAAAGAGAGAGAGGTGAGATTAATTATCAATAGTGGATACTTGATAATCACATTTTAGTTTTTAATTTATTATTTCTCGACTTAGTTTTATAGGAAGTTACGTTCAATTATGATTTTAATAAGTATCAAAAGTGTAAATGTAATTTAAAATTAAAAGTGGAGTATAGTTATCTATTGATGGAGTATCCATGTTAGTAAACGAACCGAACTTCTTCGAACATCACATTGCTCGGTACGAAGTCAAACGAACTGAAAAAATCAAACTTTGATTCGATTCCAACGATTCGAAGGTTCGAGATTCGAATCGAATAGTCCCAAGCTTGAATCAATAATAATTCGATCCTTCATAATAAAATGCTGAAAAGTTAAAAACAAATTTACCAAACCAAATCAAACCTTTAGTTGAAATTTTCATTAACCTTTTTTTATTTAATGAAGAGGTGCATGTAGGATGGGAGGGGAGGGGTGAATTTTGGGGGTAGGGAGTAGGGTGGGGTGTGTCAAAGAAGAAAGTGGTGAAAGTTTTATTCTAATTATGTAAAATATTTTAAATGTGCCCCCTATACTTTAGTTTAGTGTTAGGGGTAAAGTGAGAAATAATATACACACACCAGAATAGTGAATTTAGAGGGGCGAAATGACTGTTTTGTCCTTAATTGAAACTTCCTTAATCACTACACTTCAAAATAGGAGGGGCATTATAGTCATTTATAGGTCCAGGGACCACGACAGAAAAGAACAATAGTATAAGGACCACGCCAGAAAAGAACTAATAATTCAAGGACCTAACTGAAAATTAATCGATACTTCAGGGAACAATCGGCCAATTAGCCAATAAAAAATTAAGATTCAAGTTCACTTCAAATTATATCAAATCAAATCTGTAATCAAATTCTTCGAGCCGAATCAAATTTTGGGAGTTTTTCACATACATAAAGTGTCCAAATCCATAAAAAGTAAACCTTCCCTATTTTGATAAATTAACTCTCAATTGATACCGAAGAATAATTGATAAAAAACTAAAGTCCTAAACACCAACAATCATCATACATACAGTATGAGTTGTACTTTTTGATAAGTAGGCAATCTTGTAAGTATTAAAGATTACAGTCGCACAATTAACTCCTACCACTTTATAATCCATCAAAAAAGTATCCACACCTTGAAGCCATCCACCACCAATGAGCTCCCTAACCGGACCCACCAATCCCTTCCAACCGTCGTTCAACCACCCTCCCAAACCCCAACCGGACAAACAAAACCGGACAATTATTACAAACAACAACGTTAAACCTACAAGGAACCTTAATCCATCCGAACTCAAAGAGAGAGAAGCTAGAGAGAGAAAACAAGAAACCAACAAAAAAGTAGCTTCAAAAAAGGCAATTTCGATAATATTGCGAAGAGAAGCAACTAAGGAAGTTATAGAGAAGAAAAAAGGGGGGTCGAAGAGGCTGTTGCCACGTTCTGTTCTTGAAGCTCTTCATGAACGCATCACTGCTCTTCGTTGGGAATCTGCTTTAAAGGTCCCCTTTCTATAAACATTATCAGAGTCAAGTCACGTGTACACCTATATATGTGTGGTCTAAGTGTAGAGGTTTACACGTGTCGGAGGGCCCGTTTTTATTCATATAGTTTTCGTAATTATTAACATGGTATCAGAGTCATTTCCGTTAATAAAAACTCCATCGTGGTCTAAGTGTATGATTTACATGTGTCGGAGGGCCTTTTTTATTCGTATAGTTTTCGTAATTATTAACATAGTATCAGAGTCATTCCCGTTAAAGCCACATGTAAACAATGTAATGTGGTCTAAGTGTATCGGTTTACATGTGTCGGAAGGTATTGAGGAATCATTCCCATGTTGGTTGATTAAGACGGTGTATTAATGAGGTTATGAACGTTATCCATTTATAAACAATTGGTTTTCGTATGTATAATTTAGTTGTCCTGTCCCAATTTTGATGTACATTTGAGTTCTGTGTAGAAAAATGACGGTTACTTCATGTTGGTTATATTCTTGTTGCTTTGTCATTAGGGGATAATGAATAACATGAGTTTTTAGTATTTTTGGAGGATGTTTTAGTGTATGGGGATTGAATTGTTGAATTGAGCATTTGAGCAACAGTGGAACTTGGATGATTGTAGTTGTTGTAATGTATCAGACTATTCTGATTTTTTTGGATAGTTAAAAAGTTGGAATTTGGAAACGATTCCCTCCATGGAAGTATGGAAATATTGTCTACAGATTAAAATAAAAATCCCTACTAAACAATACACGGTGCCTTCAAGCCCCCAAATGTACTTGATGATATACATCTTCATCTTGGAGTATATATCTACGCTGAGGAATAAACTGCATCTGTAAAGTAACTATCAATTGAAGAAAGATACTGAAGAACAAATATTTATCCAAAATGAATAAACAAACTACACTAAACTGTGTAAAAAATGTTACATTAACAGGATCTAACACTTTAAATTATTGAAAGTAGAAAAAAAAAATATTGAAAGGAGAAGAAAAACCACCAAAAATGGTGGTTATTCGTCCCCAAAAGAGGTCATTGTTGATGAAGAAGTTTTTTTATTTATTGTCTTGAGAGAGAGAGAGACGGGGGAGGAGAGGAAATTTTCGACTCAATAGAATGTCTTGAAGTGAATCTCGATCCATCTTCTCAATGTTTGATTTTTTGGTATGGTAGGGTTTTGTTTCTTTCGTGTGCCTTTTATTGTTGTCAGTTTGACACTATCAATTGTTGATTTCTAATTTTTCTAAAGATAGGAGTATTGATTACTAACTTAGAGGTTTATCACCTTTCACGGTAAACCACAATACCTTACCAAATCTCACAGGGGTTATCCCAGCCAGGTCAGTACTGTGTCTAACATTGTGCATAACACTTCATAACTTCTAATCCTTTTGTCAAGTGGATTTTGATTCTACCTAAATGTGTTGTCAGGTTTTTGAACTCCTCCGAGAGCAGCTATGGTACAGGCCAAACACGGGGATATATATCAAGTTAATAGTCATGTTAGGGAAATGTAAGCAACCTGTGAAGGCACAACTTCTGTTCCAGGAAATGATTGATGATGGCTGTGATGTGAACAGTGAAACATACACTGCATTATTGTCTGCATATAGCCGAAGTGGTTACTTTAATGAAGCTTTTTCTATCCTTGAGCTTATGAAGAAGACCCCATACTGTCAGCCAGATGTCTTCACTTACTCTATCCTCTTAAAGTCATGCCTGCACGTACAGGACTTCGAGAAAGCAAAATCCGTGCTCTCTGACATGGCTTCTCAAGGGATCAAGCCCAATACAATTACTTATAATACCCTTATTGATGCGTATGGGAAAGCTAAAAGGTATTATTTTATGTATACATACAACATACATCCCCCAATGCCTCTAAAGAGGCTCCTGCCTAAGCGGGTGGCTGGTCAGATTGTACGCTACCTTATCCTTGTGATAAAAGAGAGGCTGTTTCCGGAGACATGTATCAACGATTTTATTCTCGATCTAGTTACTAGAATTTTTATGCCGAGATTATATGGATCTGTAATTTGCGTCGTTGGAGACCAAGGAATACATCATCATGACCCATTCAGTGAGAAGTCTAAGAGTCTGAGTCACATTTGTCATTCCTTCCTATTGCTTATGGTGCCTAATTATGCCATCTCTGAATATTCTTGAACGAAAGGATTATCCTTTTTGTTTCTCCTTTTGATATACTTACATTTAATAACGTCTTCATGGTCAAGTTTCTTTATGTAATATCCAAAATCTGAATGACTGACTGACATTTCATCATTGGAAGGTTCACAGAGATGGAATCAATTCTTGTAGAAATGCTGCGTCAACGGGACTGTGAGCCTGATGTGTGGACCATGAACTCAACGTTAAGAGCTTTTGGGGGCAGTGGGCAAATAGAAATGATGGAGAATTGCTATGACAAGTTCCAGAGTTCTGGTATTAATCCCAACATCAAGACCTTCAACATACTTTTAGATTCTTATGGAAAAACTGGGAACTATGAGAAAATGAGTTCCGTAATGGAATACATGCAGAAATACCACTTTTCATGGACTCTGGTTACTTACAATATTGTTATAGATGCATTTGGAAGAGCTGGAGATCTGAAACAAATGGAGTTCTTGTTCAGGCTAATGCAATCAGAGAGGATAAAACCAAACTGTGTCACTCTATGTTCTCTGATTAAAGCTTACGGTCAAGCTGGGAAACTTGAAAAGATTGAAAGTATTCTGCGTTATATTGAGAACACAGACATGACTTTAGACATTGTTTTCTTCAACAGCCTTGTGGATGCCTTTGGGATGATGGGATGCTTAGCTGAGATGAAAGGGGTGCTGGAAATGATGGAGAAGAAAGGATGCAAGCCTGACAAAATCACATATAGAACAATGATTAAAGCTTATTCAATTAATGGAATGTCCAATCAAGCGAAAGAGCTGCTTAATGTCCTAGCCTCTCTGAAAAAGCATTAACTAGATCAAGTTGGCCCAACAGGAAGAAGAGTCTTTAAAAATGTGCCCCCCCCACCCCACAGTAAGTAGATTTCAATCTTTTTTTATGTTTATATGATGAAAATGGCATCGTTACTTATTCCTTGCTTAAAATTAGTCAATTAGTCTTTTTTATGCCATATTATTGATTATGCTGATAATGATATCGAAGTTGATCTTTGTATGTCCTTGCGTGTTCTTACATTTCTCCATTTATCCTTGCTTGTAACAGTAGGATCAGGTCATCTTGGTCAGATTGGTTAAGCGTGGCTAAACGTTATTGATCTTTGTATGCGTACTGGTTTCGGTTATTCGTTAGATTATAGACAAAGATTGTCATCTTGGTCAGATTGGTTAAGCGTGGCTAAGCGTTATTGATGGATCATGAGAGGCGAAGATCATCATTTTGGTCAGATTGGATAAGTGAGGCTAAGCGTTATTCATCGATAATTTTCATGTTCAGTATTATAATGGATAGTTCAAGAGTTGAACTGGAAAATGCAGCATAGCTAATGAGTTTCTACTTCACTGCTGCATTCAAATGCATCTGAAAAAATGGTTGGTTTCATTTAGAATTTAGCACCTTTTTTACTGGTTTAACCATGCAGACATTTGGAAACTTTTAGTGATTCTAATACTCCACTCTAGTGCTTAATTTCCAAATTTGTTATATTGTCTCCATCAAGAAGCCTGAACCTTTTGTAGTATTGTTTGGTGGTGTTTGATGATTGTAATCTTATATGGTACTACCTCCACTGAAATTTGCTTTTTTTTTTCAATATCATTTCCACATTTCAATATTATATTCAGTCCAAAGTATTAATGATGTTAAAACAATGTCTTTAGTTTATTTATTATTTTTTTTTAATATCATTTTGTTAAATAAGGATAATATTGTCACAATATGACATTTTGGGACTTCGATATAAATGAATTTAATATCAATATAATATTTTGGAATGTTGATATAAACGAACATCACATAAATAGTCTATGTTGTCGATCTACACAATTTTACTTCATTTATATTGTAACACTAATAAAATAAAAAATTAATACTCTATCAAAAGGTTGAAATGAGAAATGAATTTTGAATTCCACCAAAATTTGTACATTTCACATAAATTCCTTTTTTTCAAGAATCAATACAAATCACAACAGTTACATGAACCAAATTAAAAAATAAAATCGAGTAAAAAAATAAATTTAAGAACCAAAACCCCTCAAAATAAATTAAAACCCCAATTTCATTTTCCCAAATACTTAGAGATAGAAAATATAAATTAATTCCAATTTCTAGAGAGAGAAAGTGTTTATTCCAGGGAAACAAATACAAACACGAACACAAAATCAAATCAGGCATAAAAACTTCAATTTTTATCAATTTTCCCACGAACTCATAAATCTATATTAAATAATTATTCATATAATATAATTATACACAAATCTCTTTATATATATGTGTGTATTATTATGTATTGAATTGAATTTTGGATTATATATAACATATTCCATGTTTTTTTTGCATTTTCTAGGGCAAATCATTTGAAAACCCTAGAATTTCAAACCATTATTTTTCGATAATTGTTGCCCATTTCTGCAAAATTGAGGTCTGTATATTTGCAATTGAGGTATAATTTCTCAATTTTGAGCATTCAAACCCTAGAATTTTGGTCTGCTTCGTTTTTTGCTAACCCTAGGTTTTTCAATTGGAGAGTTTAATTGCATGTAATGTTGTGCATTTAAGGGGAAAATGTATGATTACTGTGTTATTGCATTTTTGGGGTGTAGGTGGGGTTACTTGCTGTTTTGCATGCTGGGAAATTGTTTTGTGAGATAATATGATTGGTTAAGTTATGGAATTTGGTTTTATTTAGTGTAAGCTATACATGTCAGTATACTTGAAATCGAAGTGTCGTTTAAAGTTCGTGTTTTTATGTTTTGTTATGTACTGCTTTTTTTGTTAATTGTGATGAGCTCTTGTAGCTTCTGGTGGGTGGTTGCTAAAGTTATGGACGTTTGATATATTTAATCGATATTGGTGTACTTTGGATTATTATATCGGAACATGCCTGCTTTATTTATCTTAAAAAATAACTTCTGTGGTTTAATGTTTCATTTAATTCATGCCTATCTGATTTGTAGCAATTGTGAGGACTTCATTAGTACTTGGAATCAATGAGAGGGGATCGCCTGTAGAAATTAAGGTAGTTATGCATGGGTTTAGTTCAGGGTCTGTCCTCGTAGTCAATGCTGAAGTTGATTCCATGGGTGGAGTTGTTGAAGGAGGAGGAGTTGGCTCTGGTACAATAACTTCTCCCCAGCGAGTTGTAATTGAGAAAGTTCAAGCAGAGCTAAGGTAATTAACCCTTCATGACCTCCTTCACTCAAAACTCAAAAGGATCATAGTTTATCTTTCGTCTTCATTTTTGTTGCCTAACAGTTAGGTGTCTATCTGTTTATCACAGGCAAGAACATGATGTTCGAGAAGAAAGAAGAAGAGAGTTAGAATTTCTTGAGAAAGTAGGAACTAAAATCGTCATGTTATGTTATTGCACCCTTCTGGTTAAGCTTATGGTGATTGATGACCGACTGTTTCTTAATTGCAGGGTGGTGATCCTTTAGAATTTAAACTTAGTACTACATTTTCACTCAGTCGCCAGTCCACTTCTGTGACCGATCATCAACCTAATCAATTTTTGTCTAGGTATGCTCTGAGGTTGATCTTGTTAGCTTTCAAGTTTACCTCCCTGGTTTAATGCTCACTAATCTGTTGCAGCGAAGAAAAAGGTAGTTTTGCACGCCCTGCTTCTCCCCATGGGGATTCTGTTGAAAGTAGTGGAAGGCCTGTGGTTCGTCCCCTTTGTGAACCGGATTGTGCTGATAATCTTATGCTATTTGACGGTGAAAATGAGTTTCCTGAAGTTGACAAGAATCTTACGCATCCTAGTAAATGTATTGTTACTCCATCTGAGCAGTCTTCCCAGTTGGATGTACATGCCAATTCCAAAGAACTCAAGAGTTCTGCTACCTTTAATGTTCCTAGAAATTCCTATAGACGTCGGTCTCGACCAAATCGTGATAGTTCCAAGACAGGCTCAAACAATGCTGCCCTAGCACGCAGCACTTCCTTATCATCTCTGCATTCACCAATTGAGGTGAAAGGCCTTTCCTCTGATGTGGAATTCCAGATGAACCAGACTGTTTTAGTGAATCCTAAACCAGTGCCTCCTAGTCCAGTGGAAAGTACTATCAGCAAGTCTTCCGAAAAACCATCTGAATTGGATGGTGTGAAGACAGCAGAATTAACTGCTAATGCATCCGAAGACTTAATAAATGACCATGATAATAAGCAGATGTTGCTAAGTCCTGGGGTAGTTTGTGAAGATCAAGAATGTTCCTACATAAAGAAAGACTTTGGTTCTGCTGTTCTTGAATGTGAGCCGTGTGAGGCAATCACAAAATTAGAGGATCTAGCTACTTGTGGGCAAAAGCATGGTTGTGGTGGCTCAAATCATAATATGAATGACTTATGTGTCGATGTTCAGAAAAACAGTGTGGCAGTTGCCTCCAAGGTTTTAGATTCCGAATCATCTTGTACTGATATGGGTAGTAATACAGATGGTTGCAACAGTAATGAGTTATATACGCATCAGAAAGGAGCTGGGAATGTCAAAGAACATATACTAGTACCTCAGATGACACCAGTTAAAGAAGAATCCACTGATATAGAAGAACAGAAAAAAACTCAAGTTTTAGATAGTGTTGTTCTAAATGACGACAGTACCTTGAATAATCAAAATCAAGAGAATGAATTGCAATGTGGTGCTGTGAAAGAAGTAAAGAAAAATGCTTTTGTTTTGGGGAATACAGTGAAGGATCCGCTGGCAGTGCAAAGTGTGAAAGCTAGCACTACTGCTTACTCAGAAACATGCAATCCTGTAACCGGGAGTGGGACTGCTCTCATTGTGTCAAATCAGGAATCTGTGAGATCTTCTTTAGTTGAACTTTCGGAGCCTAAACCATCAATTGCAAATTCAGCAGTGACAATGGATGGAAAAGAGAGTAATGCTAAAGCTGTAAGCAAAGCCGATGAAGATGCAATACTGAAAGAAGCTAGTGTTATTGAGGTTACAGTGACCCAAATATTGATTAATATAAAAATATGCATGCACATAACTCAAAGATCTAATAGAATTTTGTAACAGGCCAAACACAAGAGGATTGTGGAGCTATCTGCCGCAGCTTTTCCTGTGGAAAATTTTCGAAAATCTCATTGGGATTATGTGCTTGATGAAATGGCATGGTTAGCAAATGATTTTGCCCAGGTACGTTATTTCACACCAAACTTGACTTAGCTGCTAACATTCCCTTCATGTTCACTGTCTGCTTTAAGTTTAAGGATAGATAATTTCAGCAATAAATTTCAAAGTTATCGCACCAACTACCCATGCCTTGATAATTTCTGTTTGCCGTGCAGGAGCGTCTTTGGAAGATGACAGCTGCTGCAAGATTATGCTACCAAGTTGCTTACACCTCTCAATTCAGATTTCAAGAGAAACATCACATCATGGAGCAAAAAAGAGTGGCTCATTTGTTGTCAGATGCTGTCATACAGTTTTGGAATTCCGTACAGGTATTCGATTTTTGTACCATCTCTGAATTCTTTGCGTGTGGTCCTGTTGAGGATCTGTCAGTCATGTTACATCAACAATTATTGTTATCATTCAAGCAAGTAGTTTTAGTGATTATCTAATACTGACTTGGTGAGACTCTTGGTTGTAGTAATATGTGTTGCATGGTTTTATTTTGTATTTTCCCCTTTGAATTGTAGGCAAATACGACTTTCTGTAGGGATTATGCCAAAAAGCTTTTGATGATCAAATTAGTTTACTGTACTTTTATTGATGCGCAATCATGTCTCGCATGATGACTAACAGTGATTATTGTTTGCCTCACAACTAGAAATAGCTTCTGCGATGACAAGTGAGCAAACATAGTAAAAACTTGCTGCCTTGCTCCATATATTTGAGCTCTCTATAGTGAAATGAACAAACATGTATACTATAATAGAACACATGTACTTTGTTTATCTCAAAAGTGCTGGTTTTATTACTAGTTTTGAATATTTATTTCCATAATAGACTTCTGTAATTATTAGATTGGTGAGAAGTTATGTATAGTAGATGGTGCTTCTGCTTTAATAAACACTGTGCAAGAAGTATCTTGCTGCCTATCCAGTTCTGACTGGTTTACTGGTATAGAAATTTGTGATTAGTTATTTTGTAATGCTATATCCCATTACATGTCCTGATGCCCATCATGTGCTGTGGTAATATGATGTAATATGTCCATGTGTATTTTTTTATTTTTTAAAATTTATCATTCTTCTAATGCTTCCCTGATATTATCTGGTCCTATTTTAGGACTCAAACAAAGATATGCCGCTGCCTTGTTGTAAAGATTCGGCACTTACCATACGGCAGTATGCTGTAAATTTTTTGAAATTCAATAGCTCCTGCATTCAACCTAACCAAGCTGAAGCTCCAGTAACACCAGACAGGAATTCTGATTTAGGAATGGTGGGCATGTTGTGGGACGATAACTCTACAGAAGTATGCGTCTCTTAATATACTCTTTAATATACTTTGTCTGTGTGCAACTAAATGTGCTTGTAAATGTACACTTGTAATTATAATTTGAGATTTCCACTGCTGCTCTGTTGTAGTATTCACTGATATTTGTTTCCTTTACAGGATAACTTATTCTATTTGGTTCCTTCTGGTGCAATGAAAACATATAGAAAATCAATCGAATCACACGTGGCACAGTATGAGGTAGAACTCTTTACCATCATAGTGAGTACATGGTTGGTCTGAGATACTGCTTCTTATGATTGTATCCAGCTCTTCGCTGAGCTACTAGACAAAAGCACAATCTTTTCGCAATCGTATTAATTTCCATCTTTTTCCGATTGATCTGTTTACGCTACTAAGCTGTCTAATGGATTTTCTCCCCAGAAAACTGGCAGTAGCTTACAGGAGGAAGTGGAGACATCTGTTTTTAACGCTGTAACAGGTATATTTTGGTAATTTTTACTTCACAAATTTTGTAGCCTTTTGTGATCAATGCTTGACAAGCTTATCTTGAATTCAGCCTTTGGGGCTTTCCACAATGCTTATGAAGACGAGGAAGGGGAGACTAGCACTTACGATTGTGACACTATCAAATCATCTAGACATGGTCAGAAGAAGCGGAAAATCTTGCCAAACGGATATGGCAGGAGGTCATATGAAGTAGGGGATGATTTAATGTATAAACAACAGTGCATTGAAAATAAACTCGGGACTCAAGAAGATGAATTTAAGGGGAAACGCCCTGCCAGTCTTAATGTTTCAATTCCTACAAAACGTGTACGGACTGCTTCCAGACAGAGAGTTCTAAGTCCTTTCACCGCTGGAACATCTGGATATGTTCCCTTGCCAATTAAGGCTGATGCTTCAAGCGGTGATACCAGTTCGTTCCATGATGATCAGAGCATTCTCTATGGTGGATCGATCATGCCAAATAACATGGAAGTCGAATCTGTGAGGGATTTTGGAAAACAATTGCCTTTTGACTCCTCTGAAGTATCTAAACCTAGAAAGAAGAAGAAAAGAAAGCATCTGGTATCAATTATTGTTATGATTATTTTGTAAATAATTGATAAGAAAAATTAATAAAGTAGTTGATGGTTCATTTATTTGAGACAAGTCGGAAATAATTGATGTTTCTTTATATGAGACGTTGGAATTGTTTACAGCTTTTATTTGCTCTACTATAGTTACACAAATTCCTTTTTCTTGTCAGGGTTCTGCATATGAACAGAGATGGCAGGTTGATTCTAATTTCCAGAGTGATCAGGTAAATTCTAAAGTTAGCTGGATCGGTAGCCTTTCAAAAATGATCTCTTATGTGGATTTCTTTTTCAAAGTATTTTCTGCTTGTCTTCACCTTTTGTATGTCCTTTAAAGTCTTCTAGTTTTCAGTTATGCTTTGGAAAATATGGTTGAGCTTCGCCTGGACTCCCTATGGCTACTGGGGCATATTTTTCTTACTTTACAAAATTCAATTTACATTCTTACATTGTTCTCTGTAATTTCAGATAGTTGATCCCTCCTCCCCCACACCACAAAAAGATACATAAACTTTTTGACTTGCCATTCTCAAAATTTCTTTCCTAGCATTGCCACTATTAATAATGGTCTCATCTCCTGGATCTTTGTATTTTCCGACAAGCTATGTAGGAGTTATTACTAGTACTTGATAATCAGTTTGACAGTTGGGTTGCATGCCTTCGTCATCTTCAAGTCATACGATTACACAAAAGAATTGATATGCCTTAAGTTTGTCGGGCATTTGGCCAGGATGCTTATTCTTTTGCTTACTTGACTTCAGAGGGACCACTCCAAGAAGAGATCTGAGGGTCACCAGCTTGAGTCCAATGGCTGTGGTGGTATGGTTTGTTGTGTACTTGTAATCAATATTTTCCAATTCTCGGCAAATTTATGCCTCAGCTTATTTGCTCTTGTGAACAAAAGGTCTATCTGGTCAACATGTCATGAAGAAGCCCAAGGTGATGAGGCCTTCAGCACTCGAGAATACTTTCGACAATATTCCTCCGGTTGCAGGATCTGCTCCATCTCCTGTAGCTTCACAGATGAGCAACATGCCTAACCCGAACATCAAAATAATAGGTGGCGGTGAACGGGGCCGGAAAACCAAAGCTTCAAAGGTATATAAGTCTTCTGACACAATGTACCTCGAATTTCTTTGTTGTTGCTATTTCTTGTTTTGGTCTCACTTAAGTATTGTTTCTCATTTAGGTTTCAAGTAGGCAGCAAGGATCTGGCAGTCCCTGGTTGCAATTTGAAGACCAGGTATTTTTAAAATTTTTTTCTTTCTGAAATTTTGGTGTTTTCTGTCCACATCTATTATTAAGGATATATTCTACTACTTGCAACATGTAGGCACTTATTGTTTTAGTTCATGATCTGGGTCCAAACTGGGAGCTTGTGAGTGATGCGATTAATTGTACTTTGCAATTCAAGGTGAGTGGGTTGGTTTATTCATCGATAAGTTTGTGTTTTATAACTGTTGTAGTTTATTATGTTGGAGAATTAGATGCTTTGTGATTGTTTATTTAAATTCCAACCTTTAAAGATTATGAGGGAACAATATAGAAGAGATTAATATAAACCAAACCAAACCAAACCAAACCTAGCCTTATCCCACTAAGTGAAAAAATTTAAGACTCTATTCAAATGTGCAGTCTGTACACCGTAAGCCAAGTGAATGCAAAGAACGCCACATAGTCTTAATGGATAAAACAACAGGAGATGGGGCAGATAGTGCAGAAGATTCAGGGTCCTCACAGCCTTACCCTTCTACGTTGCCTGGGATTCCTAAAGTAACGTTTTGTCTTCTATATCTTTCTGCACCTCTTATTTATTGCTTTTGAGTCCAGTCATGCAGTCCTTTTTGTTTATTCATATACACATTGGCTGTCCAACACATCTACAGGGAAGTGCCAGGCAGTTGTTTCAGCAGTTGCAGAGACCCATAGAAGAGGAAACTCTGAAGTCTCATTTTGAAAAGATCATAAAAATTGTTCAAAAACAACATTATCGAAAGAGTCAGGTCGGTATCGTTTGAAGTAACTCATTGTCTTAGCTATAGAAAGGAATCTATTGATGGTTTTGTTTCTCTCTCAAGTTGCACACACATATGCCGCTGAATGGTTTTATTATTTGCTTGATGCAGAATGGTAACAATGACCCGAAACAACTCCAGCAACCTCATAGTTCACATATGCTTGCTCTTTCCCAAGTGTGTCCTAATAATCTGAATGGAGTTCCTGTGTTGACGTAAGCTCTTTATTTCTCTGTAACGCATTTACCCGTTGCATCAAATGCTTATAAAACTAACAGTGTCCTCTTGTGTTATTCTATGATGAAGACCTTTAGATCTATGTGATCAAACAACTTCCAATCCTGAATTTCCCTCTCTTGGATATCAAAGTCCCCACAATAATTGCCTGCCTATGTCAAATCAAGCTTCTGCTGCTCCTGTGCCTGCACTCCAAGGGCCTGCCACTATGCTTGATGGGAATAACTTTCCATCGCCTGGCTCATTGTACCCTTATGTTAGGTAGCATGCAATCCTTGCTTGAGATTATTTTCCTGTCATTACATTCACACCATACTAAGAAGATCTTCTTTCAGGGATGGGAGACTTGCTATACCTCGTTCTGCATCTTTATCAATTGACGAGCAACAGAAAATGCAACAGTACAATCAAATGTTTCCTGCCAGAAATATTCAGCAGCCTTCTCTCACTTCTTCTGAACCTGGAACTGATCGTGGTATGCGCATGCTCCCTGGTGCTAATGGCATTGGTGCAATGGGTGGTGTTAATAGAAGCGGACCTGTGCCAAGGCCTGGATTTCAGACTATGGCATCGTCACCTACATTGAATTCTGGAATTGTGCATTCCTCTGGCATGATAATGAAGCCAAGTCCTGTAAATATGCTTTCAGGCTCTAGAAGTGGACAAGGGAACTCTGTTATGAGGGCTCGTGATTCTCTGCACATGATGCGGGTGAGTACTTTGGAAAATTTTATTTGCGTATTAAAGTTGTTTATTCTTGATTTACATTTTCCTGTGACTTGGCTGCCCAGATTAATGTCATTTGAACTCCACCATAATTTATTAGTACTCATAATGACAGCCTACCCAAAGTCGGGAAACCCAACGTCATATTTTGGCATCTGAGTTTCAGATGCAGGTTCCACAAGCTAACCAAGGAGTCCTTCCGTATGTCAGCGATTCCAATTTGGCTAATCAATCTGTCCCGTCACGTTTACTTCAACAACAACCACAAATGCTCAATCAACGTCCTCAGCTTCAGGGTGTCAATCAAGCAAGTCCACAACATCAAGCCTACGCCTTGCGCCTAATGAAAGAGAGGCAACTACAACGTATTATTCATCAACAACAGAAGCAACAACAATTTGTGTCATCTAATGCTGTACTTCCTCATGTACAACCACCAGCCCAACATCCCAAAACAACTTCATTGCCCAACAGTTCACAAGTTCAGCCGCAGATCTCTTCGCCACCAGTTCCTTTTTCTGCTTCAGTGCCGTCATCCTCGTTGCCATCAGTGCCCCACCATCAGCATAAACACCAAATGCCTCCACAGGGGCTTGTAAGAAACTTGCAGATTGGTGGCAGTGGGTTGGCCAATCACGTGGGTAAGCAAAAGCGACAGCCTCAACAACAGCAGCGGCCGCAGTCGTTTCAACAGGCTGGCAGACGCCATCCTGAGCAGCGTCAGCAGCCTCTATCACAACCGCACACCAAACATGTGAAGGGTGTAGGGAGAGGAAATCTAATACAACAGAGCACCTCAGTTGAATCATGTTTGCCAAATGGTCTGTCGACTACTCCGGGAAATCCATGTACTGAGAGATCCGAGCAGGCCATCCATTCAGTTCAAGGACAAGGTTTATACATGGAATCACCATTAAACTCGGTTCAGAATACAAAGAAATTGGGTTCTCCCAATTCTTTGAGCCAGTGCCAACCCATGTATCCTGGTCAAGTAGCTCCAGCTTCCAATAACATTGAAATAGAAGCCTCTCACTCTGATTATAAGAATAGTAATTTGACACCCGTTTCATCAGTTTGCCATCAATCTGTTGCTCCAATGGTTACTGATTTATCTAACCAACAACAGCAGCAAATGCAATCTCATCAGGAAACAGCAAATCACAACCTGCCAGCCGTTCAATTAGTCCTGCAAGTCAGTCGCCAAGTGAACTCTGATATGACAACTAAACTACAGAACGGAGAATCTCCAATTGACCAGTGCAACATAAGAAACAATGTTCAACCTGACGGCACTACGTCTCAGGCAGGTATTAATGCAACAAAAGGGATTCCGGTCGTTTCATTTTATGCCGACCAGAGGAATGCTTCAGAACAACTACATGACTCTGTTACGTCGTCTGCACCATCAAGTTTCGCCTCTGCTGTAACCCATCTTGCAGATGGTGCTGAAAAGGCTGTGGAATCTCTTGGGTGTAAGCAGTCTTCACAGCAAGATCCTTCGCCCCTGTCCCAGCCACAGCAACCTGCATCCCCTATTTCCCAGCTGCAGCAATAGCAGCTACAACAAGCACAATATAATCTGGAAACTGCAATATATGTCACACTGGATGACATTAGAGTGGGTTGAGATTTTTTATTCAAGTTGGAGATTCCCCTGTCGCTGCCTGTCCCAGGTTGTGGACCAGCATGCTAGAGGAATAATTATGTACAGGTAATTTTCTATTTCCAGTTGGACATCTGCAATGGTTGATGCCATCTTCTTTATTACACTTTGTGATAACTATTATTTATAGATTATAATTATGCTCCTAGAAGAATGAGACCTGGGATTCTATTTTCTCTATAATTTATTTAGTGATCACTCTTTAAGTGGATAAAAGTATTCTCCCTTGATACAGCAATACTACTGTTTGTTAATACCATTTTATTTGTCGGCAGATGAACATCAGTGTTTCACGATTAGCGTCAAGTTGGTATTTGGCCCATTTGTGATGATTCAAGGTTTTGCAAGGCCAGGATCTTAGGGAGGCTAGGTTTTAGGTATTTTTGTATAGTATCTGTGTTCAGTAGGCCTAGAGAAAGTTAGAGACAAATATAGAGGTATATGTACAGGTTTATCAGTTATCTCTTCATTTCTTGATGTTGGTATTAATCTGTAGTACATTTCTTTTAATTAGTTCCCCTGCTCCTGTATTATTATCCTTCTGCAAGAGAGGGCAGTTCCAATGCTTCTTATGGTTATGGCCAAGGGCTGTGAAATTTTGTGAATACAATTCTATATACTTCCATTCATGTCCCTTAGTTGTTAGTCTGATGTGATTGTTGTGAACTGTTTATTATTTCGACATTTTCCATTTTGGTATTTCAATGGCCACCTAAAATATGCTAATTATCTCAAAGTAAAAATTGTATGGAGTAAATGAAAACGACAAGTACTTGGTAAAAAAAAGTAATTATATGGAGCCAATGAAATGTTGTCAATAACTAAGGTATAGAGAAGGGTCGAATTTCTTTCTTAGGTTTAATCAAATGAGGCTTCAATATTTAAAATAATAGTATTACCAAATGTGAAACTAATGACTGTGGTGCGATTTTGTTCATCTGTCCATCTGTTTTTTGGTAAGATGAATTAGACAAACAAACAAATTAGGAGAGATGTAACAGTCCTAAATCCAAATTATGTTTCCATTTAGTTGGTATTTCAATGAAAACTTTCAACTTCAAGTTTGAGTAAGGAATGCCATCTAATTCCTTGCTTTTTATATTGATGGTGATTAGAAGCCAGTAGATAATAATGAGAGGCTTCTTTCATCAGGAAAACTATTTATTCTTCATTTCTTATTGATTATTTATGAATATCAACATCTTTGGGTGAAACTAAACTGAACGAACAATGATGATGCATCATGTTGGTGTTTATCAATATATTTAGTTCTACTTCAAATCATTACCAGCATATGTATCTGGCTTGAATTAGAAGGGAACCTTCTTATAATTACAATCAAGAACCTATTTAATTTGCACTAATTCTATTTTAAAGTTGTTTAGTAATAACTAGTGAGGTTTGGACTTTATATTTAACTAATACTCCGTAGAATTATATGAATCCTGCTACCAAATAAAATCTGCACCCCTCAAATTCTTACTAACTAAAGTATAAGGAAATTTCATGCATAAATCAAAGTCATGATTTTCTTGGGCAAGAAGCTCCATACTTAAACCCATAATAAAGAAATCTTGTCAACTTCTACAACGTATGAAAAAGACAAATAATAAAGGTTCAACTATAATTAACATTTATGATTTTCTTGTGTAAGAAACTTTCTTCTTAATTCTTGTGTAACACATAACTAAGACATAATATTTTTTTGTGTAAGAAACTTTCTTCTTAACTAAAATCATAATTAACATTTAATATTTTACTAAAACACGATTTTGCAAAATAAAAAATCACATCAAGATTTTCTTCAATTCTTGTGCAATAAAATATCCAATTTAACCATAATCAATGCATTAATCCTTTGATATTATAAACATAATGATGGATAAAAAATGAGTAAAACTTCTTCGTCCCAACCTTAATCATATCTTCTTTATCCACTTACCATCTTTAATCTTAAAACTTCACTAGTTCTTCTCTATATATTGAAGCTTATGCATTCAACAAAACCTCACTTATATTCAAAGTTCAAGAATATATCCATTTTAAGTGAGTTCATTTTTCTTCTATGTTTCTTGCATGCACTAGTAGATAATAGTTCTTTGTTCATATGTTTTCTTTTTTATTCAAAATCCATTTTGTTTTACTACATTAAGGTTTTGGAACTGAAATTAAACATTCCTTTTAATATATTATAATTTATTGTTTTTTTTAAATCCGCCCTCGTCACTACAAATACTCGATCCAGGATATTATAATTTATTGTTAATACGTTGAAGGTTGCAAAATACAAAGTATTGAAGCCATGACCCAATTTGTGGTTACTCATGATAATGGTAGCATTAAGGAGAGTTTGGTGAATGCTATCAAGAACCATCCAGAAGAAATCATTGGTCTGAAGTCCTGGTATGTAATATTCATTTATGTTCCTCAAATCATAACTCAAGTGAATACTTTATAATACCAATAAAATTATTTGTTTGCTTTTGATATTTTATATGTTTATGTGCATATCATCATATGTTATATCATTATATGTAATGCTTCTAACAAGGGTTACTTTCCCCCTTTAGGATTGAAACTCAAGGAAAAGGGCTTGTGAAGCCGATAGATATCTTGAGTCAAGTTTTTTCTCTCCATGCAAATGGTGTAAAAGAGACTGGTGCACTCGAGAATGTACTCAAATCAAGCCAGGTAATTAAGGTCAAAACTTCGTTTCGACCGTGTAGAGATTTTTTACGACTGCTTATAGTAGCAGCATTATCGAAATTACATTTTATATGACACCATTGTCTGTTTTCCAGAACATGATTAATAATGAATCTAGATTTGTTGATTGAATTAGTATCATATAAAACTCTTCAGGAAGCAATAGTAGTTCCTCCTGAAATCGGACTTGGCGTCCGAATAAGGCCTGGAGTTTGGAACTACATACTCCTCAATGTTGAAGAACTCAGCGTTGCAGAATTGAGCTCCAAAGAATACTTGCAGTTGAAAGAAAAAGTTGTTGATGGATGGTAAACTAGTTTATTTTTTCTTGTTCATATATTTGGACTTTTGAAAAGTTGATAATGAGCCAATAAGTGCATTGATTTATATATATTGTAAATGTTGCAGCAAGAACGATTTTGAGGTCGATTTCGAGCCATTCAAGACAACTAGCCACCAGAGTACTTCTAAGGCTATAGGCAATGGCATTGACTTCATGAACCGCTTTCTTGCTTCAAAGATGTTTAATGAAAAAGAGATTGTTCAGAAGTTGCTTGACTTTCTTAGGCAACATAATTATAATGGCAAGGTGTGCAGAAGGCTTTACAACTTTCTAGCTAATCATTTTGCATATTTTTCATTAATTATATTGAGTATGTTTAAACTTAAGATTTAAATTTGATGTTTTTGCACAGTCATTGATGTTGAGAGAGAGCATAAAAGACTTGGAGATGCTTAAATCTGCTTTAAAGAAAGCAGAGGAATATGTGCTTGCCCTGAATCCAGAAACGCCATATTCTGACTTTGAAGCTAAATTTGAAGAGATTGGGTTGGAGAGAGGATGGGGTGATAACGCAGGACGGGTTTTGGAGATGATCGATCTTCTGTTGCTTCTTCTTGAGGCTCCTGATGCTAAAGCTGTTGAAACTTTTCTTGGAAAGATTCCAGTTGTTTTCAATGCTGTGATTCTTACTCCACATGGATACTTTGCTCAAGATAATGTTTTGGGCTATCCTGATACTGGTGGTCAGGTAATACACTCCTCGAGTTCTAAATTTGTATATGCAAATAAAAGAGCTAAATTCTTTGTCCACTTCAAGTTCTTATATCATAGCAGATTTGAATGTTTCCTCTTGTTTTTCTAAACCAATAAATGACCTCAATTGCTCGCTTACAAGCGTGATTATATTCAGTATAATGAATGCTAACTTGAAGCATGGACACATGGTTTAGGTTGTTTACATTCTTGATCAAGTTCCTGCTATGGAGAAGGAAATGCTCCAACGCCTCAAGCAGCAAGGACTTGATATCATTCCCCGTATTCTGATTGTAAGTACACCATTCATTTTCTTTTTTCGAAGAAATAAAACCCTGCCCTCTAGGCCTGTAGAGATAATCAAACTGATGTTCTGATGTTATCAGACTTCTTTTTGCTAACTTTTTTAGACTCGTCTGTCATGAACTATTTGTCAGATTACCCGCCTTCTACCTGATGCAACTGGAACCACTTGCAATCAAAGGGTTGAGAAAGTGTATGGAGCTGAGCATGCTTACATACTCCGGGTTCCTTTCAGAACTGAAAATGGAATTGTGAGGAAGTGGATCTCACGCTTCGAAGTATGGCCATACATGGAGACATTCACAGAGGTTGGAGATACAATTCTACCGAGCTTTTGTTTTCTTGGCTTATGTTTCTTTTGTTTGCAAAGAAAAGCTTATGTTCTCAGGTCACTTATAGATCTTTGTTTCGTGTAGGATGTTGCAGCAGAAATTACCAAAGAACTTCAGGGGAAACCTGATTTGATCATTGGCAATTACAGTGAGGGAAACCTTGCTGCTTCTCTTCTTGCTAAAAAATTTGGTGCAGTTCAGGTATCTATAGCTTAAACGCCAAACAGATTTGATTCAAAGAACATTAAATTCTTCATGACTAGCGATTTTGGACCAAAACCGCTAATAGCATAAGCTTGATTGACTGGTCTAATGAATCGGTTATCATTGTTTCATTTTACAGGGCACCATTGCTCATGCATTGGAGAAAACAAAGTATCCAAGTTCTGATCTCTACTGGAAGAAATTTGATGACAAGTATCATTTCTCCAGTCAATTTAGTGCTGATCTTTATGCAATGAACCACACTGATTTCATCATTACAAGCACGTTCCAAGAAATTGCTGGAAAGTAAGATTAACATACTCAAAATTATAGTAATTATGAAATGAAACTTCCATTTGGTAGATAATCTTATCTTTTTATTGTCCGATTTTCAGCAAGAAGACTGTTGGGCAGTACGAGAGCCATACGTCCTTTACCATGCCTGGTTTGTACAGAGTTGTTCATGGAATAGATGTGTTTGATCCCAAGTTCAACATTGTTGCTCCTGGGGCAGATATGTCAATTTACTACCCTTACACTGAAAAGGAAAAGAGGCTCACAGAATTCCACCCTACTATTGAAGAGCTCCTCTACAGCCATGTTGAGAATGAAGAGCATCTGTAAGTTATCTTAATGTATCGTTATTGTCGTGATACTAAATTTCTAACTCTGCCGTTATAGTTTTAGAGTGTAGTACTAAAACCTTTTGGAATTCGAATGGTTGCAGTTGCATCCTGAAAGACAGAAACAAGCCCATCTTGTTTACCATGGCAAGACTCGACAGAGTGAAGAACTTAACCGGTCTTGTTGAATGGTACGCCAAGAATCCAATACTCCGTGAGTTGGTAAATCTTGTAGTAGTAGGTGGGGACAGGAGAAAGCAATCAAAAGACTTGGAAGAACAAGCAGAAATGAAGAAAATGTATGAACTTATAGATGAATACAACTTGAATGGTCAATTCAGGTGGATTTCTTCCCAGATGAACCGTGTCAGGAATGGTGAACTCTACCGTTACATTGCTGATACAAAGGGTGCTTTTGTTCAGCCTGCATTTTATGAGGCTTTCGGTCTGACTGTTGTCGAGTCTATGACTTGTGGCTTGCCAACTTTTGCTACATGCAACGGTGGTCCAGCTGAAATTATTGTTCATGGAAAGTCTGGTTTCCACATCGATCCTAACCAGGGTGACAGGACTGCAGAAATTCTTGTAAGCTTCTTCGAGAAATGCAAAGAAGACCCAAGTCATTGGGAGAAGGTCTCCACAGGAGGGCTTCAACGCATCCTTGAGAAGTAAGTGCATGCTTTTTTCACTGACTCGAATCTGATATAGAACCTCCACCATTAGTCTTGATAAGTTAATGCTTATGCAATTTCACATCTAAATCGAATTACTGCCACAAGGACAGTACCGATATTAAAAAGTAGAGGGGCAGTTGAAAGATTGAGTAAGATTCGTTTTGTTGTAAAAACAAGTAAAATATATAAACAATTTTCAAAATCTAGGAGGCGCCCCCCTCAGTTCCTTCCCCGATTGCCACTATTGTATCAATTCGTTGAGTCGACTCTCATGCATTCGAGCAAGAAATCAAACTTCTTATGTTATTACTTGCCAGGTTTACCTGGAAGATTTATTCAGAGAAGGTGTTGAATTTAGCCGGAGTTTATGGATTCTGGAAGTACATTTCAAAGAATGAGCCACAGGAGAATGCACGCAAGCGCTATCTTGAAATGTTCTATGAACTTATGTTCAAGAAAGCAGTATGTATACAATTTTGAACTAAGTTGGACATTGCTATTATGATGATTCTCCAACTGATAATATTTTTCATTTGTTTCAGGCTGAGTCTGTCCCTCTTGCTGTTGATGAGTAATGCATGGTGGAATGAAATCATTGTTGGAATTGTGCAACAAAGTTTGTTGCCTATCTAATATTTGGTTGCTGAGAGTTTTTAGCATTTGGTTTATTTCAATTATTTTCATTCTGTATGTTCTGTTTTGGAACTATTTCTTTCGACTTTTGATTCAATATTCAAGAATTCCCTTTGCTAAGTTCATGTTTGGTTCATTATTATTTGAATTTTTACTAACTCAATATTTAAGAATTCCCTATGATACTACGAATTTATGCACAACATTATGGTAATACACCTACAGACCTAAGATTAAATTAGGCATAGACATTCTACAACATGCCTAATTTATTTCAGACTAAGAGGATTTGGTGAAACAATCAAACATGTAATCCCTCCATTCCTAAAAGATTGTAAAGTTTTGATTTTTTTATAATTGTAATTTTTAAACTTTGACTGTAGATATTTTTATTTGTATTGTATAATATTTGATGAAAACTATATTAATGGAAAATACATTTCAAATTCTTTCTATTGATATATTTTATAATAAATATTATACAACACAAATAAATATATTAGTTAAAATTTAAAGTTAATCATCAAAAACTCAAAAGCCGATAATTTTTTAGGAGTATGCAAGAAAATGTAGTGTCGCATGTAGACTATAGTCAATAAATGATGAAAGAGTAGCTGTTAAATGACATTTGGTTAATTGAAATCAAAACAATCCAATCTTTGACATTGAATTAGAACTCATTGAACCTCAACAAGCTTTTCAAGATTTTAGCTTCCTATATCAAGAACCTATAAAATCACAATCCTTGATACCATAGTGTACACATAGCTTTGATAACTATAGTAGTTGTTTAGTTCTCATTCAAAGATCAGTTAAGTCTTTCAAGTATACAAATTGCTTTGATTTCTAGAACCCCATTGTATAGCTTCAGCAACGGCTTCTTCTCGTTCTTGTGCAGATAATTTATCATCCTCATCGTCCATATCAAGCATAGTTAAGAGACGTATAGATGCAACAGGTGAAACGACTGCTTCGTTTGGTGATACCCAAAGATAGCTCAAGGCGGTAACTATATCGCTTGTCAATGGCCGAGCTGATGGATCTTCTTGCAAACACATTGCAGCAATTGCAACAGCTTGATTCAAATTTTTTCTGGGAATATCTTCTCCAAGGAGTGGATCAGCTAATTCAGAGAATCTCTTAGGATCTTTGAATATTGGTTGAGCCTAAAGAAATTCAAGAGTTCATAAGATCACTTAACAATAAAACATAACAAACATATACTATATGTTTTCCTCAATTGACAAGAAAATGCAATAGGGTATGTACTTACTCGATTCACCAACAATTGGTCATCGCCTCTCAACGTGATGTCAATAGCTCTCTGTCCTGTAATCAACTCCAAGAGAACAACTCCGAAACTATATATGTCTGTCTTGAGTGTTAATTGACCTGTTCTTTGGTATTCTGGAGCACAATAACCATAAGTCCCCATTATTCTTGAAGACACATGTGTGTTATCCCCTACTGGTCCAAGTTTGGCTAATCCAAAGTCGGAGAGCTTGGCATTATACTCTTGATCAAGCAAGATGTTGGATGTTTTCATGTCACGATATATGACTGGTGGATTCGCTTTCTCATGCAAATATTCTAACCCTCTAGCAGCATGAAACGCGATTTTCATCCTCGTGCACCAACCTAGCGGCTTTTGATTTGGCGAAAGATCTGGAGAAATAATCAACGGTAAATAGAATCTTATAAGCACACAATATGAAATAGAAACTTCTGTATAATAATCTGTGCTAAACAAGAATGTAGAAAACCTCTAATGAATCGAAATTTTAAGGGCAAAAGGCGAAGAAACAATGTACCTAGTAAATGATCTTCTACTGATCCCAAAGACATAAACTCATATACCAAAAGTCTCTGATCTCCATCGGCACAATATCCAATCAAATTCACCAGATTTTCATGGTTTAAAAGACTTAACATCAAGACCTCTACAAGGAATTCTTTATTTCCTTGTACGCCATTACGATCGAGTTGCTTCACACCTACAACCTGAAAGTGAAAATAGACTAACAATTACATTGCAGTTTATGCAGGGCACTCTCTACTATTTTTTGTTTCGTATTCTCAAAGATGATGAATACTAATGGTCTCCCTTGACCCTTGATTACTCTGGTTTACTAAAATTTCAGTTCTCAAATGAACATTTTACTGCTTTGTTGTCAACATTTCTGTATTTGAATTTTAAGGTGCAATTCCTATTTGATAATTAGCTGGTTCACTTTCTTGTTCATCTTCAACATTGAAATCAATAATCTTGATTAGAAAATGCTATAAATCACCTGGCCAGTTCTTTGAAGACGGCCTTTATAAACTCGTCCAAAACCACCTTCGCCAACTAGACATTCTTGCCTAAAGTTCTTTGTTGCCGCGGCTAGCTCCCGGAATGTGAAGGTCTGAGCCGCAATATTACCTCCTCCCTCTTTATGAACCTCCTGAAGTTTGAGGGGAGCAGGCTCACCCTTTCTAACATCTGATATACATGTCCAAATAAGTCAATATAACAATTATTCTGCACAATGCAACTATATTAACATTACTAAATATAATAAGCATCAATGTAAACTAAGAAATGTTTACTAACTGTAACAGCAAATGTACAAGGGCACAATGCAATAGTTGTCTCAGGGGAAATTTCAGATATTTGAGTACTCTGCTCAACTCAACATGCCTCGATGCCTCTTAAGAGGCTCCCACCTAAGAAGGGTAAGGTTGCGGGATAGCATGCAGCCTTTCCCCTGTGACAACAGAGAGACTGTTTCCGAATTTCAAATATTCGAATGAGATATTAAAATGTAATGCCATGTACTCACAAAGCGACGGTTGCTGATGAGGGTGAGCATGAGTCCTCAGCGGTGGTTGTGCCGGACCAAGAGATCTACTTCTTCTTGGTCTATGTTTTTTCTTTTCCCCATGACAGGAGAAACATGCAAAACAACTCATTGCTAAGTTCTTATAACCAAAATCAAATATATATGCAACACCTCAATCAGGAAGCGTAAAAAATTGTCCCAATAATATTGATCACTATAACTTTTCAGGCCAGGATCATTTCAGAAATATTCTGAACTATATATATTCACAACCAACAACAATGTCTTGCCTTGTTTTCCAAAATTGAAATCAACCATTCAAGTTTTCTTGATTGCTAGATAATATCTACCAATCAGAAATACCTGAAAAGCTTGAACCAAACTGGGTTTTTCCTTCATGTAAGAAGGAAGATAGAAGACGTGAAATCACGTTGATATAAAGGATAAAAAATGGGTATTTGAATTCAGGTAAAGCCCCAAAGACAAAAGAAAATGAGGGGATGTTCATTGTTATAGATATATATATATATATATATATATATATATATATATATATATATATATATATATATATGTTATTATATATAATAAAATGGCTCCAATAAAACAGGTTTAGATAGCTATAAAAATGATCACCATTGAAGAAGAGAGGGAAGATAATTATTTTTATTGGATTGTTCCGAAATATGTGGAGATTATGGGAAGGCAGGTTTATATAAGAGAAAAATACGTGACAACCAAATTGGGACAATGTCATGGTTGCACACATTTCATGTTGAGACTTCATCAAATATTCTTTAATAATGATCCTACCAAACACACAGAGAAAGAGATCATGGAAAATTGAAAACACATTCATAATACACTACTAGAATAGAATACAGGCAGCGACGCCTTGCGATATCGTGACCATAAATACTCCTTGATTCAGCATCCATTTATTTCTTGAGTTTTGAATCATTTAATTCATGTCTGGGAGCCAAAGTATCTCGCATTAGGCCCGTAAAATTCGGAACTGCATAATCTCAAATTGAGCGTTAAGTCTGAATCGCGTCAAACCGGCGAATATTATTGAATATATTTTTATTTAGTCTGAGCGACTCACACCGGCGTCAACATTTTAATTAATTGTTTTTGATTTATTTTTAATCGTATACTGACTATTACTATACCAAAGAACTTTTCACCCGGCGTAAGTGACTACATTATATAAAAATCTTTTCACCTCGGCATGAGCCAGTCTAATGAATAAATAATTTTCTTTTTCAGTTAGCAAATTCCACGCCATCTGACAACCATTACCGATCATAACCTTGAAACGATTGATACCATTGGCCTCGGCAGATTTACGTATTTTTATGGAAAAAAAAACATCGACCATGTTCTTTTTGTAATAATATAATAAACAGCGGGGGCTGCATTCTGTCCATTCTCGGTTCATCAAATCATACAACGGATATAAAAATATCAAAGATCGATTCATATTTACAAAAATATACAATTCATAAAAATCAAACATATTAAACGCTCGAATTCCTTATAAACATCAAACAGCTCGAATTCATATAAACATCAAACATATTAAACATCAATTCATATAAACATCAAACATTCAAAACATAAAAAAAAAAAATCAAATTATCTCTATCTTCGGAAACTTAAATGTAGTATTTTCCTACAACAAAGTAATAAAATAAGTACATATATTCTTCAAACTATATTATTAAAGATAACAAAATAAAAAATAAAAAATATAATAATTACCTTTTTGAAGTGTTTGATTCAACCAATTTTTACAAAAATAACATAATAAAAAATATATATTAGAAATTGCCTATTTGAACTCATAAAGAAAGTGAAGACGTTATTAATAATTACCTCTTTCAATTGATCAATTTGAACTCACCTATAAAATAAAATCAAAGTGAAAACGTTAGTCTGCTTGATCGAATTATGAAATGAAAAAAATAAAGAGATATTATATGGAGTAGGTTTGGGAATGATGATAATAATGTGTGATATATAGTGGAATATGAAAATTTGCACGACCCGTCACCATACCGATACGAAATGGAAATAATTTATTTGAATTTCTCTCACTTTTTAAAGAAGGCGGGAAATCTGAAATTTCAACGGCGTCGTATTGTCGCCATCTTTGGGAAAAAAGATTGCATTAATATTTGTTACGTTAAAAGTCGCCAAAGCTGCTCATTACCGTCTCCCAGTGACTGCCAGGAAAAAAAAAAAAATGGTTTTGCAGGCAGAGCTCCTACGTATCTCGTGATAACAAAACCAAGCCCATGCATATCACGGTTTTTCAACACAATATCAATGTCTGATAAATACAAAATGCCTGCTACACCGTTTATTTCATTTAATCCCCAGTGTAATATATAGGTTGTCATTGACTACATGAAAAACTTGTAAATTAAATATTTGATTATTAATTGTCTTCGGAGGGTTAATAAAACATCATTTAGGCCAAAAGTAGCCTTATATGCGTCGTATTCTGGGTTCGCGGTAGTATGACTAAATATCTGAACCATCTCCATGATTTGATACCGCATCTTCCTCCTGCTTGAGAATAGCGAAAATGCAGTTCCAACGGCAGCGAGCATAATTGTCGGATCAATAGGAACGGAGGAGAGGTTGCAGCTCCCTCTTGGAAGATATTTTGCGTATGAGTCAATCGGCCTTCGACTTACAGGGTTGATCTCATTGCGACACACATTTTGCCTATGATCTCCCGGCTGCGTGATACATAGCGGAGATAATATACTTATTGTGCACGGATTCTTTGGGATAAGCGGGTCTATCTTTAGAACCTTTGATTTTGTGTTTGATTTGAACCGTTCCATTTCCTGGATGCACTTCGTCCAGCACTGATGTCGAACCAAAAAATTTGAAGAAGTCTGACGGTTAATCGTAACTCAGTATGCGATAACTCCCCGAATCTCCTACATGGCCTTACATAGTAATCAACATGGTTATCATCTTGGTAGCATGGACCCTTGACCTGAAATATGCTTGCTATTGTAAGTACTCTTATTATCGTATTCTACTTTAATATCAAATGCCAAAGTACCCGTTGATGTAGTACCACTTTATACTTTTTTGATTTACGGAAGCTGAGGGCTGAAATATTTAAAGGTGTCCGTGTGTGTCCATATTATTTTGTACATGGTTTGAAACCATGGAGGCGAAATTATTGGTCGGCGTCGCGATTGCTTTATTCTGTGTGTCAGAGGATCGACTTCGTCGAGCCCGATCATGGTAGAGCCTGAACAAAACATTATATGTTTGAAGATTAAGTATTATACCGCATACAAATTGATTAATTTAAATGCTAAATATACAACTTACGAAGGGTTTTTGTGCCTAAGCGTACAAGCGTATAATGTTGCGAGAGAATATACACATGGCGATTATTTAATAGTTCTTCCGTTCGGTATCTATGTTTCACCTGCGGCGTGCCACATCTGGGTAACAAAAAACCGACAAGCGAGTTGGGTCATCACGGTTGGTTTTGATGCGTCGTGCCTCCTTAATTAGATTTAAGTTGGTTTCTATTCGCTTCCTCGAAATTACATTGAACAAAAAGTTGAAATCTCTTTGACTAAATACACCGTATTGACCGTGTCGTGCCTTTTGCGATAGATCAGTCTCTTGGGAGAATATACATATTCATGGATATATTTTTTAGACCATGTCTCGATCGTTATATTTCATATAGAGTGAAAACTAATAAGTATTATTATGACAATATACTTATTTAGTTTACTAATAATTACTAATCAATATTAAATGAAAGAATGAATTTTTTTTTAATTTCCTTTCATATATTGAATTCAAATCTAATTATTTAATACATCTATAGTTTAAAGGTAAAGTTATTTTTTATTTAAGCATAAAACTAACATATCATATATATAAAAAAATGAATAATAGAACTATGAATAATTTATACTACTAATCAATTGAAAAATGATGTTTTCTAATTAAATAAAATAACATGGAGTGCATTTTTTATTAAAGTTAAGCGATATTTTCCTAACGATAAATAAAATTACATAATATGAATTCTTTTATTAAACCTTGAAAATGAAGAGTAGTATGATAACAAAACTTTTTAAATCTATTATTAAAATTATATTGTTAAAAAATTAAACTGGTCATATAACTATGAACAAAATGAGTTATAATATAAATCAAAATACATTTATAAAATTTATATGAAAATAGTTAATCACTTATTTATTATCTCGGTTTAAATGTTTGAAGTATAAATATTTGCGTCTTGGCCTTGCGTACGTTTACTAGTTCCAAAAAATGGCAGCCAAATTAGTCAATATATACAAAAAAAAAAAAAACAATATATTTGCCATTCTTTATGACAGCAAATTTTGGTTATTTTTTAATTAAATTTAATATTATGTTAATTATATTTAATTAGAGTTTGTTAATTTCAATAAATTTGTTTAATTAAATTTAATGTTATATTAAATTAATTTGGTTATAAAATAAAAGATTTAGTGTTGTATTAAAATTATATTAAGTCAATTAACATTCTCACTTTATTTTAAGATTTAATGGACTATTATTGTTAATAAAATATTTAAAACAATGAATGTAAAGTACCGAGACTATTGCCTAAATCGCGACTTTTGGGCTTAAATGCATCATATACCGCCGTTTCAACATTTCATAACTATAGTAGCGAGTAAGTTTAGTGCCGTTTGTCCACATGAACAACGGTGGTTTGCTAGTTTGCTTACATCTTAATGATCTCTTGTAATCACGTAACGATTAATTTTTGTGTTTCGGGATGAAAAATTAAGAATAATAGATGTCAGTTGTAAATGTGAGTCATTAATTTTTAGTGATTTTATTTAATTTATAGCGTTTATCTTTTGATTTAAATTTAAGATTTTGTTATAAATTTAGGATAGTGTGATTTTTTGAATTTGTTTGTAGTTTTTGTAAGGCTAATTTGCTATTTACACTCACATAATATGCTTTTATTGTCAATCATCCCTTATGATTTGATTCTTGTTATGCTTTAACTCACTGCTCTTTTCTTGCTTGTTTGTTGCCCCTAAACTATCCGTAGAATTACGATTTTTGGCATTTAACGATATATAAATTCATTAAAAATACCAAATATCTATATTGGCCTTAATAACAAATTTCTTAAATATTACACTTGAAAATAGAGATACATTTTGAAATACATTAATATATGAGAATATTTTAAAACAAATAAAATGAATTAAAAAAAATCACATCTATACCGCCAACATGACCCGCCTTAACCGCGTCCTCCTTGTTTATAAATGCGCTTCCGTCAAATCCACACATACCTGCGGCCCCTCCCAATCTCATGGCGCCTCCCCAAAATCCATAACCGCCTAAATCCTCGAATCCGCCCACTTCTGCTCCGCTTCCCTCGATCCCCCAAATCTCTCCTCGTTCTTTCGGTTGCAAGTTTTTCCTTTTTCTCAATTTTGTTGTCAAAATACTAATATATTTCATTCTTCATTTTTCCTCTTTTTTTACTTAAGGTATTTTCTCAAATTCTTGATGTTTATACACTTAATTAATATGATTGATTGAGTTAGGGTTTTCAATTAATGAGTTTTTATTCAGGTGATTGTTGCATTTTAATTAATTAGATTTTTTGGTTGATTGGAGGAATTTGTTTTTGGTTTGAATTAGCTAGGGAAGTAGTGGCGGGATTTTAGGGGGCAGGGGGTGATGCCGAGTTTGCGAGAGGGGAGGGTGGGGCTAGGATTGGGAGGCGAAGGTGGTGGTTGGTGGTTGGTGCGGGTGTGTTAAAAGATGATGGTGGGGTTTAATTTTGTTTATTATAAAATATCATCATATATTAAAAGTATTTCAAAATGTAGCCACTATTTTTCGTGTAATATTTAAGTAAGTTGTAATTAAAGAATTAAAATAGACATTTCATATTTTAATGAATTTATATATTATTATTAAATGTAAAATTGTATTTTTTTAATGTCAAAAAATCGAATTGTGAGGGCATTTGAAAAGAAACGAAATTCGAGGGAGTAGTTCAAACAAGAAAGAAAACTGGGGGCAAGGTAAACCAAGCCCCAGCAATAGGGGTTGATTGAAAATAAACTCATACTATAGTTAGCCTTTTTGTAATTGTATGAGATGAATATGTATGAACAATAGCATTCCAATTTATATGAATTTAAGTAATCAAATTTTATCTTTAGCTTGGACGCCGCTCAAAAGTGCTATTTATGTTACCAAAAAAGTGACGTCCAAGTGTTAACAGAAGGCGTTCGAAGTGGCGATCAGTGCTAAGCAGATGCTTTTCGAAGTGGCGTCAAGTGCTAACTTGGGCGGTACTTCCATGTGACGTCGTCTAAACTATTCCTTGGACTTCCACTTCTTCATTCGACTTTTTTATGCGGTCTGGAGTTCTTTTTTGGTCTCGTCAAGTTCTTTTTGCTTAGTAGTGATTATGCATTATATAAGCGACAATCTATCTCACTCGCTTTATAGTTATGCGTTTAGTCCAAAAAAATTATTTTTTAGTTGTCGTTTGAGCTTAATAAAATGATATTTTTACATTCAATATTTTTTTTACTATTTTTATCTTGAAATAAATAACCAACCAATGATATTATTTCGATTGATTGTTATTATATTTGATACTTTTGATTACTTTTTATTTCGCTTGAATTGTACGAATGGCTAAAAGCAGTATTAAAAGCGGAGGATTATTAAAGTAAGTATTTGATCCTCCAACGACAGACGAGAAAGTGTTATCATAACCAAATTATTAGTGATTCATGATTTATTATTTCGTTTCAACTTTATTATTTGATTGTATGACAGTGGGATTGAAAACAACAAGCATTGACCATAAAACACTCAAATAACAAATCTAACCCCATCACAACGACCATGCATCATTATATAAATCCATCCATATATACCAGACACCACTTCCCTTATGTGTGGGTCAATCCTGTTCTTACCCTGTTTAATTTAATTTACATACCATTAGAAAAATTATTTATTACCAATAACTTATCCCAAAACTTCCGTGTATTGTTAGGCTTGTCATTAAAGAGTTAACAATCAATATGCATGCTTATTAGTTTATTTGTAGATTTACCATGTGCTAGACAAAACATGTTTTACCTTTGATAATAATGAAATAAAGACAAGATTTGTAAATTTATTGTCTCATAATTAGAGTGTAATTATAAAGAGCAGTCACATGATGATCTTAATCGAACATCTATCCAAGCTAAGATAAATAAAAACAACATAATTTACATGTTCATTAGGCTATAGTATACAGTATCCAAAGTAATTAATAAGGCAAAAATAGGATATAAATGAAGATATCTATATTACAATATAAAACTTAATGCGATGGGAATCCTATGATCAACTTGAATTTCAGTTTTATCAAACATGTCCTAACTGGCTAACTCTCTTACCATTCACCTTTTTTTTTTCTAGAAATAAGAAAAAGCTCAGAGTTAAAGTGATACGTTAACAAAGAAAACCAATCAAATAATGCATGCATATGTGATAGGATTATCCTATGATTAATTCACTTATATGGTAGACCATTTCTGTAGTAGTGTATATAGGCAATCAATAGCAACATAAATTCATACTTCATAGTAATAATAATCACCACATATATTATCTTCATACATACCATGTATAAATTGATCGACAAATACACACTAATAATACACATCTATATATATAATTTTAACGTTCCATTATTAATTTTACAATTCTACACGAAGCAAACGTTTAAACAGATCAAAAGCAAAAATAAAATAAAAAGTATTGCTAACAATGCAAACTCGATGAGTACGTAGAAACAATATTAATTTTAGCCAAGGAAAAAGTTGACTATAGTCTATAAATAGAAAAATTGTAGTGATCCGACACCATATACTATATAGTTCCAGCTACCATATTTTCCGGTTCCGATGAAGCTCCAAATCAAATGAGTCTACCTGTTTGATATAGGGTTTGGTCCACTTGGTACTTCATGTTCGGAAGCTTCAAACTCTCCTTTAGCATATGTTGATTTTGACTTCTCCTTTCTCTTTCTTGGTTGCAAATCCATAGTCCTTGTTTGAGTGGAAGATGAATCTTGGAGAAGTTTTCTGCTTAGATTTATTGTTGACGAAGATGTGGAATATTGGTATGATGAAGAGTGACAAATAATGACCATAAAAATGAAGAGAAATCCAAGAAAAATAATGAAAAGGTTTCTTGATTTTGATGATTTATTGAAGCTATGAGAAATGGGAGTATTTGTTAGTTTAGCCATGCAATTTTGGAATAAGAAAATACCACCCTCCAAAGAGTAGATGAGAGTTCAATATCCATGAACAAGTTACATTATTCAAATAACATACGGATTATTATTCAACGCTAATAAGAATATAAGATAGAAGAGATGCTTGACTACTAGAGGCTAGCTAGAGGACAGGTGACAAGAGAAGGCAAGAAAAAGGAAAAAAGGAAAGATACAGGACAAGGAGGTTCAGGTTTTAGTAAAAGTGGAAAGAAAAGGGGTGATTTGAAATTCGATACACATTGTTTAAAGTTGGAACTCAGCTTATGTAAAGAAAGCTTATACTTTTATATAAATCAAAAGTATAATTTGATTATGTAAATAATAATTAATTATTTTCATAATTGATTTATATTTTTTAATATTTTTTAACTTTTTGTATTTCAATGTATCTTTTTATAATCTCAATATAGTGTTTATTGCTTGTAAATCACTTTTGATGCGAATGATCGTATTTTTGAACGGAGGAAGTATATACTAATGCAAAATATATGTGCGTTGCGCAGTAGTATTTGTCTTTATTTATTGAGTTAATAAATAAAATAATTAATATACATAAATTTAAATTATATGATTTATGTATAATTCATTTAATGTTTATAATTATATGATCCTTATAATTTTAATAATATAATTTTAATAATAAATTTAAAAGTTTAGTTATCCTTACTACTCTTCATTTTCAAGGTTTAATAACTACATTATGTAATTTTATTTATTGATAAAAAATATGGGCACTTTCTCTTTTAATAAAAAATTATCTTATGTTATTTATTTATTGTTAAAAAAACACTCACTTCTCAATTAATTAGTAGTATAAATTATTCATAGTTATGTATTTCCATTTTGTTTTATGCATTTATTTTAACATATTTTTAATTGATGGTGAATAATAATGTTGCACAAAGATTGAATAATATCGAGATAGTTGAATTTCTCTAATTTTAACCACATAAAAATAGCCAAAGAGGCCACACATTAGATATTACATTACAGAATGTGAAATCATCCAAATGAATGAATAAAGATGACATATCTCTTTTAAAACTATATCTTGTGCAATAATGTTTAGATAAAAAGTTAAACCTCAATAGTATATATATGCGATTAATATTACTTGTGAAAACTTTTTAAAATTTTTGACATAGAATTACAACTTTAATATAAAGATTCCTGAGAAGTCATTCAAATAGAAGATGAGAGTAACGATTTGTACATCGAATGTTCATCAATAAAGTGGATTATATACCTATAATATACATATTCATCCATGTATTTTCTAGACCATAATATCGATGGATTATATTTCATATAGAGTAAAAACTAATATAAGTATTATTATGACAATGTACTCTTATTTAGTTTGATAATTACTAATAATGGAGTGTTAAATAGTGGTGAAAATTGAATTTTTTTTTATAAAAAAAAAATTCATATATTGAATCAACTCTAATTAGTTATTACATCTATAATTTATAGATAAAGGTATTTTTATTTTAAGCACAAAAAAATTAAAATATCCAAATCTATTAATCCTCCATACTAAATGATTGTCATGCTTGATTTAAATGCTCCAAATTGATAAACTTTTACGCCTTCATCGATAAACATAATTTTGATTTGAATAAAATTTAATGTCAATATTAAAAGTAAATTGAAAATATTATTATTTTATAATTTTCAACAAATACTACAGCAAAGAAATAAAAATATTTGGTTTATTCTGTCATTGAAAATCCAGAATTTGGCTTGTGATAGTTTATTGGGAATGGAGGAGTATTAGATAATATATGAGATTGACACTTTTGTTTCTCAATTATTGAAATGTAATACAAAATATCACATAATAGACTCAGATATATAACCTTTAGTAATTTTTTTGGATTAAGAAAGTATTTTTCAATTAATTGAATAATTATCGCCTAGAAAATACTATGAGTGAACTAATTCTGGATGCATTAAAATAGAATTTACTTATGACAAAAAATCCCAACACTATCCCCATTATTATATCGTACTTTTTATGCATTTGAGTAGCGATGTTAGTGTTATTTTTTATATAATTGAATGAAAGATGTTGATAATGAACATATGGTAATTAGCATCTGACAAGAAAGTAATAAATACTTGCACATAATTATAAGAAGTAGATAACTCAATTATGTTTGAATTGTTACTAAAATTTTAGTAAAAAATTTAAGAGTGATTAATTATTGAATTGTTAGAGGAATCCTTTTTCATTTTATAAACATATTTTCTGATGAAATATTATAACTAAAGGATAATATAGTAATTAATAATGTAGAAAAAGGAAGAAACACAACTCACAAATGATGAAACCTTTCATCCTTAGGGGCCCTACGCCGCCCCAAAACCCACGAACAACACGTGGGAGGTAATCGCGTGATATCTTCGATCTCCGATGCATTGGTCTTCTCGTTTACCACTGCAATTTCAGGGATCGAACACATCCCTTTTGGGGTTGAATCCATGTCAATCGAGAAAAGTAAGGTAATGGCAGCTCAGCCATGGCGTGCGGGGGTTAAAACTAAGATATGGTAAACTTTTTTATAGCGGCCCCGGTCCGGCTGATGCGACCCGTGCCCTCAAGCGAAGAGTTTTAGGAGACAGTTCGGCATGCGAGAGATTCTTGAACTCTTCTCGGTGATATCCAACACATGCCATTAAGGCAACAGTCCCGGACGGGAAGAAGCATTTTATAAATAGAGGATTGTGAAGCTGATTCTGACTGGAGTTAATATTTTTTATTAGTATATTTTTAGTGAACCTACTGATCAGCTAATCAATTTTCTGATAACTTATACTCCCTATATCAAATAAAAATTTGTACTCAAGTCATCAACATTTACCATCCATGAATTATTGACTTACATTTTTTTATTACGAAAGGTAACTTTATTTGTCATTAATGTTGGAAAACCCCAAATGCAGTGATTTGTAAAATCAACAATGGCCCAACCTAGCGAAATCAGCGGTTTCTAATAGTCTAATAGGAGAATCTTTGTTGGAAAGAAATGGAGAAATAAAGAAGAAAATAGATTAAAGGGAAGGTGGGAAATGGAGATGGCTAATGGCTTTTTCTTTCTTGGCTGGTTGCCCAAGAAATCTTTCTTTGACTTGAAAAAACTATATGTTACAGAATTGCATTCTCCTTATTTGCTTTTGTATCACATGACAATCGCATGGTTCATTAAAGTAGTACGTACTATGTTAAGATACCTTCTTCATTTTTTATTTTTTATTTTGCCTAAAGGTAAAACTAAGCATTCTTTCAACCAAAAGACTTGATTTTTAGATAGCAATATCATATCTTGTTCGTCTTATTGTTTTCATAAACAATATGGACTATATATTATACACCTGGAGTCTACATCTAGCAATACTGTATATAGAGAAGTCATAAATGAAGTGTACCAAGTAAACAATAATGTAACCAAATTCTTCATCCATGACCCCTAGCTCCTTTAATATTACGTCAAGGCACATGAAATTCAGCAGCTAAAATAGAACTTTGCAAAGAAAATAACCTTACTTATTATGTCGATTATCTAGATCTAGAATGCCTTATATAAAAAATCTGTTTATAATTATATGTAATCATTTAAATGATTGTAAATAATAGGGAGTAATAAATATATACTCCTTATCTACAATAATATAATGAATCAAGCAAATTAAACAAGCCAAATTGGGAACAAGATGATGCTGTTGATTTAATCCGACGGAGTGAATAGTTTCATATTTATATGGTGGATATTTCCATGATCTCAATGTATTCTCTTTGAAAAGACAACTCAAATACAAAGTTTATGCCCGATATAAATGAATAATAAAATGAAGTAGCTAGTAGGTGTAATGAGAAGAACACGTCAAAATTCCAATCTTTTCAATGTGGAAAAAAGAAGCAAATTCCTATTCTCCCCAGTAAAGAAAATGCATGCCAATATGCAAAGCTAGATTATATTTAAATCTCTTTTGGAATAATCAACTTTCAAAATTCTTGTCTTTTCCAATTATTTTAACGGACATCCTTGACTTATGATAAACCTATCAACTGATGATAGTACAATGATTATTTTTCTTCTTTGCCCATCATGGAAGTGCTCATCAAACAATCGTTTCAAATTAGAACAATGTTTGGCAAAAGTTTTCCAAGAACAAGTTACACTCTCCTTTATGTTGGTAGATATATCTAATAATGTAATAGGACTCGATTAACCAAATTTATTACGAATTGTTCATATATGAGTGATTTAGTTGATTTTTTAATGAGTTCAATGAACATTATTACGGAGTATAATTTTCTCGATATTTCAATAGCTTCTTGTTACAATATTATATAAATTTATTTAATTGTTTTATTTGTTTATAATTAGTTTAATAAGCTGTTAATTGTTGTGGAATGGAGTGACGTGGTCTCCTCCCTACAGTAAATGATCAAGCTGGCAGAGGCAGTTAATAGATTAGCAGGACCCAGAGATCTTCATATATGTACGCAAGCCATCTTTTCATTCAATAATCATGGCTTAATAATGGAAGGATAAAGATTTCACATTGTACTCCATTTTATCATTTAGGGGAAATTCATTGTTTTATAGAAGTGATGTCGTGACAGTAAAAGTGCTTATTGATCATCGTGCTTAATTCTGACTGTTTTTGATTGCAACTTCAGCCCCGTACCCCACCACCATCATCACAACCTCCCGACGCAGTCACCATATCCATCCACCACCTTCAACCAACTTCTTCATCACTAAGGAAGCTGGATCAAATTTCTTGCAGAAGGCAAAGATAATTTCATCACCATGGATCAAATTTGTAGAGATGAATTTCAGCAATAATAGGGACAGATATTGGATGTCCAAAATATTTTGTGCAAAGATAATTCGTTACTAACTCCTCGAGTCCTCGTCCGTTGGATGGAACCTGAACCATTCATTTGCTTGCTTCTCCAAATATCTTCACTCCTCTTTAACTCTTTAATTTATAAACTTTGTTTATTTTTCTTCAATAATGATTTGAACAGGTGCAGAGAGTTTGAGGGTTCGTTCATGAAGTCCTTAAGGAGATGCTGAAGTTTGGTATTGGGGTGTGTGTTAGAGGAGGGAGGAGAAGAGGGTATAGGGACTTTTGTTTGTAGTACTAAAGGATTTTCCTTGAGCTGTTATAAATACTAAACCGTTGAATCAGTTGTCACATCATTATTTTTCATCTAATAATTAATTACAATAGTCATTATAGTCATTTCGAGATTTAATGTTTGGTATTAAGGATTCCATTCATGTGATTGCTTTCCATAACAAAAATTCCTTAATTTCATCGATGATTTGGTTTGAATTAATATAATTTAATCACTTCATTATCTCATTAAGCAGAGAAATAGTAATTTACTCACAATAATTGTGAAACAAATCTGAAACTCCACCAGCTGACATTACATGCCCAACTTCTCAGCCTCACGTGATCTTTATCGTTCGGGTAGGACGTGCATCTTATTTCTCTGTATTGACGAAAATGAGTTAAATCGAATGCGTATAAATGCTTTAAGGTTGACATTTGTTTTGGAATGTTGATGCTCTTTGTCTGACTTCTTCTATTTCCCTGCCTAGATGGTGGTCAAATATATTCATAATATCATAGCTAATTTGATTGGTGATTTGGTGGTGAATTATCTCACCACCAAAAAAAAAATCTCACAATTTTTAGATTTTTTTTTTTAATTTCAAATTATCTTCCAATACCACCTTATTTCTCTGTGTGAATAGTTTAATCAAATGCATATAATTGGTGATTTGGTGGTGAGTTTTTAGAATATTTTGAAGATTAAAATTGTTATTAAAAGATTCTTCGATTCAACCCGATTATAATTCATTTGTTTCAATCAATTTTGGTTTCTTGTTTTTTCTTATTTTGCTCCTCCTTTTTTTTTATAATTTGTATTCATGGATGTTTTTTATTTCGTTCTGATGTTTTGGCCATCAATGTGTTTGCACGTGGTTAATGTTCATTAACCATGTTTTTGTAAAATTGGCGTTATATTTTGAAAATGTATGTCAATTTAGCCATCAATGTATTTGTACTTGGTTAATATTAATCATGTTTTTATAATTTATTAACGTTTTTGAAATAATATTAATTTAGCATTTAGAACCAATAATCTGCATTTAGTGCAGTTAGCTGATCGTAGTTATAAATGGTCAATAAATTTGTGTCGGTCAGTGTGTTTTGTGGTTATTATGTCGATTTTGCGCTACAATGGTTAGTTGTTTCCGGTTATATTTTTTTAAAATATTTTTATGTATATTTTCTTTTTATGTTTTTTTACTTTATAATAATATTATTATATATTTTATTTGATTTTGTAAGTAGTGATTGCTATTAAATCAATTTTCTATATTTTAGTATTTAAAACTGACTTTGGAGTGTTTTGGATATTACAGTTTGGTTACATAGAAAAGAATCATTTTTGTTGTTCTTCTACTACGGTTCTTTTCTTTCGGATAATAGAGATTGTTTGATTTTGGAAAGATTTTTTGATTTTTTGTTTTATTGAAATTTGGTATTGGAAGTTATTTTTATGTCATAAATTAAAATCCTTGTATTTTAGGAACATTTTATTGTCAAATTTGAATGGAGGAGTTAATGTAGGAGTATTATTTTTTCATGTTTGTTATTAGATGAGTGAAGTGACTTATTTGTCGTTTTAGTATCACAGTCTTAAATAATAGAACTAATACTAAAATGTCGGACTTGGGTAAGGGCTTGTTTGGAGAAGATGATGGGCGAAGGGATGTTGAGTTATTTTTTTATTTATGAAATGAAAAATGCCCTTAAGTCGGAGAAAAAACATCTAAAATTGATGGAATGACATGGCTTTGCTTTCTGAAAAACGTCGTGTCGAAAACAATGTGGTTGAAGCAGACAGGATTTTTTAACAAGCATTGGTAATCTCCGGTGCCATTAAAACTCTTTTCTAATCAATCATTTACTCTCTTTTGATAATGTAACTTTTTGTATTCTAACTCTTTGAAATTTTTAACTTTTTTATTTATTTAATTATATTTTTATTTTTATTTATTGGGAAGTTACCTTCAAGTAGAAAATGATAAAACGTTATGACTTTATTGAACTAAACAATGAAACAAAGGAGGGAGTATCATTATACATTCTCAAGTATGACGTTTAAACATATACTACCAATGTGGTAACTAGTCGCTATAATTATTTCGAATTACTATCTCCTTTCAAATTAAAGAAGTACGGAGTATTTACTTTCGTACGTAATGGTGCAAAAGAAGGAGAATAGATATTAGATACCTTTTGTATTCAAAATCCATCTAGAATAGAACGCAACTCAAACTCGAAGCTAAATCTATGAGAGAGATTTACAATTTTTCATGTAATTGGTACCGTACAAAAGGAGCCTTAAATCCAAAGTTTCAAATGCATCTGTGTTGCCATCCTAATACAAATGAAGCGAACGCCAAGAACTGAATAAATTCCGAACAGCAAGAATAACCTTCGACCTACTCAAGTTAAGAACTGAGTAAAAGATTTTAACAAGATGTAGGAGAAGAAGATATTAAAAATTAGTGCAGAAACAAATGGAGTCAGAGCACTTTCACGTTTTATTTCCAACGCAGGGACTCTCTGATGCCAGTATAAATGAGACCCAAAGATCGGCCAATTAAAGAAACAAGGAAGAATGAAATGGCATCGCTAATTTTAGCAATGACTGTTCTCACCACTGGCATAGCAATATCAGACAATTCTAGGAATAAACTGAAGAAGTACCTCCTGCAGATCAAGAATTGTCAAGACATAATTAATACAGTAATACTTTTTGCACGAGCTATGGAGAAACAAGAATGGGAAACGAACACAGATTACAATAAGGTACTTGGACTGCATCAAGTAAACAAGGAACTAATGTGATCGGTCCATTAATGAAGATGCGACATGCAGATGGAGTGATGGACAAATGAGGGAATGTGTATAAAGGTACAGAACTAACCACCCAGAAAGCGCACGAAGTTCCTTGATTCGCTTAACAGAGACAGACATCTGGCTTACTACGACAGTATATAGAGGCTTCGGTGTGGCTTCAGACCTGTACAATCTAAGCTTCTTCCACCAGTTAAAGTTTGCATCATCGGCCTTCCGAGATTCATCAAATATCATACTTTGAAAAGTATAAAGTTCAAACCGGTCTTCGTACATGGATACAATTGCTTCCATGTTCTGATGCAACCACTGATGCAATGCCACCTGTTGATAAGATTGATTGTCAAAATTTAGCATCAGCCAAAATGTCTCATGATTCAGTTGTCTGATTATTTGACTCTCCTCCAAAATCAGAAGTATAATTTAGCATCAGCCAAAATGTCTCATGATTCAGTTATTGGGCAGCCATGAAGGTGGAAAAAATGTCACAAAAAAGGAGAATGTCTAGAGAAAATGAATATTTATTTTGGCAATATTATTCGAGTGTCATTAGCAATTAAGGGAACATTATTTTAGTGGCATCTCTATTCAGTCAGAACACCCTGTCATAACTTGCTGATCCAAACAGATACTTGAATTCCCAAGATTCTTGCATACCGGAAACCTCTACCATAACACAATGCCTATTTTGTTTTTCCATTATTTTACACCTTTCAATCTGATAGCAGATAAGATGGTGATTTGATATGGTCAAACTTTTGACTAAGTAAAGGAAGAAATCATAGTCCTCTCTTCCAAGTTGAGATTGACACGAGGCAACTCCAAGTACCTATTTTGTTCATTTTTATAATTACCTCATTTCGTAACTTCTGAAGGGCTCTTGTTGACAGAGTGCATAAACTTATACCAAGGCTGTTTACTTCATTTGACATGCTACTGTCAACAGATACAAGCTCCAAGTACATGTTCGCAATGCCATCAGCCAAAGTGATCACCAAATCCTCCAATAAGTCGACTGAGTGCTTGGAGAGCAAGTCATGGCCATAATAGTTGTTCTCCCTGTTCAAATGGAAGAAGTTCAAGAGTAAGTTATGAAACATGTATGTGAAAAGATTGGCATGAGTAACACAGTAAACCAGAGAAGAAGCTACCAATTTTACCTTATAAAACCAAACCGAAGGTAACATATCAATTCCAGATAGAGGTCCTCCTTTCCTGACTTTTTTATGTTTTGCAAAATATTGTCATATCCATTGAATTTATCTACCATCATAGTAAATAGGGCCTGATTCCACGAACAACCCAATAAACAAGGGAATGAACTACATCAGTATTTGTAGTAAATTAGCAGAAAACATTTCTTGCATCACAATGTACCTTGTCATATTTGGTACTTTTAAGGCGAAGTTCTTCTTCCAACCAAGTCATGCACAAAGGTCGACACGAATCTTGAATTATACTCTTAAAAGTAAATTCTATATCCTTAATACTAACAGTATCAGACTTCCCGGAGACATTGTGCACCTACACAAATCAATCATCCAAACAAATACTGTCAGTGAAAATTTAAAGGCTAAAAGAAATCCATTTTCATCATTCTTCCAAAACAAAGTTATAAATACAATTTACACAGGAAATCTTTTTTTTAATCCATCTTCATTTAGCTGTGCAACATAAGAAAGTAGGTATATACTGAAATATAAGGATTCGGTTACAATTATATAACATGAAAATATTATTACAAGCAGAGTGAGTATAAGAGAAGGCCAAAAATAGTCTAAAGCATCATCGGGATTTGAAGCAATGAATCAGGCAATTACAAAACATGCTAATTCTCTATAGTCTACACTTTTGCTTGTAGCATCTGAATATATAATTTCTGGCAATTCAGATGAGTTTTTCTTTTTAATCATAAAAGAGGATTCTTTTTAAACAACCTATGAATGACCATAGAGATGATAGAGATTGTGCCTGCCTGTTTCCTGAGCCACTGAAAACAAGCCCATAACAAACGCAGCTTTGGTCCCACAGCTAGAGCAGACAAACTAGAAGGCCGCTTCTCATTAGATTGTTCAATTTCCGAAACTCTACCAGCCACGTCACCTTTATCCATGGCCATCACAGAATCTGACAATTTTCTCCCAACAGTATCCCAGGCTAATCGTGAATCATTTTCACTATTATCCTCCAGGGTACTGCAACAAGGATAGATATTCATTGGCTATAACCATTTTTTTGGACTCCCATAACTTCAGTGCCAATCCATAAAATTTTCAAAACAAGAATGATCACCCCAGTAACCTTTCTTACCTACCCGGATAGCAAGAACTTTCAGTGAGCACTTTATCAGCAGAGTTGCTCTTCCGGTAATTAGAGAAACCCCCCTCCACGGGTATTACTCCAACCATGTAAGTGAGGAACATGCTTGTCATCAGAAGCCCTTGATCAAACAGATAAATCCAGTTCGGGATTGGAGCAGCATTACTTTGAAGAGAACCTAAGCAATAACAATGTAGAGCTCTCTCCTTGTGCAGTTTGCGTTTCTCAATGGCTGGGCTGAGTACACTTAACTTGGGCGCATTACAATAGAGAATTCGAGTATTTTTGCAAGGTCCAGATGAGAACTTCCTAGAACAAGATAAATAGTATCAGGCTGGCAAACACAAATCAATATTTTAGCTTTGTTTGGAAAGGAATTTAGCGAAGCTTAAATGAGCTGCACAGGATAATAATTCAGTGAAAGAGGTACCTTCGAGTTTTGATTTTCAAGTTCACTTGTACAAGTAAAGGCCGATTCAACAAATTGCCATGAGTGTGCGGATTAAAGTGCGATGAAAATACCACATGCTCTGCCATTTAGGTTTGTATCCACTAGCAGTAAAAACAATCTATTGGATGTTTACATGTTGGATCAAATTGAGAACTGCGGCAGAGGCATAAGAACACACATTCGTTAATGACTTCAGACAATTATATTGAATGCATTATATGTAACCAATCTTATAGTGCATCTAAAGAGGCTATTGCCTAAGCGGGGTAAACGGCGTCAATTTGTACCTATATAATAATACTCCCTCCATTTTTTTTATTTTAGTTGTCAGTTTTAGCCTAAATTTTTTGTTTCAAAATAGTTGTGACTTTAGCATAATAAATTACACTATTACATTTTCAATATATTTTTTACTACTTTTTATCTTTAAATTATCAACTAACCAATCATATAATTTCAATTAATAGTCATTCAACATTTTCAATGTAATTTTTTATTACTTTCTCTTTTCATTCATCAATGTGCAAATGCAAATGGCTAGAAAAACCAAAAAATGGGTAATAACTATTCAAATAACAAATTACATCATATATTGAAAATTAATGAAATTTATTAAGCATTATAAAAGTCAACTTCAAATGCAATAAAAGTGTGAAATTACAAAGACCCTAAACACGAGGGGGGAGGATTAAGTTAATTAGGCGTATCGGAGAAGGAACGGAGAGGGGAAAGGATGAGTGATTGTGATAATAGAATTTCAGCTTTTAGTCTTTGTGGAATTTGCAAAACTGGACAAATTTATGGGAAAATAATTAATCCTTGGTTCATACTAGTTCTCTATAATAGTAATTTGCACATAAATTTAGAAAATGAAAAAATAGTCAAAAAATATATTAAAAATATAAAATGATAATTAAAAAAATATATTAAAAATATAAAATTATAATTTTATATGTTAAAAAGACTAGTAATTTGAAAAAAAAGAAAGTCTAAAAAGACCACTAAAGTAAATGAAAGTAGAGCTATTTTTATTGGAAAGTGGATGAATGGGCTTTTCTTTGGTTGGCCTTAAATTATCAAGGCCCTACACTATTTTGGCACTGCATCAGTGCATAGTACTTGGATTGTGTAATTTCTCATAATATCAATTGGTTTTAAATAAAATATCATGAATTCTTAACAATATACTCCATCCATTTTTTTTTAATTATCATTCTAGTAATTTTCACTTCAATTAAGAATTCATTGATAATGAATGACATTTTACATATATATTTCTAATTAATGAATCAAATAACAATTTAATGAATGTATTTAGTATTAGAAGATTTTATACATATATATTAAATAGAGCTTAAAATGAAAAAGCAAATCAGATAATGTATTGGAATTAGAAATGATAAAGTATTTTAAAAGCAATTTTTATTACTAGGCTGTGACAACTGACAGTAAAAAAAATGGAAGGGGTATAGTTCTTATTTGATATTACTTTGAAGTTGACTTAATCCTAATTTGTTATTTGTGGCGGAATTAGAAATTTTATGTATAAATGACGAATGAATTAATATTATAGACAAATAAAGGAAAATATAAAAATATAGATAGAGGAACAACATAAATTTTAAATAAATGAATGGTAGGACTATTAACTCCTCTTGCACCCCTTAATTCCTCCACTGCTTGTAATAACATATTTAACATGTTTAAACTCTAGCGGACTCATTACTTGTTAGTGGTTCGAGTCCATCTCCCCACTATTGATAGTCTTTTAGAAAACAAAAAGAAAGGATGAATTTCTGTAGAAAGTAAGGTCCCTTTTTCATAAACATTTGCATATGGAGATTCATGTGATAATCATATTCTAAGAAATAACATTAATGTATGATGGGCATCTAATGTTCAATCTTCAATGGGTACACCGCGGTCATTGACATCAGTGGAGGAAGGTTGTACGCTTGAGACAGCTGGAGGTACATATTCTGGAGAGGCTGCTTTCAATGCGCTTGATGAAGTCTCAGGGACACCATTACCATTAGTCGACATTTCTACTGTGGATGACTTTGGAATTATCCCTTGTGCTTCCATCGCTTCACGTGCAGCAACTTCTTTGGCTCGTTTAGCTCTTTCTAGCACTTCATCCTGCAGATGACAATAATAACATCAGGAATGCCTCATCAAGTGCTGATATTGGCAATCACTGCCAAGTTCAGATGGATTTAAACAAGATTGCTCTTAGCGTAGCATCATTATGTTTATCAAAATTACAGGCATTCAAAACTATTCCTGGGAATTTAATTAGGATGATCCTGAAGCTCCGATTGATGCTCTTAGTCTGACAAAAGAATGTTATAAGGAAATACAAAGATTTCGACATTCGTTTCAATTCCTCCAGCCATCAATCCCAATTCCCAAAACAAAACTTTCAGATTTACTACTCGGAAGTGTGTTATCAATGTAAACATCCATAGTTGAGTTTCAACACGGAAAGAAGGTTGTATACATAATCAATTGCACTATTCCCTTCTTCCTAGCAATAACTGAATACCTGAAACTCTTGAACTTGCTTTTGTTGTTCAGCTTGCACCCTGCCAACTGTGCTCAGGAACTCCCCAACAGTAGACTCGATACGTTCGCTTAGAGCCTCGGCCAGAGCCTTCCCAAGGAAAAATGCATCCAGGACACTCTTGCTTTCATTTTGACCTGCAAAACATACAACCAAGCTCATCACACTCTAGAAGAAACCAGTGAACAAATTCAAATAACTCAGTAACAATGGCAAAATATAACAATTGGAAACCCCAACAATTATTATTTTTATTTAAATAAATAAGTTTAATGTTACATTCGTTCAAGATCCGTCACTAATATAAACTACTAAGAAAAAAACAAATTATATGTTCATCTACCTCCAAATCAACAAATAAATAAGTAATTATAAGTGTATAAATAGTTGAAAGTTGAATACCAGGTGAGGTGTTACTGTTACATCTGAAAGTACTCCTCGGAAATAACTTAAGACATGAAACGACATCGTATTATTAGGGGGTGAATAGGGCTAGTTATTAAGAACTGAAGATAAATTGATGATTCTGTGGCGAGGATGTTGTAATAGAGTTTGGGAAAGAGAGTGGTAATAAACTCCCTCATTTCAACTATTTTCTTTAAACCTTGCTGTTCTTATGCTCTAGCCTATAGGTGTTGAATATCACTACTTTCGATTCTTACAGAATACATTAAATAGAGATTAATTAAATTTTGAGTTGGCTTTTAAGTGCGAACTTTTATGCTAATATAATTTAGTCTTAATTATCGTTGATCTAATTAAGTCTGCATGTGATTAATCAATCATGATGTGGGGGAGGTTATTCGAAGATGTCTCGGAGACAGTCAGTATGGCAAATATAATACCAGACACGACCACTTTGAATCAGCCAATGATTCTGTCTTCTTGCTTAGGATCGAACCAACGTCAAATCTTGGCATTCTTGTATGAGAAATGACCAGATGTCGTACGAGATGTCTATAAATTAGTTGATTTGGTGCTAACTATGTTAACATGGGTATAGTGCGTATGTCTTTCGAATGCTTAAACGTTTGAATATATATCTTTCTGAAAGCTCTTTAATTTTAGAAGGGCCAATGTGTTTTAAGTATATATATTTCAGATAAAACCCCAAATTGTTAGCTCACCTAACGTCAAATCCTTATGATTGCTCGCTAATATATGGAGTATTATATTATCAATCTCTTTTATTAATGTTAATTACCACTCAACTAAGACTTATGGCTACTTTACCCGAGTTGTACTCATCATAGAATAGTGTTTATAGTGAAAGTACTATAATGCCCCCTATATTTAAATACTAATTGATTGAAGGAGTACAATTAGGAACAAATAATTATTTAACAACTGGCCTCTCTCTGTTTAAACGATGGAGGCGAGCTAAAACTTTGAGCTTGACTGTTGCCACAAGTTCAATTTAGTAGGATGGGAATGTTAATCTCAAGAGCAATCTACAAACTCTTAAATGCGGTGTGGGTTTAATCTCATAAAAAGGGAACATTGTATTGAAATAATTAAAAGAAAAATTTAATGCCATCGTTGAGGATTGCGATTAACTCATTTACAGTTTCACGTTTACATGTCGTCCCCGCCTAATCACGCGTAGTCTTTTCCTACTCCTTTCTCTCTCTCTCCGCCTCCATTAAAAATCCAACTTTCAAATCGTACCAAAAACATTTCAAATTATTTCTCTTTTCCTACCCCATATATATTCTATATTACTCCGTATAATATTAGATTTTAAAAAACCAAAAGAAAGTGGACAACAAAATGGGACAACAATCGTTGATCTACAGTTTTGTAGCACGAGGAACAGTGATATTGTCGGAATTCACAGAATTCAACGGGAATTTCGCAAGTATTGCTGCTCAATGTCTCCAGAAGCTTCCTGCTACTAACAATAAATTCACATATACTTGTGATGCTCACACCTTCAACTACCTTGTTCAAGATGGCTTCAGTTACTTCCACTTTAATCTCTTTTTTTTTATATTGTAGATCTGATATTGATTTAGTTATGTTGGGTTTGTTTTCTGATTTGCTAGAGTTTTTTGTGATATGGAGTTTGATGAAGTTGGATTTGATTGATATATGAAATGATGGATTATTTGGTATAGACTATATAAATACTGCTAGATTAAGTTAGTAGATCGATGTTTTCAAATTGAGGAAATGAAAGATTAATGATTACTTGAATTTCTTTTGGTTTGTTTTAACGATTTTTGTTTTGTGAGTTGGGAGATTTTGGTTTAGCTGAAAATGTTTATTGACTGATCTGATGTGTAATCCTTGCTAGTATGGTTTTGTTTTATGTAGCTAGCTATTAGTTTGGGATTGGTCTTGGATTGTAATGACTTCTTATGATGTTGCTAGCGTTGCGTGGGTATTTAGGTAGTAATTGCTGATGACTGATCAGTTGATGGCATGATGCAATGTGCATCTGGATCCCTAATTTAGAAAATATGCAGAAATCGTTTCAATGTAAACAATTTCAATGTACCATGGATTATGTTTGATCAATGGATACTCGTTGGTTGGTAATGACATTTTAATGTGTTCTTAGCATCCTGTCGTGCTATTGTTGGGTTTGCTCTTGCTTCTGTTAACTTGGTATGATTGATGACTTAGTGATTTTTCAATTGGAATAGTTTAGACAGTCCTTACGATCAATGTAGTTATTTTAGACGGGTTGATTTACGAACATGTCTTCGCTCAGCTATCTGCAATGGAATAGCTTTGTCAAATATAATATCCAATGTCCTAGGCCCAAGTGGTTTTTTCTTGAGTAGTTGAGTTATTAGACTTACCCCCTTTTTTGTCATTTCACAGCGTACTGTGTTGTGGCTGTTGAGTCTGTTGGCAGACAGCTTCCGATGGCATTTTTAGAGCGAACTAAGGAGGAATTTACTAAGAAATATAGTGGTGGGAAAGCAGCTACAGCTGTTGCCAATAGCTTAAACAGAGAATTTGGGTATTCTCGTTATTCTTAATATATGAAGCATGTATTCTATCCTGCTACTGATTGAGTGTAATTTTTGTTGTGGTTCTCTTGATGAAAAATGATAATTTCAGGCCCAAGCTGAAGGAGCAAATGCAGTACTGTGTGGATAACCCAGAAGAGATCAACAAACTTGCGAAGGTGAAGGCTCAGGTTTCAGAAGTTAAGGGTGTGATGATGGAAAACATAGAGAAGGTAAGAAGACCAACATATGTGTTGTGTATTTGAATTATAATGATGTTGTACGAGGGTATTAATTGTCCAGGTTCGTTTTCGACAAAGAACTAAAAATATTGTTTTTGTGCAGTACGTGTAATGAAATTTTGTTTTGTTGAAGGTTCTTGATCGTGGAGAGAAAATTGAGCTACTTGTAGATAAGACAGAGAATTTGCGATCCCAGGTTTGTGTTTCAACCCCACAACCCATCCTCCAATATAAATTCACATTTTAAGTTTCTGTAATTTAAGAAAGGCATTGGAGTTGAGAGCCTTGTGAGTTTAGTGAGCCTAATAAGACATACTTGGGTATTTCTCAAACTTGCAAATGTGACTGTTACGGTAGTATGCAGCAGTTATCATTCAATCATCAGTTAACTTTTACTCGTAGTAATAGCTAACTGATAACCAAATACTCCATTATCTGTAAGTATTATAAGTATCTCTTTTTATGCTCCTTGTTCATATGGAGGCTTTTGCTTGGTGATCTCTCCTTCTGTCTCTTTACTGCACTCCTGTAACATTTCCAGTAATGGATATTCACTAATACTTGCTTAGTAATTGTGTAATTAATATGCACTGTTGAACCATTGTAGGCACAAGATTTCAAAACGCAAGGAACCACGATGAGACGGAAGATGTGGTTGCAGAACACTCATCGTCCTGGGGATTATCTGGTTAAATGCAATTAGCATATGGTTTCCCCCCCCCCCCCAACAGCAATAGTCCTATGTTATGGGGTTCAATATTTGCCATGTATAATCACAATTAATTCTTCCTGTGGCTGCATTTTGCCAGGACTCTTTTTCATTACAACAATGCTTGCATGTATAATAGTAGTGTGTTCGACTGGTTTCAATTGAGTTTCATATGCAGTTCCATTTCTTTTTTTCACATTTTCAGCCGACCCTATTTTTCTATCAATATTTTTATGCACAGTATACAAACTCAAAATTTAATTGTATTTACAACTACAACAACTAAAGAGGGTAATGATTTTTTCACTTAGCACAAAAGTAATGACCAAGATGCAAGGGAAAAACTTTTGTTTCACATTTCCGGAAAGACCACCTATTTGTTCGTTTACCAGGTTCAGCACGAAATCATAAAGAAAGTCTACCGAGCATTTGGTACTGGCTTATAGTACTCCACAGTCCACACTACACCTCCTTATTATGATTCATTTTTATAATTCATACATTTCTATAATACATACAGGAAAACCCCTTTATGTTTACAGTTTACACATGCCATTGTGATGCTTATATAGACTTCTTTATCTAGTCACTATTCACTTAATTAGCAATTTAGCATGCTAATTGATCTGTGTAAGCAGAGATCTCTTCAAATATGGGAAGCCTTCTTGATCTCACAGGGGCCCATTCATTGATTAACCTATCCAACCCATCAACAAAATCATCTTCAATACTTAGGCCCGGAAGATTTGGAAAAAACTGCAAATGCTGCATTTCTTCAATTTCCAACATTAATTCCTCAGCTCTTTTTCTTGATTTTGCATCATCTGAACCTGGAAGTTTACCTTGTAAAACATCCTCAACAACTAATCGGGCCTCATCATATCGGGCTTGTTTGATGAAGCAATGGGCCAAGTTTGTAGCTTTATTTGCATCGGCATCTATCATTTGGGCCTTTCGGTATACTACCTCGGCGTTAATGTAATTCCCTTTTTGCATATAGGCCCAACCCAAATTACCCTATGACAATTGTTGATTGATCGAAGTGATTAGCATTTTCATGATTACTTACCAAGATAATTTTATGTACTTATAAGTGAGCAAAGTAATTTTGCATGCATGGAGTGTTACTTACCAAAATTCTGGCTGTTTCTTGCCTAACAGAAACTTGGAATTTCTTCCCATGAGAGCGAGCTGTTTTAGTTGGTTTCCCATTAAAAGCCTCCCCTTTGTATATTAACCGAAGCTTTCTTTTAAGCAACATTATTTGTTCATCCACTTTGCCACATTTCTGCAAAATCCATTCGATTTTAATATATGTATTCTCATCATGTTGCGAAATAAAAAATTTTACAGAAAACGGACAGACATGATACTAGACAAATAAAAGAAAACGCAAAATTGGAGCCGATGAAATAACTTTAAAATTTTTATTTTACAATTATTTGGTGACATTCTCAACACACCTCCTCTAGTTCCACTTAAGACAACAATATATACACACGTACCTTGTATAGGTCAATGAGGACATTGTCAAGTGATTCTAGGTTGCCAGTGCAACTTGACTTCATGCCTTGATTGGCTATTGGCTTCAGCTCTACCCAATTGTTTCATAACAACTGCCATGTCCTTAAGAGCACTATCCACTCTATCTCCTGCATTTATAGCCTTCCAAAACCATACTATTGCTCCCTCTGGATCCTTCTCAACTACCTGAACTACCCCACCATTCAAAAGATTCATACCACTAAATAATACTCCCTCTATCCCTTAATGTAAGGGATATTTTGCCATTTTTAGAAATCTCAAAACATATTTTCATTTTGACTAAATGTTTGTGAAATGAATGGAGGGAAATTTAAGTATGAGAGATAAATTTAAAATTTTATTAAAGTTTGTATAAAGTCAAATGAGAATTAAAAATTGTTATGGAAGAAGTATAGATAACACATGATAAATTTAATAAAAGTACAACTTAAATTTTCTAAAATGATTATTCAAACTTCGGAAACAGTCTTCTTGTTATCACTTGATTAATAAATACTAATATTGTTTATTATCCGGCCCCCTTATTCCATTTAGACTGAAGCCTTTTCAAAGGCACCGAAATATGTTAATGTTTTGATTTATCAAACATCGAGTTAAACTTAGATAGGAATAGGAATATCATCCATTATTACTCTTCATTATTGATGTAAAAAAAAGTAGCTAACCTGAGCATATTTGGCTCTACCATATGGACCATCTCCTGGAGGAACTTTGTGAATCAAATGGGAATAATCTTTCTCTATTGCTTTGTTTGGAGATGATGAAGAAGAGGCCTTGTTTAGCATACTAATTCCTTCCATTTTTTATCTTTCAAACTACCCTTTTTCCCCTTCTCTATCACAACACACAAAAGCTAAAAACCTTAATATAGCTATGAGAATTAAGTAATGTTATTGTACTAGGAGTAATCCAGTTTTTTGTTCCGTATAAATCTTGATTCAGGAGAGGCAAGAATGGTATATACAATACATTTTATTTGAAGATTCAAATGAAGAATGAACCTAGTCAATAACTCGTCTAGATTAGAGTTGGAGTATATATATATTATTGAGTGCGACATATTTTGATGATTGAGTTGGCAGTATGATTGATGCATGACTGTATTAGAGCCACACTTTCATGTTATTACTATATACTCATTTGGAAAATTTGATCATTTAATTGAAAATTACTTTACTAATATGTATTGAAAATAAATGATCAGGTGAAAAAAAAAGTTGAAACATTCTAGTATTAGGAGTTCCTTAATGTTTTGTTACTAAATAAGTACAACCTTTAGATAATTGATTCTTAAGCATTTTTGATCTAATAGTTATTAACACATAGGGACTTTTAGATCATTTTAGCTTCATAATTTAACTTCACTTGATATATATGGTCTACAATCTAGTTTTCGTTTCTTGGTTTCGATTGCTTCTTCTCTCTCAAATCTTCAAATCCATTTCTTTTTGTTTCAGTTGCAGTTGGTTTATAATAAAGGCATACAAAATGATTGTATTATCGTCCGTTATTATTCTGATGTGAAAAATGCAAATTCCCTCAGTTTTGTTTTTTTTGCTTGTTCAATTACTTTTTTGCTAGTGCTTTGAATTTTTTGATGTTTATTTGATTGCTTTAGTGAATAATGTTGTATTAATTATTTGATTAATTTTATGCGTAATGTTGATCATTAATTTTTTGAACTTTATATTTTATGTCTTATTTAAATTAAGTTTATTAATTTTGATTTTTAAACATATTGAAGATTGTTTGGCAGATTTAGTGAGCAGATGTATGTAATCAATTGATGTTTTGATACTCCAGTAATTTCTGTTTTGATTTTTGGTACTTGGTACAGTTGACTGATTAATTATATAGAAATAACATTTACTACGTATGATGTGATTTTTATTATTTTATTTGATACGAGAAAATCTTCCAATGAATAAGTTTGAGGATGCTTTAACATAATGGGTTACGCTTTCAGCTTTTCGTTCAAAACTTTTATCTACATGTTAAGTTTAGATTTTGTATTTAATTGGCCCGAAGTAGTGGTATTAGGCTTACGTCTTGCCTTCATATAGTGATAAACTTGTGGTTGTCTAGGTTAGTTATAAGTTATAATGAATAATGATGTTTCATAATAAATGTTTTGGAAGATGTTGTGGCTAGTGTGAACCATATCTTTATTGAATTATTGATCGATTTAAATTAACATTTTGTCTTGGCATGTCTTCAAATTGCATAACTATGATTTTGTATCATAACTATGATTTGCTTCATTTATATATGATTTTACATGACACTAATAATTCATTTCTTTCTAATGTATACCAAATGGTGTGTGTTTGATGCGGAAGAACTTGTAATAAATTAACTTGAATAAGGCTTTTGCAATAATATAGCATAGACAGATTTTTTATAACTTGATCCAGGCTTTATGTCATAATATAACATACATATGGTTTATAACCATATACGCATTATATAACTACTGGTTTTGCTTAGCAGCTGAGAAAAAAGCGAATGAGACAACTTAGTCACTTCTGATAGAAGCTGCGGTGACACCCTCGAACTTGCTTGTCTTTAAATTTATTCTTTTAAAGAAGTTCCTTACACTAACATAACTAAAAAATGTTACAAAATAGATGTACTTTCGATGATTTTACGTATAAGAGGTATGAATGAAGACTAGAGAAAAAAGTACCAATTGACTTCCCGGCTATGAGTGTTTAACAAAGCCTTGGACAACTGCGAGGGCTTGGATTGTCTGAGGCAGATTTGTAGAGTATTCAATATTATGAATCATTTCTCAATTATGCCAAAATATTGGTACGTGTGGTTTTACTTGTAATGCCATTATATTGAGATGATATGGTTTACTCGATACGAGATGTACAATTGTATTGTGTTTTAATGCATTGCTAGGCTTTGTTTTGTATGTTTCTATTATATATCATATTACACGTTTCAAGTGTATTAACTTGATTCACTCTTGAATCATTTCTCATTGTAATGTGTGGTCGATATGATATTTACTTGAATGTCATTATATTGAGAGTATATGGTTTTTATAGATTAGATATGATTTTTCAAATGTGTATTGTAATTTGTAGCATTTTTCTTTCTAACTTTGTTTTTGTATGTTTCTATTATATATCATATCTGTTCTATTTTCAAGTGTGTTAACTTGATTCCCTCTTTTGAATCACAATATTGTTCCTTTGCTCATGTCTTTGTGGTCATATGTGATAATTGTGTACAGTAATAGTTTGCCATATTATAAGCATCTCTTCAAAGCACATTTACCGCAATATATATGGGTTTGGTGTGGTCAATCAAGCGGAAATATGTTGTTTCGTCAAAAAGGCGAAATAACAACATAGTCAACATACAGTTTTTCTTATACAAAAATAGCAAAAATTCAACTAGATTGGGTGGAAATAAAGCAACGTCCAAGGGATTCAAATAAAAAGCAAAATCAGGTTGATGCCGATTCGGAAGAATATCTAATTTGGAATGGGTTGTACATATTTGCCTGTCTTAGCCGATTGTGGTTTATTACATATTTGCGACAATGTATCTTTAGTGTGGTTTGTACATATTTCACATAATGTACCATAACTATGGCTTATTCCATTACATAACAAAGTAATTTTTTTCTAATTTTTAAATGTATCTTGTATTAATCTTTTTCTTGGCTAATAAAACATGAGGTTTATGCCATAATATAAGTTTGGTAGTTTATAATGATTCATCACAATTTACCATAACTATGGTTTGTATTCGGAGAATAGTTACATGATATTTTTATGTAAAAAAATCAATATAAAGAGAGCCATTAGCCATAATCAATTGTCAAATAGATACACCTAACTTCCAACTAATTTCAATTCAGACCTTGTAACTACTACTTAGTTGTGTGCAGATAAGTCTCTCAATGTCTGCAGAAGCATTGGTAGTACCTCCACGGATGCTTCCTTGATGTGTTCTCGGCCTTCTCATGAGTACTACCTCTGTTGACCCCACCAGGTGAAGCCGTAGTGCACATGTCTGGCGAGTTTGTTCAAGTTGTTCAATTTGAAATTTGCCTCGACAAGTCGCTGATGCTCAACCCCTGACCAATTCACACTTCTCCCAACCCCATTAAGTTGCGGTACTTTCTAACCTTCTAAATGCGCCGGCCATGCCGCCACCGGCCCAAACTCGTGTCCCTTTAAAATCCAACCATAATCATTTTATTATTAATAATATAATTAATCGCAATCAACACAAAGCCAAACTTCATAAAAATTATTGTAAGCATCAAAATAGAAGCGAAACTAAATTGCGTATTTAGCATATCAACAACAATAATATCGGATGCAAAATACTATTAAGATAAAAATATTAATTACAAAATATCATAATCAACACAAGCTGAAATTTATTTAAAAGAAAAAAAAAAATTACCAAATTAATAGTGAAGCTTCGGGAAAGTGAAACTTGTTCATCAACATAAATTTCATACAATTAGCATCATTAACAAGCATCATTAACAACAACAATGTCAAATAAAAATGAAACTTTTAAATACAAAAATACATAAAGATAAAACTGTAAATACAAAAATATAATCAACAAAAAAACTTCATTAAAAAATGGCAAAAGTGCCATTAAGCATCAAAATTACCTGGATTCGCGAAGGCGTTGTTGATGGTGGTGTGGGCGGGAAAATTTGGGTCACGAGGTCCAAAATTAACAAAAAGCCGGCTTAAATTAATTTCTAAACAATGATTGTCATTAATATTAGGGTCGGTTCTAAAAGTTAAATTGAAGTATTAATTAAAAATTAAGCACTAAACTTACTTTAGTTTAAACATCAAGTTGAACTAAGTACCACCAGAAATTAATACAAATTGATTTGGGAAATATTTTGTTGGTTTGATTGAAAAATAAGCTCTGGAAAGTTTCGATTTGATGAGATAATGAAATACAAAGTTGACAATCATTTGGGACAAAGGATTGTTTTGGGTTTGAAATGGGAAAGGAGGTGCGGGGTGGAGTTGAGGAGAGGAATGGGGTGATGCTTGTTTGGTGTGATGGGAGAATGAAATTACTAAAGTAACCTTTAGTATCATGAATACTAAAGAATACTTTAGTACCCTCAGTCGGACTCGGTAAAAAAATAATAAAATTGGACCCATTCGAAATATTGCATTGAAACTAAATGATCAGGTGAAAAAAGTAATAAATATTTTCTTAAATCAACTACTATGCACTTAGACTTTATGTTTAGAAGAAGAAAAAAGGTTGTAGCGGCCCCCGGATATTTTAAGAGGGATAAATGGCAGGATGTGCTTCAATTGGTTAGGAGACTTAAGCTTTCCTTTAAATTACTTCAATATAAGATTTTATCACTTGCGTGATTCGAACTCACACTGCATGAATAGGCTAGGGTGCTAGTACTTAATACTCAAATTGTTTACCAGTTGACCTATGCTCCGAGGATAACTTTATGTTTTAGTTTGGTACTGGTGTATGTGTTGGAGCTAAATAAGGTATGGAGCAGATACTAAAAGCTACAACAAATTGTAAAATTGGTTAGGATTGAAATTTATAAACAAAAATATATACTAGTTATTTTCTAAATCTAGGGGACGTACCTTGCCGTCAAAATTATGTGCATGATGATGATGGTTATTTTTGTTCATCCTAATTTATTATTATTAAATTAAATTAAATGTGAAGGGAAGTAAAAGAATTACTCCTACTATAACTGCAACTCTGCAAGTTAAGGGTTTCGTTGAATATAACAGTATTATCCATAACAATTACTCTTGCAGTTACTATAGTTTATTGAAGAGCGTTTACTTCTAACTGTATACTCCATTTAATGAACCGAGACACTTTATGTGGATGTATTCCAATAATAATAAATGATGACTTACATGATCATCACCAAACGTAATTGCTAGTCCTGAGGGCTGAGGGGCTGACTGTTGAGTTGAATACATGCATCATTTTATTTTTCCCATCTCCATAGAGGAAATTGTCACTCTTAAATCCGGTATTCCTAGTAGTAAAATGACATATAAATGCAAATGATAGGGATATTTGGTTTTACAAATAAGTTGAGCTTTGGTACATAAATATTTTTATTTGTGTTTATAATATTTGATGAATGTTATGTAATAGAAAGAATTTGAAATGTATTTTTATTGATACTAGTAAATGAGAAGTGCGATGCACGACATACAATGATTTTATAAATCTTTGATATATTTTTATATGGTTAATTGAGGTATTCTAAAAGCTATGAAGCACTCTTTATCACAAATAACTCTTTAAATATAGGCATAAAATTATAATAAAATCGATGTCAGTAGAATCTGAATATTATCTTAACAATTTGATATCTACTAATAAATTTATTAAAGTTGATATTAATATTGAATTGTTGTTTTATGTATTTTAAATTGGTATGTTTAGACATAATTTAAATTTTTTGTGAATCGATATATAAAATTCATATGCATGGAAGTAATAACAATATCAATAATAAAATAATAATAATTTTATAAATCATATGGTTATTTAACTAATACCTATTATAATATATGATAGTTCTACATAATAATAAATAATAATAATTAATATTATTAATAATAATAATAATTCTACAAAAAATATATGGATATTTAACACTATTATAATATTGTAACAAATACCTCTAAACATACTCCCTCCATCCCACAAGATTGTTCAAACTTTGATTTTTTCCCTTTTTATAGTTGAAACTTTTATTGGTAGATGTTACATTATTTGTGTTTACTAATATTTTAAGAAAAATATATCAGGAAAACTAAAATAAAATCTTTTCATTGACCTATTTTTCTATCAAGTATTATAAAACACACAAAAAATCTCGTCAAAAATTCAACTATGGAAGAATGAAAATCAAAGTAAACCGTCTTTTGTGAGATGAAGAATTCTTCTAACTTTCTAGGTAATAAAAGATTGAAAATGACAAATGATGAAAATCATATGACGATGAAATAGACTAATAATTAATATATAATATATGAGACATATTAACTTGTGAATTGAATCGTGAAAGACACTACATGCAAAGTGAACAAAAATAATTATGTTTATTTAATGCATCATTTGCATTATTAAACATCACATTGAGATAAATAAATAAAAGTTAATTAAAAACAGAATGCCACGATATTATAGATTATATATATACCAAATATATATGATGTATTATCTGAGCTTAGGAAATGCGTATATCTTGATGATTCTCTTGATTGATAATCTTGCGTATATGCGTGTATATGATAGATACTTAATACAAACTAAGTTTTTTGTTGGCATTTTAAATATATCGATGTGAATTTAATTTATTATTTACTTATTATTTTAATAAATATAAAAAGTAATATCATTAGATTTTCTTTGAAAATAGTTTCATGATATTATTTTCTTTGCTAATTTTTGAGCAATATAGTTTAAGAATAAATAATAGTCAAAGTTTCAATTGATATACAAAATCAAATAAAAAATGAGGTGAATATTATTAATTCTATTAGAACTCCTAAATTTTAGATTTTTTTTAGATGGAGGGTAATTTAGTAATTAATATTGTGAAAAGAAAAGAAACAAATGATACACTTTTTATATATGTTAGTGAGAGTTTTCATAAATTATTATATATATGAACATAAAATATTTCGTTAGTTCCTTCTGAAATGATACAAAATCAAAATGTCCCTATTATTTAGGGACGGAGGTAGTATTCAACTTGACAAGGTTACTAATGCCCTTGAGGGACGCATATAAAAAATACCTTTGTAAAATCCTAATTCTTTCCTTACCGAAAAAATGTTGCTCTTATTCGCCCATTTTCTTACAACAACTATTAACCTGGGAAAATGCTAGACCTTGGAACTTGCTCCAGGAGTGTTAAAATTCTCCTAACATTTCATATGTTTTCAGGACATACAAATTGGTCTATTAACACATCCGAAACTAAGGAACAAAGATTCCGACTAGAAGGTCATACACACTAACACACATCTCCAAGAGACGAACCACGATGAGAACATTTACTTCGTTCTACACGTCATGCCAAATTAAGCTTAGGAAAATCTCTACTACACTTGCATATAAATTATCGGAAGTCAAACACAAAGCTCGACGATTGACATTGGAGAGTAGTTGTAAGAATCAGACCATGCATTGTTTTCACAAATCTAAGAAAACAAACTGAGTATTGCATTGAGAGAAATAAATGACAAGGGTATTTTTATCCATAATAGCAAAAAAAGCACCATAGTGAATATAAGAAAAATTCTACTGAATTTTACACAGTAGCTGTTTGATTAGACTAACAATTGAAATACTATTTCCTTCATCACATATAAAACTTTGGTTAGTACAGAAAAATAGTCATCGCAAATACCAGACCTCCATTCAGATCAAGAGACCTCCATGCCTATTCAGGGTCAGGAGAACCGCCAGGAACAAGCTGCACAAAGCACAAGACAGAAGACTCGTTACTGATGGCTTCTCTCTGCAGGTTTGGTCTATAAATACTAAAACATAAGTTGTAACAACCTGGCAGATTCAAGAGATTCATTTATAAGAGCAAGATTAAGAAACAAAATGATAATTTTTTTCCAAGGAGCAAAACCCAATATAGAGATTCAATATCCATAATATTTCAGAAGGGTGTCGATGATAAATTAGGTATGTGATGTATCTCTGTTCTTACTTAAGCAATAGTCATGGTAAGTAGGGAGTAGGTAGAACTCATCAATGATATGGTAAGAGAGGTAGTGAAACTTCCAATGAGCCATTTACTTACGATAGCAATGTTGTTCCCATTAAGTAAAATCTGGTCAAGCTTAGTTACTCTTCTTCCTTCAGCAGTAATTTCACTGCAACAAATCAAACAGACGAAATATATTAGTTCCATGTGCAAGCCACATAACAATAAACCCAAACCAAACACCCCGCAGTCAGATCCACTGATAACCATAACTATTTGACAAACTTGGCTAAACTGAATCTGTAAATGGCTGCATGTCATGAATATAATACCAACACCCCTAGAAATCACTAAACACAAAAGAAATAGAAAAGGTTTCAAAACTCTACATCTGAAAAAATTACGGTCGTTTTACTCTCGATGCACACACTCATATTATTCTACTTCCTCCTGGTATTGTACACGTATTTTTCTAAAATATGCATAAATTTGTCAAAAAGTTCTAATTTGTGCAGTTACTCTAATACTTATCACACTCTCATGTTTATCATTAGTTTTGATGGTTCGGAAGATGAAGTTGTCTACAGACTTATTATTGTCCTACTGACTACATGCTAGAACAACACTAAAGAAATCATGAGTATTAGCATGAACGCACAAAATCACATATTTTTTAAAAGAAATAGGCTGAATTTTACATGAGTAACAAATGCTAGCATTATTAACACAATCATTATATAGTCATCACAGTAAAATGCTGTGTTACCTATTGACAAGTGAATAAGCTCAACAATTTACTTCCTTTCCGAAACAACCACACATTCAGTTTCATAACAAGTACAATATTACAACACGTCTCGAGCTTAGAAAACTACCCCAATCACTTATGTCACAAGTTTCCCCATTTCCACACAAGCTTCAATGGAACATAAGGATCTAAAGTTTGAAGGCAAGAAGACTAAGAAAATATAGGACTATTGGCCTATTTCTATGTCATAACATAATAATATAGAATCTGATACAGATAAAGATCAAAACTTCAAAATAAAAAATAAATAAAAGAACCCAATAACTAATTAAGTGAACTAGATTTTGATACACATAAAGATCAAAACTTTCAAATAAAACAAATTAAGTTAAATAGACTCTGATATACATAAAGATCAAAACTTAAGAATAAAAATAAAATACCCAAGAACTAATTAAGAGGTAGATGGATAACATAGACATAAAAAAGTCAAAGCTTTAAAACAAAAATTCTAATTTTAGAACCAATTAAGTGAATTAAGTTCATATACACATAAAGATCAAAACTTTAAAATAAAAATAAAATACCCAAGAACTAATTAAGTGAATTAAGTTCATATACACATAAAAATCAAAACTTTGAAATAAAAAAAATCAAGAAACCCTTAAAAAACCAATCAAGTGAAATTACTAACTATTCAGTAACATCTTCGAGGACCATGTTGACATAAACATCAAAGCCCTTGAGAGTGCCTACAAGCTCTTTGTCACCTTTCATTATCACCCAAATTTTGGACCCTATACATCTATCAATTAATTCTGCAAAAAAAAAAAACAATAAAGTGAATAAGATATTCAAATTTTAGCATCATTTAATATACTTTTAGCATAAATATGAGGAGTTGAAGTAACCTGAAGGAAGAAGTTGAGAAGGATTATTAAGGTTGGCCATGAAAATGCAGAAGTCTAAGCTCAAAGGGGAACATCTTAGTGTTGTGAATGTATCGGGTATCCGATATTATTTCGTGATTCGAATATCAGTTCAATAATTAAATGGAAACATGATTCGTAAATCACTTTGTCGAGTGGCAGTGGCTGAATGATTACGGAATATTATCGATTGAGTATTAAAATTTAATAATGTATATTCGTTTATTATTATCATCATAACGAAGTAACACGCTTTCATTAGTCGATCAATATGGGAACTGATCCGAGTTAAATCGGATTTTTACTCGATATTGTAGACCAGATTACTACCCCTCATTGGTTTGATATAAATTCCCTCTCTTATTCAGATTTGCATTTCGACATGAGACCAACTAAAATTACTGCTGAAGCAGTACTAGATTGTTAAAGAGATATTTTACTCCTAAATGAAACTTTCTCAAACACTACACAAACAAATAAGGGGGCTAAAATAGTAATTTGTCGAGGGCTAAATAGTAATTTGCATATATTTTTTACTCTTACTGTGTGATATTATAGTGACGATAAATTAAGAAGACGGACAAGAACTGAAATTTCGTAGAGAGCTTTAGTGCTTACAATAAATTGTCGAGGCATCAATGTTATTGTGAATGACCTGCCAATTTTAATAATTATTTCAAAGGGAATATATACGTAATTAATTATGGAATAACCAGGGAAATGATATTGAGTAGTTCAAACTGTTCCAATTTTAGTTTTCATCTTAGCTGTACGTCAATTAAAGACAATTAAAATGATATATATATATCTAATTAATGAAATTAAACAATAATTTAATGAATATATTTGTATTAAATTTTTTTAGATACGATGAAATTAATGACAGGAAAATCGTCGAATGTTCGTTGGAATTAAAATAACAATTATTTTGAAACAGTTTTTTTTTTGTAGAATGATAACTTCATCGAAAAAAGAGTATTAAGTATTTGTTTTGCAGATTTGAAGTGACCGACGAATGTGACACATGATAAATTTCAACTGTTCCGGTAACTAATGCAGCATGGAATTTTATTATAGTAAAATAACCATTTTTTGTTTACTCTGTTGACGTATTTATGATGGTGTGAATGATCTTAATTTGATATATACAACTTACAAGTCCTAAAATAATATCTTAATTCTATACAAGTCCCAATATCTTAATTTGATACAGTGACTTTTGGCTATTGTATTTATTGGTATAATAATTTGCTCGTTTTTTATGTAGTAATTATTATACAATTCTTGTATTTATACTTTTAAAAATGAATGTCTGACCACTTCATCAATCGTCACTTATATTAATGTATATCAGCTATTGTATTTTGACTATTATATTTGTTGGTATAATAATTTGCTCGTTTTTTATGTAGTGACTATTGTACAATTTTCTCACTACCAAACATATAACTATTTTTAGATTATTTTTTCAGTCAATATAATGAAGGGAAGTGTATACCTTTTGTTTTCTAAAATTACAGTTTACTATATTACATTAAATTACTTTGTATGTTTTTGCTTTAAGTCAATTGCTTAACCATCTTAGATGCGTTGTATGTGTTTATCTTTTAAAAGTTTTTCGATAATTTTAAATTTTTTATAAATAAGAATCTAGGTAGAGCGAGGTAGCTATTTACTCCTTTTAACATTTGTAACATGGAATATATCATTTTGCATACTGAATCTCTGTATTTTATAAAGGAGTCTCATTACCACTTTCTATTTGACTCAACATTTAAGGAACAACATCAACGTTGTATTGCTTTCTTTTTTTATAAGAAAGCAATACAATTACTCTAGCTCTCATAGTAACAAAAAAATGGCAACCTTTTTCAGATTCTTTGCTCTCTGTACATTATTATTGGCTCTTCTTTTTCTCTCAATCAATGTGGATGCTGCAATAAATAGGTAAATTTCTAATCTCAAGTTGAAAGGATTATTGTTTCTACATTATCAATGATCCAAATGAAGTTCAAGAATCTTGCAACATTCTTTATTGTTTAGAGGATATCATAGAATCTGAAGCACTATCTTGCATATTTTTGAGTCACATGAGTATGATATTACAAGGTCCTATATTCTTGTATGACTCTGTTTCCATTTTTATCTAAGACTATAGTTGCATTATGCATTTCCTTTTCTTGTTACTTTAATTTTAAAAAAGAATTAATTGGTTTTCATGAATTATATATACAAATTGTGATTTGTAATTTTAAAAAAGAATTAATTCTAAGACTATAGTTGCATTATGCATTTCCTTTTCTTGTTATAGTAAAAAAGAATTAATTGGTTTTCATGAATTATATATACTAATTGTGATTTGGAATGGTTCCAGATTTGAAGAAATAAACCTGCAGATGAAGAACCTAAGAAATGCAACAATGGGTGATAGGTAAATGGACTTCAGTTGTAGTTTAGTCTTTATGCAAATTAGGAAAATTCGTTAATTCACGAATGTATTGTTATGCCAAATTATAACTAGGCATGTTTTCGTATCAATATCTTATAATCGTATGATATGAATTTTCAATGTCGAGGAGTCACGCCCTTTGTCCCTTACCATGTTAAATAACTCTGCCACTTGCCCCAAGTATTTTCTATACAAATTATTATTTTGAATAACAATGTTCTCTGTTTCCATTTTTATTTTTTGCATTAGTGAAAATGACCAAGTAAAGCATGAGCAGGCAGTAGATAATCCAGATGAAATCGCTGCAGATGTTGATATGTAAGTTCATATCTATTTCTCAATAAGATGCTGTTTGTTTCTGATGTAGTACATTTTACTAGTTGTAATTAATTAAATGAATGTTGCGTAATGTTGATTGCATTGTTCGTTCCACCCTTTTAGTTCTCATGTGATTCATTAAATGATCACACACATAGGACGATGGAGTAACAAGTGAAAAGATACTTTTGCATGATCCCTACATTATTGCCCAACCAAACAAAATACCTCAATTCCTTAATGTTTTGCATTTTTCTACCTACTCAATCACTCCAAAAAATATCCATTTGTTGTTTCCCCCCTTTCATCCTGTACTAGTTTAATTTGTTCCGGAAGTTACATATCAACTTGACATAATATAAATTCGTTGATCGTTTAGAAGAAAAATCTTTATTAAAATTATTGATTGTCTGATTTTGAAGAGAGATAATGATATCAATAATAGAAAAAAAAAGAATATTAGGAGATGGCACAAACTTCAATCTGAAAGATTTGCATTAGTAGAATCAACGATCGCTATAATGAAAAAAAGAGGAATTTTTGCGATAGATGATACAACTTAGAATTGAGGCGGATAAAATACTTACTATTAAAGTCATGAACTAATCCTTTAATCTTGTTTATCTATACTATATATAATGTTTAAAGGTCTATTGGTGTGATTCTGATGAAGCCAGCTTTTTGATATGCTTATTTTATCATTTTAGTAACTAACTTGATAATATTTGATTACATATGACAAAAACTACGGGAAACAAAAAAATAAAATAAAAGTTATGGGAGTTATTTTTTATGGTGGTATATTATCGGTTACCAAAGCTGTAATATGATGGTATGTTTTTCTACTTATATCTACGGTATGTTACTTAATTTTTAATTCATTGTTATATTATTAAAAAAGATATTATAAAATCGATAGATGAATATTTACGTAGGTTAAGCGTACACGAATAACTAGTTGACATAAATTATAATCGTAAATGAAATACAAGTATTGCATTTCTTATCTTTCTTTTTGATCATGTTGATCGAAAAGTTAATGTTGTTACAAATATTTCAATGAAACAAACGGTAATGATAAGATATTTTACACAATTAGGAGTTGGCAAAATAAATAGTCCCAAGGCTCGGTACTCTTTGGAACATTATTACAAGTGCTACAAGACAGTCCCATGAGTTCAAATTGTATAAGTGTCGGGCCCAATAATTAATTACGTACCCCAATCAAATATCTCTGCTTATCTTATGATCTTTTGAGATAAATTTAATATTACTAGTTAGTCTTAGATTATTATGTTATTTATTCATATAATATATACTTCACAATCCACATGTTTATATATATAAGACATCTGGCTAATAATTATTGGTAGAAAGAGTTCCATGTTCTACTGATAATCATCTATAGTTTTTTCTCTATTTTATTTCTTTCTTGCCAGTCTTACTCACATGCACTTGTAGACTGAAGTGAGATCCACAGATCACGCATTAAATTTATTTTGTATAGTTTCTCTTTTTTTAATTAAACCAATTCTCCATTTTACGCATTCTAAGTACTGCTACTTTCTGCTTTGCTAAGACTTGTTGGTGAAACTTTGGTAGCTTTATCACGTTGATATGTTTCTACCTATATTTGGTTAAGTGGCTTGAGGGGGAGTGACTGTTCATATGCAATTTGTTAATATGAAAGGGGATGAATTAATATGTAAAAGAATTAAGGAGTATAATTCAAGAAGTGAAAAGTAGTAATATATAGCAATATAAAAATTTGAAGTTTGAAAGAAATCTCTTTCAGGACAAGAAACGATATCCCCTCAACATATAAAGAATTTATTGAGATTCCATCATAAAATCAATTAGTTAATGATGATCTTATAAAACGTGTCTTATATATAATACATTTAGGTTTATGCAGTTAATCTAAGATGGAGATCGTTGTTATATATTTCAAATGAAACAAAGGAATTCCATCGTCTAGATTCTAAAAACTGACTATTCTTAGTACACCTAATCTTAGAATAATATCTATCGTCAACAACTTTTTATTGAATCATTTTATTTGTTAAACCCATAGTTAAATCATTTTATAATAAACTTATTTTCTATCCTTCCATTCTACATGCATTTAAGATTACCATATCTTCACAAAAGATGTAGATCTCAGAGTGTAATTAGATGCATCCATGATAATGTACAGATCCAGCAGCTGCCTATAATACACTGACAGGCCATGCATGACCTTATTAAATGACCTCTTCAATTCTCATTCATCATGTAGATAATAATGTAGCTATAGTAGTAATAGTATTATTCTAATGTAGTTTTATCAAAGCCTACCCCACTACCGACACATGATGAATTGGATTCTTGCCTCCCACTTTCTTACATTAACTTCAAACATGATTTTGGCTTCCTATGAACCACATCATTCATGATTCATCATTCACTATTATTCACCTATTAATTTGTTATATAATTACTCCAGCATTACCTCCATTTTTTTTATTCGTCGCTCTAGCAATTTTACACATAAATTCAGTTAAAATAAAAGCTTATTAAAATACATTAAAAATGTGCAATGTCAATCATTTAAAGTCTATATCATCGGATCGATAATTTCAATGGTAAAACGAATAAAAGAGATAATTTAAAACGTATAAAGCATTAACTCTTCTACGCTAATAACAAATATTTCAAACAAAAATTTGTGACTATAATGACAAATAAAAAAAACGGAGGAAGTATTGATTTCCAAACACTTATATCTCAAGTTATAACTAACGTAGGATTAGTCAACCGTTAGTGAACTTGATGAAATTGAAATAATATTTCTCAATATCCTTATTCGAATAGTTTATTTATCTATAGATAAGTAAAATTTTTATTGAGAAAATAATTATTGTCAAACTTATAACAATGTTGACTATTTAGAGAACATTCAACTTACTACTCCTTCCTCGCTTTTTTTATAATTGTCGCTTTTAGTTAAAAAATTATATTTTTTTTATAATTATCATTTTAAAGATAATAACATTTTTACATTTTTAACGTATTTTTTTACTATTTTTTCTCTTGAAACAAATAACCAAACTAAATCTATTATCGTTTCAATTAATCGTTATTCTACATTTTCAACGCACTTTTCGATTATTTTTATTTTTCTTAATTTACGAAAGTTATTAAAACGACAAAAAAACAGAGGAGTATGCTTAGCATATTATTCCATTATTTTAACATAGACCGAATGATTGTTGAGGTGTCTCATAGAACATGAACTTATTAGTCGTATGATTACTGAAAATAGACATTTGTTTTGGGACAGAATATTAACAATGGACATAATAATCTTGATTGAACAGGAGCATCCGCAACAGCACAAGTAGAAGAAACCTAGGATTCTTCTCATGTGGCACTGGGAACCCCATCGACGATTGTTGGCGTTGTGACCGTTCCTGGCAGCGCAACCGCAAACGTCTAGCTGATTGCGCTATCGGGTTCGGTCGCAACGCCATTGGGGGCCGTGACGGGAAATATTATGTTGTCACGGACCCAAATGACGTTGACCCTGTAAATCCTCGCCCTGGAACTCTCAGATACGCAGTAATTCAAGAAAGGCCTCTATGGATCATCTTTAAACACCACATGGTCATCACTTTAAAACAAGAATTGATCATGAACAGCTTCAAAACAATTGATGGTCGAGGAGCTAATGTTCATATTGCAAATGGTGCATGCATTACGATACAGTTTGTTACAAATGTGATCATTCATGGTCTTCATATTCATAACTGTAAAAGAACTGGTAATGCTATGGTGAGAAGCTCTGAAACTCATTATGGATGGAGGACAATGGCGGATGGAGACGGGATTTCGATTTTCGGGTCGAGTCATATTTGGGTTGATCATAATTCTATGTCTAATTGTGCTGATGGCTTGGTTGATGCTATTATGGGATCAACTGCAATCACCATTTCAAACAATTTCTTCACTCACCACAATGAGGTTTGTCTTCCATTTCAAGATTCTGTGTTTATCTCATTGTTTTTTGTTTTTTCATTAATAAAATTTGTACAGGTGATGTTATTGGGTCACAGTGACAGCTACGTGAGAGATAAGATGATGCAGGTGACAATTGCCTTCAACCATTTTGGAGAAGGTTTAATACAGAGAATGCCAAGGTAATATTAAGTGATTTACATTATAGAAAAAGGACTTTTATTGAGTAGAAATTTGGATTGAATTGAATAATGTGCAGGTGTAGGCATGGTTATTTCCATGTAGTTAACAATGACTATACTCACTGGGTGATGTATGCTATTGGTGGTAGCGCCTCTCCAACGATTAATAGCCAAGGCAACCGGTACCTTGCCCCTGTCAATCGCTTTGCCAAAGAGGTAACACATAGGGTTCAACCAAGTAATGGCGTCTGGAAACACTGGAACTGGAGATCAGATGGAGACCTCATGCTAAATGGAGCTTTTTTCACTGCATCTGGCCGTGGAGCTGCGGCTAGTTACGCTAAAGCCTCGAGTTTAGCAGCTAAACCATCCTCCCTAGTGGGAACTCTTACCTCTGGTGCAGGAGTGCTCAAATGTCGTAGAGGGCGCCAGTGCTGATCTCAACCATAATCCCCCAAACAACCATAATAGCCTATTCACAAAGTGGAGTATTAAAAACCTAGACAGCTTTCTCCATTGTTCTTTCAAATTTATTTTCTACCTATATTATGATATCTTGCAGCTAAGTGTACATTTTTTTATCAGTACAACTTTACCAAGTCTCCACGCTTCCTTTCCAAATGAAACCAAGCCACTGACCCTCTTATCGGTCAACCTCGGCCTGTTCCGAATTGGAGGAAGTGTACAACTCAGAGAACAGGCGCAGAAGCGTTGTTCCTACAGTCTACACATATAAATCCCTTTCTCATCCTACATTAGCTAATGTACCTTTCATGTGGTCTGATATTTCCCCAGACTCTTCATAGAGAGTGTTTAATGAACCGAGCTGCAGTTTCTACATTTCATGTACCACACTAGTTGGCTTTTGCTTTCGCTTTGTATGAATAGGAACATCAGCTTAAAACATTGCAAATGAATATAGATGCTGATTTCCAGAAATGCTTCTTGTAAAAGACATTAAGTTCTTGAATATCATTATTATACATATGTAATCATATGGTTTGCCATCATCAATTTTACCTCCTTTTTCGTGCAATGGCTAATGCATGGTAGACCTACATTGATTTAATCATCAACATTTCCCTTCTTTACCACAGTAGATAGTACTTGCTGTTTCACAATACTAAAACACAAGAAACTATTGACATTTGAATGCCTGGAGGTGAGTGTTTCAGACAATGATAGGTTCTTGGGAGAGTTGTCTGCTTATTTATCCTTTTAGCATCTTTAGGACACATATCACACCTCTACTTTAAATGTAGACAAATTTTCGTATGAGTGGAGTGCATAAGATCTAATGAGATCTGGGGAAGGACTTAAAAGTCCCAGCACAGATCGAAGGAACTTTTAAGAGCCAATAAATCTCTGGCTTCCTGCCTCAATTGCCAGCACAGATCTAGGGAACTTCCCAGACCTCAGGGAATGAGAGCAAAAGGGGAGATGGGTGGAGGGGGGAAGAAAGAATGAGTTGCAGCAAGAAATTAACACAATTACCCTTACGAGAAATCAATAGTATAAATTCATAATTGAAAATAACAGAAGCTTAAGGCTCAAAAAGGGGTACCACTTCCACTCCTAGTTTCAGCTGGGCTATACAACGCGGACCTGTTTCTCGGCCTATTTTCCTCCAACTGCCTTACAACCTCTTCCATTGTTGGTCTAATTGAAGCCACAGGCGCACAGCAACCCATTGCAAGCTTCAAGGCCTGAACTAGACCTTCTTCCATTGGACTCCTTATCCCTTTCAAGACATCCATGTCAAACACCTCCATGGTTGTTTCCTCCAAAACTGCTATCTTCACCAACGATGGAAGATCTACAAATTCTCCGCTCCTTCCATTTTTACCAGGCCTTTTCCCTAGCAGAATCTCAAGTAATAGTATCCCAAATGCATAGACATCGGATCTTGAATTGCATTTCTTCATCCTTTGAATTTCTGGTGCCTTGTATCCATCAGCCTTGGCAAGTGCTACTATCTCATCAGCAACAGATGGAATCATTATCTTATCTAACCCGAAGTCAGACAGCCTCGCAACAAAAAAATCATCTACGAGAACATTTTTTGATCTGACATTCCCATGAGTGATTGGTGTTTCAAGACCATGAAGATGAGCAAGCCCTCTGGCAATGCCTAATGCAATCTTGTGTCTCCTAGCCCAATTCAATGCTGGTTTCCCAATTCGTGATTCTGGATCCATAGAATGAAATAATGCATAAAAATTAAGAGAGTATAATAGCTTACAACCTATAATAAGTAAATATGAAAGAGTAAAAATTGTAGACTGCAAAAGATGAATGTTTATAAACCTAAATATATACTCTCCCCATTCCAATTAACTTGGAGCTTTCTCAACAACATAGTTTAACATATTATTGAATCAATAATTCTCATCCATGAATCTTTAAGATTTTGTCAAAAAAGATCATACCATCAGATACTAGTTACTACACATCAAACACTTGGAATATCAAATTTTGGATCATTAGAAGTGTTTCAAGTAGTAAGTCAAACCTCTGGGTACTCCAATCACAACTATCACAATCTCAAAGCATCATTAGATAAGAAAGAAAACTTGGTGTTGCAAGAGAACAACTCAAAGCATCTCGATAACAAATAGCCGTAGAGGATAGACAATAAAATACATGTATATAATGTCATCAATAATTCATTGGTAAGTAACACAGTTTATGAACTTACCATGTAATAGATCATGGAGACTTTTGTTAGGTAAATAATCATAAATGAGCAGCTTCTCTCCTCTCTTTCCTTGATAGAAGGCTCTCAATGGGATCAGATTATCATGCCGAATTCTTCCAAGTTGCCTGATCAATGGCATACATGAGATCCTATCCTTGCAACTGCCTTCTCTCAGCAATCTCAAAGCGATTGTGCCTCCATCGGACAACTTAGCCTTGTACACAGTCCCATAACTAGTCTTCTCCATAACTTGACCCGTCGCATTTAACACATCTTCGAGTATCAAATGTTCACCACCTTGAAACAAAATCAACTTCCCTTCACCTCCACCAGCACTCCCATTCTCAACATCCTCCCCTTCCTCATACTCCTCCTCTTTGTCGTCCTCCACCTTCTTTTTCTTTTTTCCTTGATAGTAGCCTATCAACAATGATACTATCACAACTGTTCCAGTCATCAATCCAATCACAAGACCAGCAATTGTACCAGAACTCAATCCAGATGTTCTACTACAAGGCCCTAAAGGTCGTCCACAAAGTGCAGGATTATTCCCTTCAAAAACCTCCACACCAAACTTTGATGTTCCAAAATTTGGCAAAGCCCCACTAAAATTATTGTGAGAAAGATTCAATTTTTCTAAACTAACCCCACTAAGACTACCAGGAATTTGCCCAGAAAATTTATTATCCGACAGGTCAAGCTCCTTTAACCCTTCAAATTCAGTAACAAATTCAGGGAAATTCCCAGAAAACAAATTCCCCCCCAAATCAAGCAACTGTAAATTCTTACAAGAAACATTAGGCAATGCAGGCTCAGGAATGGAACCAGAAAGATTATTACCACGAACTCGAATCGACCCAAGTTGCTCACAGAGGTTCCAGATAGATGTAGGAAGTGAACCATTAAGCCTATTATTATTCAAATCAATATCAGATAAGGTCAAGCTATAACCAAGTTCAAAAGGGATACTCCCAAATAGTTCATTTTCTCCAAGAAAGAGACTTTTCAGAGTATTAAACTGACCAAACTCTCTTGGAAGTGTTCCTGAAAGATTAGCTGAAGGAAGCTGCAAAGAAACAAGATGCAGAGTAGCTTCTTTATATAAATAAATATTAGTCCATTGAGGTGAAGATAAATCATTGCATAACAAATATGAACCATTTGATAAAACCCATTTTAGCCCTCTCCATTGACATAATGGAACTGAACTATTCCATGATGATAATAATAAATTCTCTGAGTTTCCTTGCAATGAAGGCTTGATTTTTAACAATAAAAGCTCAGCATCTGATGAAGTAGATAGTGAATTAATCAAAAAAAATTGTGAAATTGATAAGGTTGTAATAAAGAGAGAATGCAAAACATGGATCTTTGAAGAAGTAGCCATTGAAGAGTTGTTTGAGGTTTTTGTTTTTTTGAGAAAGTCGTCACTATGTTGACTGCAAATTGAAGTTAAGTGGAATTTTTTTTTGGTTGACTACTTTATTTGTCAGATTAAAGAATTTAGACAAAAGTTTAGTAAAGTACTGTATGTAGTATCATTGCATAAGTACATGGCATTGCATGCTCATTACAAAGAATGTTGGGTTTGATATAATGATGATTAGTGAGATAGTGGAATCAATTTGGATATTTCCAAAATGAAATCAAAGTATAATAAAATAAATTACTTTATAATTATCACTTATATTCGGAATATAATATACGATAAACGTGTAATTAATTTGATAAAAAATCATATATGTTTCATCGACTATAATATTTTTATTATGAGATGCATACATATATGATTAATTCTTGTGATTGAACCTTACATGCTTATTGGAATATTGAAATACATAAATGATTATTAATGATATCTGTTAATCTAATTTTGATGAATGAGTAATCTAACAATGATGATGAAGGTGTTGGAAGAGGGGAATTGAAGAGAGACAAGAGAATCAAAGGCATGAGAAAAAATGTATATTTGGAATTGCAAACATAATGCATCCTTTTCTTTCTCTTTTCAAGATTTTGGTTTCTTTGAGACGTAACACAGAAAGAGTTCACTGCTAAAAGACGATTAATGTTGTCTAGTACACTGCAATACCCCACCCAGTTTCATTGTTTCTGACTTTCTTTTCCTTAATATTATTGGAATCTGATGAATGATGTAAATAATAATTTGGCCGTTGTGTTTGTTTAGTGTTAACAAGTAGAGCTCCAACACTAAATAAATTATTAAGTTGGTATTTAACAAGTAGAGCTCGAACAATAAATAAATTATTAAGTTGGTATGGAATAATATAATTTGGTCCGTACATTCTTTCTAGAGATATTCAGAAATTCTTACCATGTATCATCCTGATTGTGATTTTGTTAGCGCCTACCTGACGATTCATCTAAGCTTTTACCCAAAAATCCTATCCGAAATTTCGGTTTTTAGAATGAATCAATTGACTCTGAAAAATCGAGATTCGTTATCCAATTGGATCGGATTTTTCTGGATTTTATCAAAAATTCAACAAAAGTAAAAAATTGAATGTCTGAAAATTAAAATTTCATTTGAGAGGGAAAGAGGAAGACGGTGGAAGATTTAAACTATTTGAGATTTTGAGACTTGCTTTTGAATTGAAATAGTAACATCACATAGGGGAAAAGAGGGAAAGGGGATAGGGTTTGGTGACTTTGGTATGTTTGGGTAGTGGGATAGTTGGGTCTGCTGGATCATTTGTGATCATTTTTCGAGACATAGCTTGCTCTATATAAGTTGGACGGGATCGGTTTTTTATCCGGCCTATGATCCGAAAAAATTATATATTTTTTTAAACCGAATTCATCCTAACTGAATTTAAAACCAAAACTGGCGAACGGATCGGACTGTCCTCGTTCCGGTTTTTAGTCCAAGTCCAATCGAGCCCTATCAGTGGGTGATTTATGCTCAATTGATACGAATTATCCTTTATTCAATTTTTTTTCAGTAGAATTTCACAATTTATAAAATCTAATATTAACTAATTATTTCAATTCAAAAAAAAAATGATGTCCCCACTCATGACTCATGTCTACTACTATCCCGCTCAAGGACCGTGCGCAATACGTAAATCAAAAGTACTTTTAATGGTCAATGATATATCATTATGGGTTCAGCATTTTTCTGGATGAAATGATAAAAGTAAGAAACATTTCGGAAATATTATAGAAACATTTAGAAAACGATGTAAATTTTAGAAACTCAATATAAGTTATACTACTTTCTATTCAAATTATAAGTCACTTATGTTGTGTTTTTTTTTTAAGATATTGGACATGTGACAATTTTAACTTTCATTTAATATTAATTAATGATCCAAGGGTTTTTTTTTTAATTTATAACTTACCATTCATTAATCTTTTTATTTCATGGATAAACATAATCTCTCAAAACTAGAAAACTTATAATGGTATATTGAAGAAATATGAAAAATATTTGATTTCATTAATTAAGGGTATATTGAAGAAATATGGTGTAAAATAGATTGATCAATTTAATTAGGATAAACGATAACCTGCTTAATCGATTTTGCGAATGGAATAAATACTATAAAGTCTGAAAATTGGTTAAGATATTTAAAAGATATTTGTATATGTATACAATGTTATAAATTCAACCTCATGAATTAAAAGATATTTTGTATAAGGTATACTAAATAAATATTTTAAATAAAGTTTTAATGAGAAATTGACTTTTAAACAAAAAATATTTCATAATTAGTATTATTTTGAAAATATCTAAAAGTAAATATAAATGGACAATTGTAATTATGCTTACACGTCAGAAAAATTTCCATTTAGAAATTAAGTATATAAAGGAGATTTTATAGTAGAACATATACATTCTCAAAACAACAAATTATAGTTATCTTTTTGGAAACAAAGTAACTTCAAAATTATATTAATGTTTCATTTATATAAATTTAAAAATAGAAACTTTTCGAAGTTTATTTATAAATTTTAATTCATATTATCATTCAATCATCTATAAAACAATCACGTATCAGATGGAAAATCAATGTAAAGGGATCTTTTGCCCATTTTACCATAACAAGTTGAACATAGACTTGTATTACCGTTTGTAAGTTTGTTTGATCCTCCAATAGTCGGAGGCCCACCATCCAGGTTATTGTTAATACTAAATATTGGGGGAGTAAGTCTTCCATCTTAATCTGCCACCACCAACACCAGTTTTATATAGGGGAGTCAAAACTAGTCTTTTTTAAAAAGATGATGATAATCCAACTATACCCTTGAGTTCAAAAAGATAAGTCCAAAACTGAAGTCCACATTCAACAACAGAATGGATTTATGGTGAAGAGCCCAAATTGATAGACCCAATGAAGCTAAATATATTTTTTAAGTGACGTTGTCAAATAAAAATTATATGCCCGTGAAGATGGAAACTTGTAGGTAAGGACTATGAGAGATGGGTAAGGGCTTTGATGTAAATGGTATGAACTGAGAAATAAATAGTAATATATGATCTGTAAAATTTCTCTCTCTTCCCCACCTAAGACTACTGCTAACGACGCTGGGCTTAAGCAACAAGAAAAAACTACAGAATGGGCTTGCTGAATACTTGAAAAAAACATGATTAAATCGGCGAAATTGTCAATCTTACGCTACACAGACGTAGCTGGACACGTGGTCAGGTTCATAGAGAGATACAGAAGCAGCCTACTCTGTCGCTATTGATCACGAATTTCATTTTCTCTGATTTTTTTTATCATCCTATCTCAATTACTCTTGACCGTCTGATAACAATTTTTTTTATACCAAAATTCATCATTTTTTTTTCTCTATAAATGGAGACCACTATTCAATTTGGATAAAAAAATCACCTTTTTCAATATAATTATTATTATATTATCTTTTACCAAACTCTTGTTTTTAATCTTAAATATCTTTTTTAGTGAATGATCCTAATAATAATGATTTCAATAATCAAAATTATTTATGGTTATCTGCATTGTAGACCACTCTCATTCAATTAGATCATTCTCATTCAAATATTAAATTATTATATTATCTTAATAGAGACCACTCTACTCCCACAATAATAATAATGATTTCAATAATAATGATATCAATAATTACCATTATCTTTTCTCTATAATAGAGACCACCTCATTCAATTCTTGTGTTTCTTATTTTATAAAAAAATTAATTAAAATATGAGATAAAATTATTTAAATAAATATTTATATATAATTTTCATTTTAAAAAATCAAAATAATTTATTTATTATAATTATTCTTATTTAATTATAAATTTATAATTTTATAATTATTTAATCATAAAATATAAAATATAAGTAAATAAAGCACATATTGTATAAAAGCCAGAAAAGTTGAATTTTATTAAACAACCACCATCAGAAGGTGTAAAATTTGAGTAAGTAAGAATTATTATGAAAGCATGTTAAGCATTTATATTATTGAAATTAAAAAATTGACATTTAAACTTTTTAACATTGTGTAGGCCTAATAAACATTACAAGAGGTTACCTCTCCCACTTACATATATATCACACATATGTCCTTAAAAGAATATATATTATATAATATAAATAGAAGGTCGTTTACATATGCCCCTCAAAAACAAATGCCGAATATAGGCAGCTTCTCATTCATCAGAAAAGTGTGCCTGCAACAAGTCATGTAGAATTAATTGACAGTCAAACTCACAGGCAGATAGTAGAAAGGGAAGCTAATTAATTATGTAAGGAAATAGTCAACCATTGTAACCTTACCTGATCTTGGTTTTACGTCTATGAGCACCAAGCCTTTGCATGAGCTCAATATACCCTCTTTTCAAGTATTCATCCACGAAGGCATGGAGGTTTTCACAAACACCAACTCCAAATCATAATAGCATTAAATTTAGAAAATGATAAATGATGTAAAATTTTAGAAATTCAATATAAGTTATATTACTTACTATTTAAATTATAAGTTATTAATGTGTTTTTTTTAAAGATATTGGACATGTGACAATTTTAACTTCATTAATTAATGATTCAAAATTTTTTTTGTATAATTCACCATTCATTAATCTTTTATTTTATGGTTAAACATAACTTTAAAACTAAAAATTTAATATATTTATGAAAAATATTTGATTTTATTAATTGGGCGATATAAGGTAAAATATGATGTAAATGATGTTGACTTTAATTGTGATACAATGAGAACTGGTTAAGACTTATAAATTGAATAAATACTATAAAATGAAAATTGGTTAAGAGACTAAAAGATATTTGTATAAGGTATAATAACAAATATAAATGTTCAACCTCGTTAACTAAATTAAAATAAGAATATAGGAATATATTGAAATTAATATTACGTAATTTCTAAATGTACAATTGTAATTATCTTGAAAATATAATTAGTATATTACTTTGAAATGTTTTTATTTAAAAGTCCAATTTCTCATTAAAAAATTAGTATATTATTTTTAAATATAATTAGTATATTATTTTGAAATTTTCTAAATAGCCAATTGTAAACAAATATAAATGTTCAAAACTTCAACTCATAATTAGTATATTATTTTGAAAAATATAAAAAAGTTAAATCTAAATGAATAGTTATAATTATCTTATATATTATAAAATTTACATGAGTCATATATAGAAATTTTTATATAGTAGAAGATATACATTCTCAAAACTAACAAATTATGATTTCTTGTTAATAGTAACCATTTTTTACCCCCTTTTCCTACCACTGTACCAACAAGCTTTAATTGGGAGACATTAACCAACAAATCATGGAATATGTGAACAGTGAACTATCAACCATAGCCACACATTCCATCTTCCTTCACCAAACAAAAAACATAAATAATAAAGATAGCAAATGAACATAAACTCTAAATCTTATGAAATCATTCAATACTAATCTGAAACAAGATAAGAAATTATTGTTTATTCTTTAAATAAAAGAGAAAAAAGACAATTGAAACTAATTAAATAAGTCTCTATTTTTATCAAACTTTAAGGAGCGTTCGTCCGATTAACTCCTAGAAATATCATTCACTATAGAAATATATGTTCAACAATACATAAAAGTTACTAAGAAGGATGAACTTTCTTGGAGTTAACATAAATGGCCTTAACAGCAGAATTCATTGAAGCCTTAGACCTCCAATAACAAATATTTGAGGATATTTGGTTTACAGGAAATATTTGATGTGATAATTTTATGTTGAATTTGAAAGAATTATTCAATACCCTACATTACTATAAGACAGTTACTGGGTTAATATTACTTTTACAAAAATAAGTCGGCGTATTACTTTACAAAAATGGAATGTGACATTTTTACAAGGATCTGGAAATAACGCTCAAATAAAACGGTTCACCGCAGCGAGACGTATAGCTACTATCACAACATATTATTTCAAATTTCCTCTTATTCTCGACCTTTTGATTTATCATTTCAACTTTTTTTTTAAATCTGGGCAATATTTTTATTTTTGGCATGTCTATAAATAGAGATTAGGATGGTTTTATTTGGACAAAAAAATCTTATTTTCGCTCTTTCATAAAAAGAAAACGAAATATGTTAACGACAAGTGAGTAAAAGAGAAAAATAACGCCAATATAGATAAAATAAATATTTAATAATATGTTAATAACGCGACACGAAATATTTATGACGAATCATCCTGTATCGGGCATGCAGATAAGAGAATTCATAGCAGCTCCAATATACTTTTTAGCAGCAAAAGTTGCAGCTTTTTCCATAGTTTTTCCCAAACTTCTTGATTTTTCAGCAACATGGTTCAAGCTATCATACTCAGCTTTTGCCATATTCTCCATTTCTTCTTCAAAACGATGAAACTCTTCCATGACACACTTTTCATTGTTAGTTCAAAATATTCTTCAAAGATTTATCTCTTTGGAAAACAAAAAATAATTTCTTCAAAGAGTTATTTCATTGTGTTCAAATAATTTCGTTATATTAATATTTGTTTCTATAAATTTAAAAATAAAAATTTTCGAATGTTTCCTAGAAATCTTTAGAAATTTTAACTATCATACCATATCCTACGGGCTATTGGGCAGCGAAAGTGGCCCATTAAAAAGAAATTCCCTACTCTGGGACGCCAGTGTTTACCGAGTCACCGCCTGCTAAATTGCTTCGGGTTTCAAATTATCGCTCGCTGCGCCCACGCCCGCTTGGCTTACCACTTACTAACGCGTGTGAAGCTGCCGGTATTTAGCTAAAAACGCTTCGCCCCAAGACACACGCTCGCTACGGATTCGGGCGCGCGGACGCTCAATCGCTTCCGGCACACCTTCGCGCGGTTCGTTAACGTAGCGGACGCCCGCTAAATTAAACCGACGTCCGCAGAAGTATTCCAAATGGATTCCTTAGCCTTATTAGCGGATGTCCGGGCGAGCGACCGGACGCCCGCACCGAAACGACGTTTCGCTTAATTATATTAATATTAAAGCGACGTCCGATAAATTACACCTGACGCCCCGCATGCAGTCAGACATTTAATTTGCCGACGTCCGACAACCGAAACGCGACACCGCTTAATCGCATTTTCGCAGCCTTATAAATTTGCTCCAAACCCTAATTGTTCTTCTTTCATATTTTCAATTGATCTCCTCCCAACACCAAAATTTCATATTTTCGAGCCTGTCATGAAAGAAATTTGGGAACAAATGGCTAGAAGGCACTACAACCTCCACAAGGATGGATGCCGAATCCCCCCGGAGATCCGCTCCCCGTGATTCGGGAGGTCCAGCCAGGCTACTTCGCCATCTGCCCGCCCCGTGACTACGATTCTAGTCCTCCGAATCGACCACATGAGACGTTGGTCGATATGCAAAGGCAATGCAACGCAATGTATTCTATATTGATTAAATTATATACACCATCATTATTTTCTTATTGAATATCGAAATGCGAAGTTGGAAAATACGCAACTCGAACGCCGGGAGGATCAAGATCGCTTGATTCCGCTGGATCGCCGTGTAACCGGAATTGAAAAACGTGATATATGACCAGGTATCCACGTGCCACTCGATCTTCACACCCAAATCCCCAAGATATGATGATGAAGATTTAAGTTAATAATGTCTCTATGTTTTTTATTTCTATAAATGAACATTAATTTTGTTTTATGTATGGATGAACTTTGCTTAGTTTAATGTTTATAGATGTTTTATTCTAATGACGTTAAACCGCGTTCTGATAATTAAGCTCGGGCTTTATGATTTTGTTGGATTTCGATTTAGATATTTATGAGTTTTTTTATGTTTACGTGGTTCGCTTTTTATTTGCACATAAAGGTAAATTGTTAATTTCGCGATTGATAAACTATTCTTTTCTCGGACCTGACGCCCACTTCAATAACCTGACGTCCGGCCAGTTCGCTGATCGCAGATTCGAAGCCGCCACACTAAGCACAGCAATGGAGCGGGCTCTATATTCTCCGTGCGCTGCTTCGTTTTGCAGAGACATCTAAGTTTTATCGCTCGCCGGATACTGGCTACTGGGTCGTCAGCGTCCGTGGCCTCTAATCTGACGCGCGCCGTCCGACCTCTGCTTGCCATTGTCTACCCCTACTCGTAGATTTATGAACATTACTCTACCATAATTAATTTCGGTTAGTTATTCATGAATTTATGTTAGATAATAAACAAAAATTGAAACTTCTGAAGTTGTGGAATGATTGATGGTTATATAAATAAGCGATTGATTATTAAAAAATAATAGTTGTTCCATCTTGGTTAAATTTTAAAAGAAACCATGTAAGAAGAATCTTTTGGATTTCTTAAAATATAGTGCAACAATGGATATTCATATAATTAGTGGGGTTGTTGATGATACCCTGGGGGTTAGGGTTCTTTTAATATTTAGTGTTTAGACTTTAGACAAATAAATATGGGTAAAGGGTCTTTTGATTATTTTCCCAACAGGCCAAGACTAATTCCTTAAACTCTGTGCTTCCCTTGTCTGTTCTTTAGTCGAGTACTCGAGCCTATTATTTTAGTAGTGAAACCTTTTGAACTCCTATGATATTATATGCACCATTCCGTCCATTACACAACTAATGAAACTCATTATTTGAACCAAAGAAAGTTACGGAGTAAATAATAATCACACCATTTAAATACTATGGTTGATTTTAAAAAGTTGGTCTTTTACATTTTCTATTACTAGTGATGATCATAAATACTATTAGATAGACTTATTTTAGATAATGCTCCCAAATGGATGTAAAAACAATGTATGTAAAACAAAAATGTGTAATACTAATACAATGTACTCTACTCATCATTCATCAACTCAATTTAGCTTTTTTGAATTTTTTTTTCTTTAAATAGTTTTGAATTTGATCTATATCAAGATGGACAAAGTTCATAAAAACCTCGATTTCAAGTTTTATCGTAAAGATATTTCAAAATCAAAGTTAACTTCATTATCAGTAACAAAGTTCATATTTGACGAAATATTAATAAATGATTGATTGACCTTTATACTCCATACTTATTTGCTTGTGGAGAACTCTGTTCAGGGGAATCAATCTCTTATTTTCTCAACAATTTGAATAAAATACAGTAGTACTCGTAATATGAACTTAAGAGTTATGAAGGATGGCATGGTTCAATTACCAAAACAAAACCATTGATGTTACTGATTATATTGATGAAACCCATGCAAATACACATGGTGCTATCTGGTAAGTAACGTGAATCACAATACTACATGTATCTAAATTAAACCATTCTTGTTCAAATTTTTATTTTGATATAAAAAACAGATACCAAAGAAACACACAGAACCCCGAGGTCGAAAGATGGTGGAAGCAATGTGAATTACAATTCTCATAATCTTTGTTTATTTGGTTAATTTTTTTAGATTTCTCATAATCTTTGTTTATTTGGTTAATTTTTTTAGATTTCTTACATTACTATAGAAATATAAGTAGGGTAACTTTCAATTAATTTTTGTATTCTTTGCAACGAGTAATTAATACTTTTTGAACAATAAAAAATATCAAATGATACTAATTTTACTATTTATGTGTTATCATATTAGTAAGATTTGTAACACATAAGGGTACACAATTAAATTACAAAGTAAGTACACATTTTACCAAAAAAATACTCCTTAATATTTATTGTGGAGTACACATATAGACTACCCTTACGGAAGATACAAATTTTGAATATTTTGTGTGTGAGCTAACACATTTCATAAAAAGATAATTACACTCTACCCAATATTAATATTTTAATATGGCCTAGCCTTAATACAGGATTGGCTTATTAAGCAAATCAAGAAGAAGAAATAAAAAGCAAAGAAAGATAGAAATAATAGTGAGCCCCAATGCATAATCTTGAAATTTGGTTTGGGTTTTGAAGCCAATGCAAATGGCAATGTCGAGGCACTTGTATCTCCTACTCTTTCTCCCACTGTTACTGCATTTTCAATCTTGCTTGGTTTTTGCAGGAAACAATAATGAGGTCAATGTGTTACTTTCTTGGCTTCATACTTCTCCTACACCTATTGCTTCTTTGTCAAACTGGAATGCTTTAGACCTTAATCCTTGTAAATGGTCATACATTACATGTTCATCCCAAAATGTTGTCACACAAATCAAGATTGAGTTTGTTCAGCTTGCTTTGCCTTTTCCAGCTAATATTTCATTGCTTAGTTCCCTGGAAAGTTTGATAATATCAGGGTCAAACCTCACTGGAAGTATTCCAGTTGATATTGGAGATTGTATTTCACTTAGAACCATTGATGTTAGTTCCAATGGTCTTGTTGGAAATATTCCTGGAACTATTGGTAAACTTGAAAATCTTGAAGATTTGGTATTGAACTCTAATCAGCTCACTGGGAAGATTCCAGGGGAGATAGGCAATTGTACCAACCTGAAGAATCTCATTTTGTTTGATAATGAGCTTAGTGGTGTTCTTCCTGTTGAGCTTGGAAATCTTCGATTTTTGGAGGCTATAAGAGCTGGAGGGAACAAAGATATTGGGGGGTATATTCCAGAAGAGATTGGCAATTGCCAGAATTTGCAGGTTTTGGGTCTTGCAGATACGAAGATTTCCGGTTCGATCCCAAAATCTTTAGGCAAGTTGAAAAATCTACAGGTATTTTCAGTTTACACTTCAATGCTTTCAGGGCAAATCCCATCAGAGATAGGGAATTGCTCTGAGCTAGTTGATTTGTATTTGTATCAAAATCAGTTGTCCGGCTCGATTCCAGGAGAGTTGGGAAATCTTCAGAAACTTGAGAAAATGTTGTTATGGCAAAACTATCTTGTAGGACACATTCCTGAAGAAATTGGGAACTGTAGAAGTTTGGTCATTCTTGATCTTTCACTGAATTCTCTCACTGGAAGTATTCCTCAGTCACTTGGTAAATTAGGTAGTCTTGAAGAGTTGATGCTCAGTAACAACAATATTTCTGGTTCGATCCCTTCATCTCTATCGAATGCAACAGGTTTATTACAATTTCAGGTGGATCAAAATCAGTTGTCCGGCTCAGTTCCCGATGAGCTTGGGAACTTGACAGAGTTACAAGTCTTCTTCGCCTGGCAGAATAAGCTTGAGGGTATCATTCCAGAGACATTGGGAGGTTGCAGAGGCCTCCAGGCCCTGGATTTGTCCCATAATTATCTCACAGGTAGCTTGCCTTCAAGCCTTTTCCAACTAAAAAACCTGTCAAAGATTCTCTTAGTTTCCAATGATATCTCTGGTCTTATCCCACCGGAGGTAGGCCAATGTAGCTCCCTTATTCGCCTCCGACTTGTAGATAATAAAGTTAGTGGAACAATACCAAAAGAAATAGGGCTTCTTGATAAACTTAGTTTTCTCGATCTCTCTAGCAATAGGCTTAGTGGTCTGGTACCTGATGAGATGGGAAATTGCAGAGAGCTTCAATCGCTGAATCTTGGGAATAACTCACTTAGTGGAGTGTTACCAAGTTCTCTGTCTTCTCTAAGCAAGCTTCAGGCTCTCGATGTTTCCAAGAATCAGTTTTCAGGGGAGATTCCTGAAAGTTTTGGAGATCTCCTTTCTCTTAGTAGACTTGTACTGAGTAAGAATTTGTTAACTGGGAAAATCCCATCAACATTAGGTCGTTGCACGGGTATTCAACTACTTGATCTAAGTAGTAATCAGCTCTCCGGTAGTATTCCAGTGGAACTTTTTGAAATCCGGTCCCTGGAAATTGCTCTCAATCTGAGCCTGAATGATTTAACAGGGATAGTTCCATTTCAGATCGCTTCTCTTAGCAAACTTTCTGTGTTGGATATTTCACACAACCGGCTTGGAGGACAGCTCATGGTTTTAGAGGGCTTAGAGAACCTTGTATCCTTGAATGTTTCGAACAACAACTTTACAGGCTATCTCCCTGATGACAAGCTTTTCAGGCAATTAACGGCAAAAGAATTGGCCGGAAACAAAGGGTTGTGCACTCGTGGGCATGATTCATGTTTCTTGGCGGCAAATATGGTAATGGGAACTAACAAAGATTCTGGTAGAACATGGAAACTGAATGTGGCAATTACATTGCTAGCTGTTGTTGCTGCAATTTTAGCCATTCTTGGAATTCTTGCTGTTTTGAGAGTAAGGAAAATGAACAGAGAAGACACTGATTCTGAGTTAGGAGGAGATTTCTTACCTTGGCAATTTACACCTTTCCAGAAACTAAATTTTACCATAGAGGAAGTGTTGAAATGTCTTGTGGAAGCTAATGTGATCGGAAAAGGGTGTTCAGGAATTGTATACCGTGCAGAATTAGACAACGGAGAAGTTATTGCAGTGAAGAAGTTATGGCCATCAACCACGGCTTCTGGATACAAGAGCAAGAACAGCTCATTTGGGGCGATTGCAGGAGTCCGTGATGCATTTTCTACTGAGGTGAAAACCCTTGGATCAATCAGACACAAGAATATTGTCCGGTTTCTGGCATGCTGCTGGAATCAGAATACAAGGTTGCTCATGTATGATTACATGCCTAATGGGAGCCTGGGAAGTCTCCTTCATGAAAAAAAGCGGATGCTTGAGTGGAGTTGAGGTTCGGCATTATCTGGGGGCAGCCCAGATTGGCTTATTTTCTGTAATGATGACGTCCTCTCCTATAGGCATTACAGAGACATCAAAGCCAATAACATCCTCATTGGCCTTGATTTTGAAACATATATTGCTGATTTTGGACTTGCCAAGCTCGTTGATAATGGCGATTTTGGAAGATCTTCCAACACTATTGCTGGTTCTTATGGTTACATGGCTCCAGGTTAGTTCTTTTGTCCCACTATAGTAGTACTATGTCAGATTCTGTTCCATTTATTACATGTACATTTTTTTAATATGAACAACTTAAATTCCCTGTTTATGTCCGTGGAAAATGTTCCATCATTTTGGGTTTATAGAACAAACTTTTAGACTTAAGTGTTTGTAGTATATAACATACAAACTCACTTTAATTTCTGATGCAGAGTATGGCTATATGACGAAGATAACAGAGAAAAGTGATGTCTACAGCTATGGTGTAGTCATGCTAGAAGTGTTAACAGGAAAGCAACCGATAGATCCAACCATACCAGATGGTGTTCATATAGTTGATTGGGTAAGGAAAAACAGATGCCAACCCGAAGTCTTGGATGAAGCCTTGCGTTCAAGAACCGAATCTGAGATTGATGAGATGATCCAAACCTTAGGAGTAGCAATGCTTTGTGTCAACCCCTCTCCTGATGATAGGCCAACCATGAAAGATGTTGCAGCAATGCTAAAAGAAATAAGGCATGAAAATTATCAAAAAGAGGAGTGCAACAAAGATCCATTCGTGGAAAATAACAAGAGTTCTGGAAGTGGAGGGACATCTTCAAAAATGCAGAGTTTATACTTGCAAAGCAATGATACAAGTTTTTCTGCATCTTCTTTGTTGCATTCTTGTTCTTCTTCTACTTCTCATAATGTCAAACTAGCTCTTAAGTAGTTGTGTAATATTGTCACTATCATTTTCTTTAAATCCATTCTACAATAATAGATCTTATGTTTGTTAATCTTCAATGCTAGCTAGTATCAATTCTGCAAACAACAAACACATATTGTCTCAACGAGTCGATGTTCCTTTGTTTTAATAGATTAGATCAATATTTCACATTTGATACACTTGCCATTTCTAATTTTCAATATCCTTGGAATAAAATCTTGCACTCAATAGTAATGTATAATGAATGTTCTACAGATGCAAAATGAGATAATAGAGATGTCAAGGAGAATCAATTAAGATCAATTTGACAAATTCATAAAGATATACTCCCTTCTTCCTAAAAGATTGTCCACTTTTGACTTTTTAATATCTTTGATCGTAGATATTTTTGTTTGTATTTTATAATATTTTATGAAAAATATATCAATAAAAAATATATATTTGATATATCATAAAAATATTATATAATATAAATAAAATATTTAAGCGATCAAAGTTTAAATCTATTAAAAGTTAAAAATTAAAAAATGTATAATTTTTTATAAACGAGGGAGTACTAGATTGTAGGCGTGCTAATAGTACAAGATAATGCATGTCAAATGATTACATAATAAGGTGTGTTTCTTAGATCGAATACTCGTATTATATACTGTGATATTTCAATACATGACATCTTTTGACACAATAAGCAACTTAATATGATAAATTTTAGGGCAAAATGCGTAAGGGTGTATCAACGTTTTTCGTGGTTTTCATTTCACCTATTATGTGTTATATTTTGTTATTTCACCCACTTGACATAGTTTAACCTCGCACTCCGCTCATTCACCGCGCTTGACTGCTATCTTATTATTTGTGGAATTGAAATGTAATATTTAATTAATTTTAGTCCCAACCAGGATTCTACTTATAAATAACCAAAAATTGAAACCCATCCCATAAATGAAAAAATTATTATATCTTAAATCAAATTTCCCCATATTAATTTCACCCCTATTTAATAGATAGTACCCTAATCCTTAAAAAAAAAAAAAATTAATCAAGGGGTGTTAAAAATTAGTTAACGGGCAAATAGATCACAGGCTCAAGTTTAAATCATAGAGGGGCAACGACTTTTTAACTGGAGATCACATCTCTCTGTCCTCATTCTTTTGAGCTAATAAAAAAACACGAATCAGTCCCTTCTATTCTCCTGGACAATCTTTTTGGATGGAGGTAGTGCATAATAATACTAGCTTCATTGCAAAACCAAATGCCATGGCTGCAAAACCTCCAGTTGCATGTGAGAGGGAAGACAATCGGCCGAAAGACTTTACCTCAATTTAGAGTAATTGATGCTACCTCAGTTTTTTTCCTTTTTTTAATTAAGTTTTATGGTTCTATCTATTTAATATGTAATGGTATTGATTGGATGGTTGATTGAATTATATTATATGGATGTTGATGTGAGTAAACACTCGAGAAAGAAATTGAATCGATGAATTTGTTAGTGTTGTTTGTTATAGTTTATACGGAGTAATTTTTAAAGATTGTAACTTTGGGAAGAATGATCAAGATGGTATTCATAAAGATTGCAATTTGGGGAAGAATGATGAAAATGGTTAATGTTGTTTGTGTCAAGTTGAAGTCTTTTGATGTGGATCAAAGCGGTGATGAACTTTGTTTGGATATAGATTCTAACTTTGGCAAGAATGATGAAGATGGTATAGATAAAGATTGTAATTTTGGATGAATGGTGAAGATCATGATCCCTTTTTTCAATTATGGATTAGGGTTCTATTAAATGGGGTGAAACTAATTTGGGAGAAATTTGATTTGGGGATATAAGAGTTTTTATTTATGTGATTTAATTTCATAATTTTTGATAATTTATAAATATCAGATTGAGGCTTAAATTAATTAAAAATATATTTCATCCCATAAATAAATCTAAATAACTGGCCAACATAAATAATAAACTGACGCAAGAAATTGAACGAAAATTTAAACACTTGACATTACTTTATCGCTCTAACTTCTACCCTAAGTTATGGGCCATAACATGTAGGGTCGAAGCACTCGTGCGGAATTTGTTCTCATCGTACGTCCATTGAAGTTGTACGTCATCCTACTGCAATGAACCCATGTTAATGGACCCACTAAACTTCTTTCCCACCATTAAAATATCAAACCCTAGACGATATTGATACATGATAATGCAGAATAAACCATTGTCAACTGGAACAAAAAATTGATCGACACTGTATAATCGAAAAATAACCCTATTCATAATTGATTAAGATCCTATTTTAAGATCAAGAACAAAATCAGCAAATTAGTACACGTATAAATCAATTCAACGCCAGCATTTTGCATGGCAATAATTTCAAGCACTTTATTCACTAAAGAAAAAAGCATTTACTAGCATTCAGAGTACCAAACAACCTCTACAAACCTTAAAGTAGCATACATTATTAATATTTCTAGGGAGAAAAACCCATCACAAAAGAGCAAGATATTTGACACAACATACATAACATTTTACAGAGGTACATACTATACCAAAGATGAATTGAAGCCACTAGTTATGAGCGGTCGAGCGGGGTAATAGCTTTGGTAGGTCGGGATAATTAAGGGCTTCAAAATCATCTAGTTAGCTAGATTGCGTTTTGGGGGATTCCTCTTACATGCTTATTCTCGGGTACTAATAAATTACTTTACAGCTTGAGTGATGGCGGGGCAATGTGGGGTGCCATTGAAGGCTGGTGCGATTTTGCGGATGTTCCTCTTAATAGGCTTCTTGCCCTCTAGTTGTAATCCTTGCTGCCGCACCTTTACTCCACGAATCATCTGTAAAATTTATTCAATGGTATATGTCATTCATTATGTGCTGGGATGTCAAAATTCAAAGCAACTGAAGTAGTACTAGAAGATAATTAAGTAGAAGTCAAGAATGGATAATCTGAGCCCTGAGATGATATATGTTCATGTTGAATTTGCGATATTTAATTTTATGCTATCAAATTTATAATTGGCTAGGACAATTTATGAACATATCACATAGTTTCAAAGACTATAACCATATTGAGGCCTCTGCTTAATTTAGGAGGAAAACAAAATGGCCGAAATAAAGACTTACATATTTGCCGCATTTAGTGTCCGAGTATAGAACAATGAAATCCCCTTCTTGAAGTCCATTTGTTCGCACAAATTCTCCTAAAATATATACAAAAAAAAGGGTTGAGGACTTCTTTTGTCCCGATTCCTGAATATGAAAACGAATGAGAATGGGAACTTGTACTACTAAATATTTGTACCTGTGTTTTCAAGAAGGTACATTCGGCTTTTGTTGTTTGGCCAGAACCTAATTATTATCACAAATGACTATAATTAATTAAAGAATTGTATGTGGATTAGCAGGGATAACACATTAAAACATATATTAAAAAAAAAATTAGATCATTTAAGTGCAAGAGTTATATTTACCTGTAACGCATGTTCCAAACCCGAGAGGTTCCAATGTCTTCCAAATCAATTCCAATCCCATCCCTAGATTCAAGCTCTGGCAAGTGTAATTCAGCTTCTTTCTGATGAATAAATCACTTCATACAATTAGATTCATTTAAATTCGACAATTCAACATAGGCACTTTCACGAGATGTTCACAACTACGTAATGCTTAATAATAAGTTATCTGGATATTGAAGAAAGGAAGGTGGTATTGAGAAAATACCTTCGGCAGTACAATCCTACCAAGATTGCCAACGTCGCTTTGTTTAAGGACCTTCTGAAGCAGAAACTTTAAGTTCTTTTCTGTTCTCCATCCCTATGAGAAAACATGAAAATAATAGCCCCGATTAACTTTGCATTCAATATCAAAGAAATACCAGTACATCATATAAGCAACCATATAACACTGACATAGGTAACACAAGGAAAAATGCAGTTAAAAGGCAACCTGTCGTCGATCCATCGTGGTTTGGACTGATCGCTGGACATGTGTGAGGTCAATATTAGGAACTATCTGAGGAGGGCTGCCGCCAGGAACCATAGTAACATTACTCGTTGAAGCAGAAGCTACGGCAGTTGAAGGAGGCCAGTAAACCCAATTTCCTACAGGAGCAGCAGTAGTAGCAACAGCAGCTGTAGATGAGCAATTGAGATCATCATTGTTATTCATCCTAATTACATGTTGCTGCTCATTTGCTTGCATTTGGTTCTGAATATTTTCATGATGGTTTGTTGAAGGATTGTGATGCCGAAAATGATGAGTAGAAAAGCGTCGTTGGCGAGCCATCCTCTTCTTCCTAGCCTCTTTAGTAGCCGAAGATCCCATCCTCACCATCGCCTCAACATTCCCGTCGAATCCCTGATACGGATGATACTGACCACCACTATTTGCATACATCGGCACTTGTGGATGTGTAACCGGTGATGAAAGTCCACTGTTATTATCAGGAGAAAAGGGAACATATTGAGGTGGCAGTGGCATAACAAGTTGAGCCGGCAGGGGCGGTGGTTGCTGCCAACAATGTTCAGCAGAACTTTGCAATTGCTGAAACTCAGCATGCTGAGGTATATAACTATTGCAAGCATAAGGGTTACCCAAGTACCCCATTCCAGGCTGGAAAAAAGTCCCTTGCGGCGGTGACACAAATCCACCACCAGATTCGGGTGCAAATGCCGATGGTGGTCCATTATCTGCAATTAACCATGGAGAGTGAGAGAAACATGCATTTGGATCAGGGTTAGGGTTTTGGACAAAATCTTGAAACTGATCCTGCTGATGATTATAGCTAGGGAGGGAATTCTCACTATCCAGTTTCTTTTTCTGAAGCTTGCAATCCTCAACCCATTGAAGAATCAGTTTCAACAAATGTTTTTTCCCTTCATTTGAATTTCCCAACCTTCTCATAGCACTTTCAATTGTTGACCTTTTTAGAGTGATGTTCCTCATATCTTCAGCAGAAATAAAATCTTTGTTCTGCTTTAACCAATCCAAGAAAATTCCTGATAACTCACTGTTCCCCTGTAGAAAATCAAACCCATTACTATTATCATCACAATTATTATTCTCTTCCTCCCTCTGGTGATGATGTTCTTCAGGAACAAACATGTTTTGCTCTTCCTCTTGCTGAGAAATGTTATTTTCATTCAAGAAAATTGAAGAAGGGTCCCATATATCATCACCATCCTCAATATCCAGATCCAAGCACCCAATATCCTCCATAACACTAAGTCCAGGAATTCCATTCCCTGAAGCTGAAAACAACCCCATTGAAGAAGTTGAAGAAACCGATCCTTGAATAGGTGGAATATTAATATTATTAACAACCACTCCTGAGGGGAGGTTCCTGTTATGGTAAGCCTCCGAGTCTGACTTCAAAGCCGCCCACGAGGCGGCAGAGGAGGAAGAGGAAGAGCAAGAGCAAGAAGGGGTGGCAGTTGGTGCAGTGGAGACAGTTGAGATGGCTGAGACAGTAGCAAGGGGGTTACTTGGTGGAGGAAGAGAAGAAGATGATGAAGATGAAGAGATGCATGGGAAATCAGGGAGGGGGGGAAAACTATCATCAGTGTAGAAAATGGAAGAAGATACATTAACAACATCATTACATAGAAAATTGGTTTCTTGTTCATTTAAACTATAAATCTGTCTCTCCATTAATTCATCATCATCAACCCTCATCAAATCTTCCAAAACTTCCTCTGCATGCAGATCTCTCTCTTCTCCTTCAACTTTCACATCATTTTTCATTTTTTCTCACTTCAATTAACAAATGTGAAACACCCTTTTGTTGGTTTTCTCCTTTTTGTCTAAATTTGCAAAAATATGAAAATTTGTAGTGCAAAAACTTTGAAGAAGAAGAAATAACTGAAAGAAGGAAAAAGATTTGCTTTGTACCAATTGTACGGATAGGGTTGATATATAGAATTATAGGATGTTGGTAACTGATTAAGGAAGCAGTTCAAAGGGCCCAATTCAAGATGTTTTTTGCAACATAAAACATCTGAAAATCAAACACAAATAGTATTAATAAAATAAAAATCCATTAGAAAGTGACATCTCTCTCTTCAATCTACACTTTCATATTATTTGATAATATAATTAAATAATATGCAACTTGCCATGGATCAAACAGTAGATAGAGAACTAACTATATATGTTTATACAAAATGTAAGCAAGCAAATATATACTTCTAAAGTACTCCTTATATTATAACTCCTTGAAGAACAAAAGTATGAATCTTAATTACCTAGGAGATTGAGGCAAATAAAACCTTGAAGAGGAAAAGGGGTGGTACACTGGTACTTAAACTGAAAATGGAAATTAAATAACCAAAAACTTAGATCGTCAGAAAGCGAACAACCACCATTATTGCCATGATTTAAGTTCTTATGTTTCTGGACTAATATTCAAGTTCACTTTCACACTGTCTTGAATTCTTTCGTTCTCAGAATTTTTGTTTTGGTTTGAAAAATAAAGTTCAGATTGTTTGTTTGTTTGTGCTGGGAGGAAAAATAAAGATTATTGGGGTCTTTTAAAGTGGGAAAATATTCAAACAATGTATGATACTAATAGATGCCACGCTTAACGCAAATTATTTCATTATTTTTATAATATAATTTTTCATAATTGGTGAAAAATATTCAAATTATGTAACATGTATTAGTATTTTGACGTTTGAATAAGAAGAGTCGATAGTTGCCGATGAAAGATATCGATTATTTAATGGAAATAAGCTTCGACAACAATGCATTATGGATTTTACAATAATCGGCTATCCCATTCAAAGGAAAGCATAAATAAATCTAGTATTCATAAGAAACAAATAAATTAACATACATTATTTATGCATATTAACATTTATTATTATGGAAATTATTAGATAAAGCTTATTTACAAGCAGCTTACACTATCACGGAGAAGTTATTGTGTAAATAAAAATCAACACATTTTTCATTAGAGAGTGAAATAGAATTACTAATTTGACTTCATTTGTAAATCACAATAGTAGCGCTTAGACATATACGATATGTATTTCTTTGGTTACGAAGCTTATTTTTAATTTGCGGAACCAATCATCACTCTTAATTCAAATATTAAAAAAAAAACTGTAACGTAATTAGATGGTTATTTGTTCAATGTAGTATCATGTGTTGAATATTTATTAGAAGAACATCATAATCTTATTCTTAAATCAATCTTCATTCGAATTTTTTTAAAATTTCGATCATTCGTTTTTATTCAATAGCTAAAGTCTCGTTTCTGTCAAAATTGATCTCGACAACAACTTGAAGAAATAATTTATCTTTAATTAGTTTAAGTATAAATATTACATGTCAATTGAATCTTTCATTCTTAAATAAAATCTTAATTTTGATGTTCGAATTCTGAAAAGGTGGAAATTGTCAATTTATTTATGAAAATCTTTTGTGTAATATTTATTTTGACTTTGTTTTTTCTCAACAAGAATATTAAATTGCATTGAAAAATAATTTTGGCATTATTAATAGTTATTATATAAGCAATTAATACGTTGTGTACAATTTTTCAAATTTGTGTACAATGTTTACCGTGAATCTTCTTGACCACTTGTGTTACATAATGGGCTTATATAAAGTACATAATTTGTTCCTATTGATGTTATTAATTTGTGTCACACACAATATATTACTTTTTCATTTCAATTTAGTTGATTATTTAGTTTAAAAAATATTTTATTAAAATAATAATTGGTTTTATTATTTTTTTAAAAAGAGAAAAATATTAACATGAAAATAAGCATATTAATTTGAGAGAAATAAAAAAGTGCGTGGTGTCGATAAGATGATATCAGCATCACAAACAGAAAAGTCTGGACATATATATTGTGAAATATTATGATTATGAAGTCAAAAACCAAATAGTAGGAAGGAGTATATATATTTAATCTTGAACGCCGAGCAGTCACCAAACAAGACTATTTAAATGTTACATTTAAGGCATCCACGTTCCTTTATCCAGTCCCAACAAAGTAAAGCATGAAGAGAAGTCAAAACATAATACTCCATTTAATACAAATTAATTTTCAATCTTCAATTTAAAATTTTAATAATATATTTTAATAATTATATTTTGAAAATAGTTCTTACAAACAAATACTGTCAACTTTATAGCTAGTTATAAACACTTAGATATTACTTATTCCATTTTTTTTACTTGTCATTCTAGACATTTGCACATTAATTAAGAAAAGAGTTAGTTTTACATTTATATACACTGCTCAATTATCCACTGGGATTTATTTTAGTCCATTATTTGTTATATGACTTTTTATTGAAAATGAACTAGACAAAGAATTAAAGAAGAAAAAAAAATATGTTTAATGCTAGGAATAAAATCGAAAAAAATTGGATGAAAATGCATTAAAATTATAAAACGATAACTAAAAAGAAATAATTTTTTTTAGCAAAAATGACAAGTTAACAAAAAGGAAAGTAATAAAAATGCCATCTTGGAAAATATATTTTAGAAACCTCACTCAGTTAAATTGGATTGATATACACATGCTCATTCTTATTATGTTATTATTCTCGGATATAAAATAAAATAACATATATATATATACTTACTATCTCTTTAACGCAACACAAAAAAAATATTTTGTTATTTCATCATATCAATATAAGCGATCAAGGCCCAAAATAATTTATTAAGTTAATCATTAATTTTACTAATTTTTTAGGAAAGAATATTATCAACCAATGAGAATAATAAAATTATTAAGAGACAAACTAATAATATTAAAAAAAAATTATAACTCTAATTGATAAAGTAAATAATTAAATATGATGATTACTTATATTGATACGGATAAGAAGCTAGGGAGTATTATCTTAAAAGTTGATACATTTGATTCTTATTGGAAAGAAGTTGTTATTATACAATTCGAACGTTATAAATTCACACATCATTTATGACATAAAAATTTATCAATATAAAATTGTTTAAATAGGAAAGAAAATGCTGAAAACAGCCAAAGGAAAACCGGGTGCTGATTGTCTCTCTCCCCCCTCAAGTCCTCAACTCCGGATTGTATGCCAGTGGCCATAAGTCGTCACCTAAATGGTGAATTTTAGCGGTGCCACAGCCTTTGATACCAAACAAACTAAAGAATAATTACAAAATGTGTTCCTGAAATATTATTGTTGTCTATTTTATATCTAGATTGATAGATTGTGCAAGATTCATGTCACTCACCGAAGCACCTCACTTCTCTCTCTTTTGTATGCAATTTTATTTTTTTACCAAATCCTCACATACGTATCAAACTATTATATATTATTAAGTTAATGGGGTGTAATATTTTTTAAAAAAGAACATATTTAACAAATTATTATTGTTATGTGAGGAATTAATACATCAAATGAGACATGAATATATATTTTTTAATTTTTTTTAGATAATGCATATATTTAATCATATGGAGTGAATTCACAAAAGGAAGCTAAGCCGTACAATAGCTACAATGAAATATAATATTGGTCCTATTCAGTATGATCACCATCTTAGTTAAAATTATTTGTAATAGAACCATCTAGAGTTGGTTGTCGATTAAAGTAATAATAAATCCGTAATCTTCTAAAAATATTCTCCAATTAAAACTTTAAGGCGGGTGATGAGAATATTTGCTAAAATGTATTTCAATTCAATTATTTAACTAAGGTTTTTCCAAACATATATAAAGTGAATTGAAGAAGATTATTGGACCGACTGGAAATTGTCACAATTCGTCAACAAAGCGGCGAGGCATTTCAGGCGCCGTTACGTGTCATGAAAATAAAATTATCAACTTTATCTCCACCAATGACGATGTTCTTCACAACCCCCAGCTTTCTTCGTAGTTATCTATGGCAAAATATACAGTTCACACAGAGCTGTAATAACAAGTGTAGAGACTTTTGTAATGAAACAATTAACCTATCATCTTGAGACACCTCATCTTTTGCCTAATATTTTCCAATTGGGTCAAGTTTATTGGTTTGTCCTTTATTATTGGTTATTTCCCTAGCTTTTCGAGCCTAATAAGAGTATTTATGAATTGTTTTATTATTTCTGTTTTTTATGTTGTTTTTGGCTTTTGCTCATAAGTGGGAATTTGTTCACGTGGAACTCACCTGAATTTAAGATCATTGAGCAGTGTGAATGTCATTCCAAAGGACTTAGTTTTGAACTCTCCAATATTAGCTCAGAGAATTATTATAAAGTCCTCAGAAGGGAAAAAGAAACAAAAACTAATATTTATGGTAGAATAATGATACACGTAAATGGATGATGTATGTCTGCTGGAAATTTGTTGGAAAGATCACAGTGCGGGATTTAAATATCTTAACTTCTAAAATGACATATTGAGTCATAAAGCAAAATATTATAGGTGTATGATATATAAGAGTTATACTAAACTACCTCAATTGGGTCTATCTACAAAGTTTCAATAATTATCATGTACAACTAAGAGATAATTACAAATGAATCCTATGGACAAGGCGTCACAATACCCCTCACAAGTCAAGTAACCCGACAAACGAGACGGTTTGTCACGGTAAAGAACTTAAACGCACGGAGATAATGGCTTTGTAAGAATATCGTCGAGTCGGGTCCTTAGTAGATATGAAACGAACCACTCAAATTCTTTTCGAGCTACCTTTTCTCGCACAAAATGAAAATCGATCTCGATATGTTTAGTAATGGGTACGAAGAGACTGATTGGCCGAGAGAAAGGTAGCACCTAAGTTGTCACACCACAAGACCGAGGTCATGGAAATAAAAAGCAAAGTTCAATACCAAGCAAGGAGACAAGCCAGGAGAGCTCGGCTGCACAATTAGCCAAGGCCTTGTATTCGCACTCAATGGAGGAGCGAGCGACGTGACGTTGCTTTTTTTAGATTGCCGAGATGATTAAAGGACCTATATACACGGTGAGAGATAACCACCAAGTGAGCGAATTTATAGGAAATGAGTTCGCCTAATCAAGATCAATGAATGCTTTTCGTACAGAAATCCAATAAGTGGATAATAACTAAGCCAAGGTCGAAGCGTAGCTTACATAACGGGAGACTCACGCCGACCATAAATTCATATGTTCAACTTGAGGATCATGCATGTACTGACATACCTTATTAACTGCAAATGAGAGATCCGGGCGAGTCAAAGTGAGGTACTGTAAAGAACCCACAGAAGATAGGCAATGGATCCGGGAGGCATCCTCCTAGAAATAGGCAATCGAGCAATAGGCAAGTGGGAGCAGGTGTGCTCAAGGAGTCGATATATCACATCGAGCGTTAATATTCACTCATATATTGTTGTCAGACAACAACAAGCCAATACTATCGTGACGGTAATTCTCACCTCAATACCCAAGAAAAAAATTGTAGATCACCAAGATCGCGAGTCACAAATCGAAAGACTCACAACGCAATAAAAAGCAGAGACAACCCGAGAACAAGTACCAGTAACCAAGAGATCGGGTCTACATAAAACCAAAGATAATCAAAGCTAACACCAGACGAGAGAAAAACAAAAGGGACTTATCCGCTCGATGTCGAAAGCCATAGGTAAGTAAAAATCCCGGCAAACACAAAAACCAAACACGGAGAGCTTGCTTGAGACCATAAAGGACTTAAGCGTAAACGGCACATTGCTGGATTGAACTGAAAGCATTGATAAAAACTGTGGGTCAGTAATCTGAAACCGATCATTAAAGAACCTGGAGAAATGCATTTTGTATGTCCAATTGCCGAATAGACGAGCCACTAGAATGGGCCAATTATAAGATAGTTCGAATAGTAGTTTTAATAATGTGACAAAAGTTTTAAAATCAAGACCTTCAACCCGATGATTACCTTTTAGCAACTAACTGCGCCCAACTATGCTTCCAGTATTAGAGTCCCCTTTCAACCGAAAACCCATCGGCGCCCGACAACATTCATATTGGAGGTCTGAGGAAGAGACTCAAGTCCGAGTACGCACTACAAAGACGATTTCATACATAGCGGCACTTACAAGTGACATTTATTGGCCGAGTAAACAAGTCGGTTCGGATTCCTGCGTGACTGTGAGTAAGTAAGTGGCGTGTGGATGGGATAACAACTTTTTGCTGGAGGGCGGAGCTGACGGGTACCACTTACTTAATGAACTGAGTGGGAGGAGGACATGTACGGTCAAAGTTGATGGATAGCGTAAAAGCAGTGTGGGACTATGGGCGCGGGCCGGGTTATACGGGAGTACGCAAGAGTCAGCACGCGCGAAAGTGGACCGGATTGGCTGGTGGATAGGACGAGAATGGACATGTATTTATGTGTGTGAGTGGTGAGTGAGTTGGCATACAACTTTGGAACGTAAACATTCGAAAAGAGACGAGCACATCACAAAAACCACATTACCAAGAGATCATAGACACGGCATGCGGCGAGGACAGATAAAAAGGAGCAACAATACACTATGTTTCGGTAACAGGGGAGTGGACGTGGATATTGTCATGCTTGGGAAATATAGTTTCAAAAATTTAACAAATTTAGCAATATAAATACGACGTAGAATCAAAAGACACGCAATGAGCAACCATTATGCATCGGACTATAACCAAGAAAACACACGGAGTAGAATAAAAGAAAACTATGTTGATCGTAGGTCGATGATACGATAACATAAGCACCAAACTGAGAAACGCGTAATCTGGCACTCTTTTATACAATAACTCAGACGGTGACACGTTTTGGTTAAGAGGACTAGGTAGACGATTAATAAGATAGACCGATGTTTCAAATGCATATTGGCAAAATGATAAATCAAGTTTAGAATGAGCTTGTTACTGTAAGACCCATATCAACTATATGACAAAGGACGACGCTCGGAGACACCTATTTGTTCATTTAGTATGAGTACACGAACTTGAAGAATACCCCTGCCTCAAAAACATATTACACGCTCGACACTCCCTCCCTAGTCGGTTTCAATGGCAATAATTTTAAATTAAATTGTCGCTCCACAAAATCTGAAATTCTTTAAAACATTGTCAGACGGTGGATTTATTTGGCAACGGAAAAAACCGATAAAACGTGAATAGTCATCAACAAAATAAAATGAGAAAAATAACGCTTCCTTCATTAGAAACGCGAGGGAGCAGACCTCATAGACGTAGAATATGTCTGCTGGCCGAGAGCCGCTTATTACTCAAAATAATGGGAACTTTCAAGTAATTTACCCATAGGGCACGAAGTTACAATAGACTCAATCGACTTAAAAAGACAAACGAGACTCTCTATTTAAACTAGGGACTTAACAAATTAAAATCCGATAATTCATGTCCGTAACCTATGATGCCGTGACAACACTGGACATTGCATTTATACAATGACGAGGAGACGACACCTCGCGAACGCGGCAAAGAATAGGCCATATGATTACCGGGTCCGTGGGGTGCAATGCGACGCATTACCTGATCCTTGACAACAAAACAATGTGGGTGAAATTCAAAATAAATGCGATTATCAGTGCAAAACTTTTGAACAGATAATAAAGAATTATTAGCTTCAGGAGAGTGCAAAATATTATGTAAAAGCAACAGATAGTGGTCCTGAAGGATGCAAGATCAAAAGGAGCATGGGCGAGGCCCTCGTATCGTGAACCAGAAAAATACGGAATGAAGCCCCTATACTGGTAGATGCGGTTGAACTCGACCGCCCGAGCCGGGCATATCTAGAAATGAGAAGTCACAAGCATGAGATGAAATTTGCTCGAGTGAGACCGAGTCACATGCAATGATCGCAAGCGTGCATAAGTGAATCACATAAAAAATACCTTCTCTGGTCACTGGAAGAAGCAGAGGAACGCCTGTCATTATTGGAAAACCCACGACTAGGATTACGAAAGCAAAACGGCTCCTCGAGGATCGCCTCTACTCACCGATTTGGAGGACTACATGCTTCACATACCGAATAAGGGGCGGAGATGTAGGCAACAAACCATCTAATGGAGAAGACATCAATGGCGTAATTGGGTTAACAAATTCATGAGTCCCCAAAAAATTCCGCAACTCTTCAAAAGACATGAGAACCCCGAGAATAAACCAACGACTTCAAATCTTTAAAATCTTCTTTGAGACCCCGAAGAATGTAGATGAGAAAGGTTTCATGAGGTAATTGCTTACCAATAGTAGCAAGAGCATCATACGGGATTCTCGCCGATTGAAAGACATCTCGTGATAGTCATATTTGATTGTTGCTTTAACCCAATGAGTTTATCATGTAGAGCAAGATGACTTGAAAAAGAGGGATTAGCGAGAGCAACCTTAACAGCATCCCAAATAGCATGCGTAAGAAGTTCCTGCTAATAGTAGTGGGGCATTGCTTCTCGCATGGGCAGCTCAACGTGCCTGCCGATCAACTTGTCTTCGTCGCGGATCATAATTGATGCAACGGATTGACCGTGAAAATAACCCGGGCGATCTTGAACGGTAGCGGGGACAAGGAATGGAGCCATCCACGTAACCAAATAAGTCATGACCTTCGAGAACGGAGTGTTGGGTATGCTACCAATGGAGATGATTAATATTGGGCGAGTTTGAGAGGAAATATAGCAAGGAACAGGACTGTAGTCAAAGCGAATTGGGGTATGGGTTGTCGATTTAGAGTGGGAGGCCATGACATAATAAAGCAGAGAAAAAGATCGACGCAGGAAAGGATTTTATGGTAGGAAGGCCATTTGTGACGAGTCGGGGATGATCAATGTTCAAAAGTCGTAGCCTAAACTAAGGAGGCGTAGAAAGCGAGTATGGGAAAGGAGCTAAGGGGTGTCGATATATATGTGTGATGATTTCAGCAAAACTATGGATGAAGAACTCGACATGGAGAAAGCGAGTATCTGCATGGTCGTCACGTAAGAAATGACGGCTGCACGCAATTCTACAGCATGGTATACTCGATACCATATTGAATCATAAAGCAAAGTATTATACTAAATATAATTCTCACAATTTTCAGCACCTCAATTATTGTGTGAGTTACGATGTATTTTATAGTGTATGATATACGTTGAGTTACACCTATACTAAACTACCTCAGCAATTATCTACAAGCTTCAATAATTATCATGTACAACTAAGAGAGATAATTATAAATGAATCTATGAAGGTGTGTCTCCAATATGACGACATTTAATTTATTCGATCTTTCAATATTATTGGTAATCTATTTTATTTATCTCTAAAAATTATTTATTTTGATTTTTAAGAAATACAAGAGTAGTATCGGTAGTTAAAGCAACATCCACCAAATGAAGGTGAATCATTTTATTCTTAGGAAAGTATATAAAGCACGCGATCAATTATATGTAACATGAAATGGTTACAGATGACATTTGATGAACATTCATAACAGAATAATGGTATAACATATCATTTTACTCGATAATAATAATTAATATAGAGGTAATTTCCTGATTATTTGGTCATAAAAAGCTAACAACCGTGATTTCTGGATCTAGTATTGCACATTAGTTATTTTTATTATGCACCTAGCTAGTTACGAATAAAAGCTAACGCTCCCGACATAAATTTCAACCGTAAAAGAGCTTAACGATAAAATTTAAGATCCTGCACTCTTCATGTAAATATGGAGTCAATACGCAAGTTTTGCACTTATCAAGCGGCTTAAAGTGAAAGCCTCGGCCCCCGACTCGCTTGAGACATCCTCGCGATTCACCTCATCCCTAATCCCGTGGCGCGGACTCGGCGAAATGCTAGCCAGAATCCGCTTCACACTTCGTGAATAAAATTCAATGATTTGAAGACGTTAAATACTCCCTCTCCAATCCAAAAATACACCGACTTTTCTACATATCGGCGTGAATCTTTTAGTCTTCAATTACTTTTAATTATATTATTAAAAATTAAAAATTAATATTATGAAAATATTTTAAAAGACGAATCTTACTATAAATTTTAAAATAATGAATAATCAATAATTGATTGTCAAAATTCAATTTCAAAAAAGCTTAAACGCCAATTATTTTGGATCGGCGAAGATTAATTTAAGTAACAGTCGAGTAATTAAAATATATTTGAGGACTGTTTTGGGGGTGGGCGGACTGAGAGGTCGTCGACGCCCTTCTTTAATCTTGAAAAACAAAATTTTTTTTTTTTCTTTTAAAAGATCTTTCATCATCCATTCCGTTCTTTACAAACTACGAATGTGGTGTATATTATTTGTACAATATCAATTCATTTGTCATTTCGAAGACAAAAAATTTTAATCTTACCGATGTTTATTTTTTTCAATTTGACCTTCTAGTTAGCGGCGGAGGTTGACTGGAATCTAATCAATTCTTGCTTCGATTCTTTTCTTCAATTTGTAAAGTGCTGAGTTGGAACAGAATGAGCAAATTGGAAGATGCCACGTAAAAGACATGCATGCATGAAGCAGGAGGTGTGAGCTAATGAGAGACTATTCATCGGAGCAGCTAGCTAGTTTTTGCTTACTTGTGTCCTACAATTGTAAGGATCATCACCTTATCATGAACCCCAATAAAGTAATTAGGGGAGTGTATGGGAGTAGTTGTCTCTCTTTTTAAAATTTTTTTTTTTTTAAAAGTTATATTTTTTAGTACTAAAAGTAAAATTTAACATTCATTTATTAAAAATTAAGTTGTTCGTACTTTTTAAATTTTTATATATTTTTTCTTTTATTTATATAATATAATTATTTCATCCCTATATAAAATTGACAACATCGATGAACCTCATACACCTATCTAGATTCATCCAAGGGCATACGCATTCCTTAACTACTACTCCCGTACTCCGTATGTATATATTCCATAATATATTTCATCGTTTTTTAGCTTTCCTTCTAATGAGTACACTCATGGGAATTGGGAACATGCATTATATTATACCTTCCTTCCTGCATATATAATAAGTTGACAATCATAAACTTGGAGCATGTACAACCCCTTAAAAGTTAAAAATAAGAATTGAAATTATTAAAAATAAAAAAAAATTATGTCTTTTCAATTCCTCTAAAATAAATTCTTTTATAAAATTATTCACCCACCCTCTTCATTTTTTAAATTTAGACTCTCCCTATTATTTTTTCAATACCAAAGTGAATAATAGAAAATCTACTAAACAACATACATAAAAATTAATTCCTAAAAATAAAAAAGTAATAATTTAGAATGTATTTTAAAAAAAAATTACTACAGCTAATATACATGCTCCAACACCTCCCCTATTTCCCTTCTTTATTCAACATTTATTTGAACATTGTCGTGATGACTGTCATATTGGCCTTCAGAGTAGACCTCACCTTAAGCAAATACCTTAGCAAATCAATTGACCTTTAGATGGGACACAATGTGTCTACAATTTTAAAATAGGCTTATAATTGTTATAAAGCTTAGCTGATCAAACTCTATATATGAGATGAGATGCAAAACTTCGTTAACCAGTAAGGGAAAAAACACGACAAGGTTCATAGACTGAAAAGTTAAGGAAGTGCATCAGTTGCGGTACTCAGAAAGATTGCAATAGTAATACAAAATATAAAACTGCAGCTGATCAATTGAACCTAGGAGCAACATTAACGACGAGCAGAGTTTGTAAAGCGCTTTTCTCCTTATATACAATATCCCGCGCTTTTGAGTTTTATATCAGATGTTGAAGTGACGCCTTGCCCATGGAACTATAGACTGGTGACCACCTCCATTTCTTCTTGGACCATTGTTCTGTTGGGGAAGTGACTTCAGTCTCTGCTCCTTCATGTTTGCAAAGAGCGAATCCAAGGTTTGAGGCTTCTGCCACACCAGTGCTGGCTTTGCTTGATGTTGGAAATTTTGCTGCAAAATGGAAGAGCTTCAGAAGAGGATCACATCTTAATAATCAAATAAGGCTTAGTAATCTAGTATCTGGTGCAGTGTAGACAGTAAGATCAAGGTATTTATGTAGGCCTCTGCTGCTTATTGCACAACCAATTCCTCAGCACATCAGAACAAGAAGAGAACATCAATACTTCTACAACCAAGGCCTTGAAGGCTTGAATGTTGAACAAAATACTCAAGAATGCCCAAGAATTCGTACCTTCCTCATAAAACCACCTCCATTTGCAAACTTCTTCTGGGGCGGTGGTGGTGCAACCCTGCATGCAAAATTGAATAACCGATGAAGCAGAAAAATAATGAAGGACGGCCGTGGCCCTAGCATTGGTCTTCACCTTATGTTACATGGACAGTTATCATAAAATTGAATTCTCTACTTACCATCTACTTGATATATACAAAAAAAAGACATCAACCCATATAGGGTCCTCTTCTACTACTTGGCTTTTCTAATACATCTAATTTCCCTTTTATACTAATATCCTTTCCTACAATAAATAATATCATCTGGAATATCGACAATATAATCTCTATAACAGACATGGACATCACAACTTCGACGAAATATCGAGTATCTTGTGAGACCATTTTAAAGATGATCTTAATGTCAACTAAAAAAGACCAAATCCACATACAATCTTCAAGGGATACTGCTTGTGATATGAGAAGTGTATATGGATGAGACAGTACAAGAAGCTAGTAGCTGGTCACACACACCAAAATCCAATCACAGGGTACTAGAGGCTCTTTGGAAGGAGTCTAAGGAACTATCTAAGTACCACATAAACAATGCACCAACAACAGGGGCAACCAAAGTGTCATAAAGCAGCAAGTAACACAAATTGAAGCAATCAGATATGCTCCATTCAACCAGCACCAACCGATATCCCCAATTTTTAAAGAACTAGAGGCTCTTGTGACAACATGCTTACAATAGAAAAAGTGATCCTCAACACCACGGAAGCTTGCAGAACGAGATTATACCAATTAGGCAACCAAAAATTATTCAGATGATTTGACTGACAACAGGAAAAATAAAGCTGCATCCAGATGACTGAGCATATATACCATCTTGCTCACAGTAAGTCCCCAATGGGCTCATACTCCACTTGACATGATTATTTTATATTTTCTCACTTCTTATCCAAGAGAAATAAATTGTCACCAATGCAAAAGGTAAACTTGATAAAACTTAAAGCTCAAAACCCAATCTACGCCAAGACACTAAATGCTCAAGCAATGCCATATCATGTATACAGCATTCAGAAATCGCAAGTGTTCACCACTTTACCCTTTCACCAGTTCCCCAACAATTATATCAAGACGGTCATATCACATCTAGCTATCCAAATAAAACCAACATGCAGATACAAGTTCCTAACTCGTCACAGCATATAACCCAATTTACCTGCACACACAAAAATTGACTTAAATTTGCACATTTCCCAGTGTAGATTTTTTTCCCTCTTAACTGCAGACCAGAAGCTGATACTCTATGAAAACATTCCTAATTATGCAACAGTATCGGCTGCTACATACCTCAACTTATTAACATTCACAACTCTCCTCTGATTGAAAGCCTTATTGTGCATTGGGGCAAAAACTGCCTTTTTTGCTGCTTCAGTGGCCAAAGTTAATTGATTACTCTGAAAGTTTGTTCTCCTCTCAGCAAGGGCACCCTGAAGGCATAATTAAGTAACTATTAAGATCGGTGGGACAACGTGATAAAGCTGAACCTCTATGATAAGACCGATAATAAAAGCAGACCTGTCTCATAGAGACTCGGGTGTTCATAAATCTCTGAACGTTCGCATTTTTATCTTGTGAGGAATTGTTTGAGGACTTCCGATTGCGATTCTATAAAAAACAGAATAGAATTACAACCAATGAGCATAAAAGGTCGGACAATAAAATGCTGTGGATCTGAGAATCTTACCCAGACTCTCTGCTTTCTCCCTTTCTTTTCATTGGTTTTCGCCATATTTATGATATCATCTGCCCCCGAAGCAACCAAGAAAGACTTATTATTAATACAACATGATACATCAAATAAACGGAGAAAATTGGAAAACAGGATTTATATACGAACCTAAAGTCATGTTCATTTTCTTCTCCGTGAGAGCAAGCGCTTCGGGTGATAATGGTTTAGCTGCCATCTGAAGAATAGTAGATCAGGATATAACAAAATGTTTTAATCCACTAACAATATCGACAAAACAAGTTCCTCATTCATTAATCTTGGAATATTACAAGTCATCTTAAAAGAACAAGTGAACCCGACATTATTGACAAATACAACAACACTAAAATATACATAATGGAATATAATACAGAGAAAAATCAAGAGATCTTCAAGTTATTCAAGAATCCAACGCAAACCTCGACTTACTATAAAACATGAATCTTACAACTTGCAATACATCTTCATACAATAAAACGAGATACCAACTTAGAGCATCAAGCAACAACATGTACTATCGGGGTACTATCGGCCATAATTTTGTTTAATTGATTGAAAAACACCTCCTACTTAAATTGAGATGGGGGTAGTCTTAACTATTACTATTACAACTATTCCCTTCAATCTAAATCCCTAAAAGTTCATCCAGTTTTGCATCTTTAATCATTGACTTTTAAAATTATCGACTCAAATATTTTTGTATATGCTCTATATATAAAAGTATATCAAAATTTTGAATTTTCAGCCTAATCTAATATTAACATGATAATTTAGATTCAAATAAATTATATGGAGTCGATTAATACCGCAAAGTTTATTAATTCTGACCCTAAAAACAAACATGATAAGCAAATCAGTAAATCCTTCAATTCCTCGCTAGCTTATACTCCCTACATCCCTAAAAGATCGTCCAATTTCTAATTTTGATGTGTTGACTTTAAAAAAAACTTTGACTTCCAATATTTTTAAACACATTATATAATATTTTGCAAAAGAAAATATGAAATATAGTATTTTCATCCTATTTTAATATTAACATTATAATTTTGATTCAAATCAAACTCGCGTGAATTAATTATGACATCGAAATTTGTTATTTTTTATAATTGAAATAGCAAATAGGACGATTTATATAACAATATTAAGAATTTAAGCTATATATATACATACGCTCACAAAAAACTAAAGATAAAAAATTCAGTTGAAGCATAAAGCTATATAAAAATTAAAGTACAAAAACTATAAATAATTTACACATAAAAATTCAATCTTTGAGGAAAAAAAAACGAAATTTTACCTTTTTATGAAGGTATGATTTGAGAGCAATTAGTTGAAAATTTGGAGTATGGAATATTTGTGAGAGGTCTTATAATTATGAGATTAAGGAGGCAACTATTTATGGGAAGCGCGTGTCCATAGGTTAGATATTGTACCAATTGTTCGTATAGCAAGGCTTTCTTTGGTCATAGATAGATTGTTTAGTATGGCGTGACTAGGCTATTGCATCAGCTCCAAATATACTCACGGCTATGATTGCCAGTTAATTTCACCAATCAGCACCAGCCTAACAATCGCTGTGATCAAAGTTTTAATTTAAAAATAAGATGCCACCAACCTTTCACGTTTTCAATCGTAGTTATCGTAATTTAACCTCTTACAAATTATCGACATTCATATTCGAATAAGAAATTATCGTACTAACCTCTTATAAATTATCGAGGTGTGTATAAAGAGTCTGAACCTAAGGAACCAAAGATATTGTACCAATTATTTGGCAGCAATTGGAATGATACTGGAGTCATTGCAAAAGATCTAGCTAATTTTTTACTTTTTGTTCTTAAACTTAAAAATCCAGTTATTATGGTTGCAATGATTCGATCTCCTATCGAGCAATAATGGCCGACGTTCTGAATTTGATCGATAACGCTAAAATCTTCACAGAACAATGTAAAGGCTAAGGGAAAGGATCTCATATGAAAATTGTTTATGCTAATAATGTTATTGGCTCCAAGTATTACTATTACAGTATTAATTTAATTTTATTTTTAAAAAAAATCCACCCACCATCCCTTATAACGAGAATCGCACCCAGATCTTTGGAAGGCCTCTTAACCACTAGGCTATTTCGATATTCTCCTATTAGAGTATTAATTGTTGACAAGTTCAATCATGAAAAGCTCCTCCAAGATCACATAAAGTAAGGATCTATGATTTTTTATTATGATTGAAGTTTATTGCCGTTCTCATCTAAATAAATAACATTATTCGGATAAATATGCACCCATTTCTCGGGTGGGCATCAATAGAAGAAGAATGTCATGAAGTAACAATTAAAACTGTTTTCAGTTATCTCCATAGATCCATGTCTCAGCATTGCTCTTGTAGCTAACTAACTCCTCAGGTTTGAACCACAAAGCGATTTCGTCTTTCGCGGTCTCAGGTCCATCACTTCCGTGGATGATATTTCTGAGTACACAAAGCAGAGTTAGCGTGAAAGACACAATGTTACTGCCAACCATAAACAAAGCAGGAGAGATGGAAAAGGTTATCCATGTTAAACAAAGATTATCCAAAAAACCGAATGAACTAAATTCAATTAATACCTTCCAACCACAACAGCTAGATCACCCCTAATGGTGCCAGGTTCAGACTTTTGGGGATCTGTAGCACCAATGAGTTTGCGACCATATTTTATCACCCCCTCGCCTTCCCAAACCTAGCAAAACAATATTTCCAGAAAAAATGATGGCACTGTTACAAAATAAGAATGAACTTGGAGGTAACTTGTGTTGTTTCTCACCATTGCAATTACAGGGCCAGAGCTTAGGAAGTCACATAGACCATTAAAAAATGGCCTTTCCTTGAGATCGTGGTAGTGCTTCCCGGCAAAATCCTTTGAGGGGATCACGACCTTGATACCCACCAGCTTAAATCCTTTGCGTTCAAAACGTGATATAATTTCTGAAATCTGCAAGCCCAGTCAATTATATTGTGTTAGAATACTTATGAACAGAAAAATAGAATTCGGAAATGATTTTGGATCAACAGAATGTAAAAGGATGGGACTAGTCAAGAGAAACATATTTCACAAGAGTTGTGGATAGGATACTAAAGTTAAAAGGAATTTCATACCAATCCTCTCTGAACTCCATCAGGTTTTATGGCAATAAAAGAGCGCTCCATCTGAAAAAATTAAGTAGGCTTGAGACACTAAACAAGAATGTAATACATACAAGAGTAAATCTAAGAAACTAATAGGACAAAGGTACAGTTGAAAAGGATTGAAGTACCTCTGCAGCATGAGCCTCTTGCTCCTGAAGCATGTAAACTACATTGCAAAGAGGATACACAACAAAAGTCCAATGTGAGCAACAATTTTAAAAAATTCAAAAAGGAATGATATCTTATTGAGATCCCACTTGCAATTCATCTTGGGTCAACTCGGAAACAGCCTCCCTATTATCATAAAGGCAAGGCTGCATACAATCCGACCCCCCTAACTGCTTAGGCGGGAGCCTATTTAGAATTACCGAGGCACATTATTGTTATTGTTAATGAGATCTTAAATCAATCATGTTTATTTTATTTACTTCAGATGCCTTTCTTGGTTAGGCTATTGAAATATTGCGTTAGATGGTTTTACATTTGTGAATATATAGTTAGTCCAACAATCCCAGATTGACCGATCTGAATCGACTGAACAATGAATCCAATTAGATAGATAAATTACAAATCCAAGTCGGTTTCAAACATCAAATCAATCCCACTTGAACTGAGCTAAACATCATAAATCTCAACTACCAAATCAATCTGTTAAAACAAATCATTATAATATTGACATACAAAACAAACCTGCAGCTGGAAGGGTAAGCAACCCGGAAATCCAACTTTTGGAAGCATTTCCTCCATCTTTCCGACCAAATGCAGCTAGAGCAGGAACCCCTCCCCTCAACAAAACCGCTGTCCCGGCTGCTGCAGCTCCACCCTCTGCAAGCATTTCAAATCAATACACTAAAATCATTCCCCCTCTCGGCGTAAATCAAGTATGATATCCACATTCTTTGTACAAGTCAACAGCCTACATAACTCACTACTACAGACTACAACTCCCTCCATCACAAAAATAGTATCAAGTTTGATTTTTCAATAGCCAAAATCAACAACTTTGCAGCCTAATTGACACATAACTTCGATTCAAATCAAAATTATCATGTTACAAGTAAATTGCTATAAAAATACAATCTTTTGATACATTTTCACCAAACACTATCCCCCATGTACAAAAATATTTGAGTTCAACATTTAAAAAAGTCAAACCATCAAAATGTTAATAGTAAATTTGGTTAAAAATAAAATCTTTTGATATATTTTCACCAAATACAATACACCAAGTACCCAAATATTTCAGTTCAAGATTAACAAAGTCAACCATAAAAAATCCAATCTTTTTGAGATGAGGTACAACTAAATTTAAAGAAATGCTGACAAATTCCTTTCTCATGCATACCCAAACTATACAAAATCAATATTTCATCATATTATTGAACTTGGTAGACATATTTGAGTTCAATATTAAAAAGTCAACCATCAAAAAATCCAAACTAGCCAATCTTTTTGACATGTAAGAACTACCAAATTTAAAGAAATGCTGACAAATTGCTTTCTCATACATACCCAAACTATACAACATTAATAATTCATCATATTATTCAACTTGGTAGACATATTTGAGTTAAAGATTAAAAAGTCAACCATTAAAAAAATCCAAACTAGACAATCTTTCTGACATGTAAGAACTACATAATTTAAAGAAATGCTGGCAAATTGCATTCTAATACATACCCAAACTATAAAAAATCTATCTTTAATCATATTACTATTGAACTTAATTTTTTTTTGGAAAAAAGAGTAGAATAGGGGGGTAGATATACCTGAGAAGGCTCTGGAAGATTGTTTGGAAGAGGCAGAGAGGAAAGACCTCAGTGTTCTTGAAGTAGATCTGCAAATTTGTGAGGTCATTTCCACAGATCAATCAATAAATTTAGGAAGTGGAAAATAAAGAGAGTGATGAGGAATGAGGGGTTAACAAGGTTGCTCATATATAACTGCTGAACTGTTATAATACAACCAAAAACAAATAAACGAACAACAGAAAATTACTATTTTACCCCCTATCTAACAAGCGATCACAAGCCATAAGAATTGCGCCGAATTTTCAGTCTTACGTTATAAGAAACGTTTAATTACGCACTGTTAGCTCCATAACATGCTTAATTCGCCGTTACAAACAAAGACGCCAAATTGTTGTGAACAAGACGGCCAATTGGCCATATGTAAAACAAGCTTATCATGTGATTCATTGCTTCGACAACAACCACATTTCGAATTTGCTAGTTTGCACACATTTACAATATTTTACAAAGTGAAAACGCTCATTTTCTTACATGTTAATGGTAGCAATTGCCTATTAATTAATTCACTATCTAATTCATTTTCTACGTAATTAATTATTTCGATTCATCGTTTAATGCATTCGCTCATTATTTAATCTACTGCTCATTATTTAATTATTTAATTTATCAAGTTTAATTCATTCGTCTATTTAATTTATGTAATTCATTCGCTCATTATTTAACTCATTTTTTGTAATTACCACAAACACGGCAGCAATTGCTCATTACTTAATAAGGAATCATGTCATGCACGCGAATCATGTCCTCGCTCGTGTTAACTTAGTAAGCTGCTAACTTGGCTATGAATTCGCATAATGTAAAAAATAGTAAACATTTACTATAATTATCGGATAGAAAAAATAAATAAACGATTTAAACATTTAAAAACATCATCATATCCGAAAAATACACAATCAAAACTAATCATTCCGGTTATCCGGGTTGTTTTGGTCTGATCTGGTGGCATCAGAACTCTGATAGCTATGCCAGCCTACGCCGGCGGGCGCATGAACCGCCTGGCCGGGAAAGGCCGCGCCGGCGACCGTCCCCACCACTCCGATCTACATCGACCCGGATGCACACCGCAACCTCATGTTCCTAAGAAGTCGATACAACGCTCCACCCGAGCTCGTATGTACGGATCGTGATGTGTTCCCACGTAGCTGCATATCGAGCCAAGGTTGTCGCATTTCGCCGGTAACTGTGAATTTAAAACGTAAGAAAATAATACGTTAAGATATGATAATAAAATAATATAATATAAGGTGATGAAAAATACACTTTAACAACATCATACCGGGCCGCGAGGCCGAGAACATCGTGATTCATTTAGAGACGGCATGTCTAGCCAAGTCAAGGCGACTTAATATGAGTCCGAGGCAACACCAACTCATGTACGTCTCAAGTCCATGAGCTATATACGCAGGGGGACCCATCACGCAGGGTCAACACTTGAAATTGCATACTGGGCCTGTGTAATCAATCTCCGTGACACTTTCTTGAATATTCGCATTACTACCTACAAGCTGGGTCCCTTCTCTAAGCTCAACGGGCGGGGCTGACCGCTTGTACCCTCCCTAACCTGTCATAAGAATCCTCTTCCGCATATACGCTTTCCATTGACATTCACAGTCGTATGCAACCGTGATAATACGATAATGGCGACGGAGCGATGGCCTATGTGGTGTCCACACGATTCGGCGATAAATGGGAACGTATTTAAGCCATTTTTCCATACAATGTTATACAAAGTTAAATATATAATATTTTCATACATGTTCGGCCGCTATCTCGATCCACCGCTTCCTATAGCAGCTACTGGCCGGGTCATACGGTGGTGTTGTCACCCATCTGCAAATTTCTTGTCAAGCCTGGCAACACGCTGTACCTCCGGTCGGCTTAACAACGGAAGCATAGATCCAACACTGCAATACAAAAACCAATAATGAGATTAGTTTTCTTCAAATATAAACATGAATAATTGAGTTTAATAAATACATGACTTAGTACCTCAAGTAGAGTTATACACCCAGCCAGTTGCCTTGATTCACTCCTTGACGCCTTTCCCAAAAGGCACAGCGAGGTACCGCACCCCAAGCATATTCGCCGACTCTATCGATACGCCTCCAAAGAAGTCTAAGTATCAGACCGGGAGTGTTCGCCCTGCATTTATCGACAAACAATGTCGCTCCCAAGAATACCAATGTAAAGCACGAGCCTTACTAATAGGTCCACTACGCCCCTGTATGCCACCTGACGCCTTCAATAAGACACTTAACAAGCTTCCCTCGCTTAAACACGACCCTATCAAGATGGCACCCGCATCGATGCTAGCTGGCCCGCCCGCATTGCGACTCTACTCAATAATGGGGATTCCTAAGATAACAAGTAATATCGTGCGCAGTAATTGTCATTTCCCAAAGTATTACTAAGTGAGTTCTTCGATAATCGCTCAATGAAAGCCGGCCACCAAGGCCGAAGCCTGTGTCTCGGAATGTTATTTCCTGACACGACGATCTCAATGCTAAAGTGACAAGATCCACCCATCAAGCCATTAGCGGCAAAGGACTAACCTGCTTGTCGCTTATCCCTTGTTTGAACCAACAAGGGCTCACGCCTGGGCTCTGATCTTTCCCACACGCCTTTCGCTTAAAATGACCTGCTCATTGTAACTTCCGGATTTCGGGGGCCCTGTGCACGGGCTCATGAGTATACCAGTCATAGTTTGGCAAACCTATGTTTTGATGTCTTCCTCGGCCGACTGGACGCATTGCCAGACGTGACGCTTCCCTCGTACGTGTCAAATGATGGACCGGCCGCCAACTGCATGCCTCCCTCGCACGTGTCGCACGACGGACCGGCCGCCGACCGGGTATAATTGCACTCGCCAAAGGACGAACCCAAGTCGGTTTAATCGGTCTTCCACCGCTTGACCTATTTGCCTCGAATCGACTCCGCATTCTCGCCCCAACATTCCGATTAGGTCGTTGTTCACGATCGGCCATCTTTAATATCTTTGACTACAATTACATATTTGGTAAATTTTATTAACTCTCTACAATTCCGTTGTTTACTTATAATGTACCATATTTTAATAATTTATTGCACAGATCACCATATTTCATAGTTTACCATATTTCATAATTTTACCATATTTTACGATAGTCTAAACTTTACCATAATTTATCATATTTCATATATAAATTTTTGCTCAAAACTTTATCATAATTAACCATATTCTAAAATTTACGATAAATTACCTTATTTCATAATTAACCATATTTTATAATTTTACTATATTTGTCCATAGTCCATAATTCTACTCATATTTCAAAGTTCACCATTTGTTAACATATTCTAAAAATTTACTACAACTTACTATATTTCATATGTCATAATTTCATAATTGCTACTATTTTTTACCATAATTTAACCATAATTTACTATTTTGACCATAGTTTACTATATTTCATAATTTCATCAAATTTTATAATTGTACGCTACGCCATTATTTTACCATTTCTATTAACTATATTTTTTATAATAATTTCATAATTTTATAATTTCATATTTTCATAATAAGTTCATAATTTCATAATATTTCTATACTCTTATAATTTATCATTTGATATTTCATAATATTTCATATTTCATAATTTCATAATATTTCATAATTTTATACTCTATAATATTTCATATTTCATAATATTTCATATTTCATAATAATATTTCATACTCTTATTGTTTAATCATAATTTTTAATCATAATCTCATACTTCATAATTTCACAATGTCAATAATTTGGGTTAAATATATAATTCATAACGTTAGCGTAGAAATAATCATTGCTCGGGATCATTTGTCGCATAACAAGCCATAAAATAATTCCTACTGGCTAGTAATAAACGATCAATTCGCTTGTTCTATTTTAAGCACGATTTTATTTCGATTGTTACTTAACAAAATACTAAGTAATTCGCTTATAATACACAAAACATAATATATTCAAATTGATTACACAATTATAATACACAAATAAGTATACTAATACACAATTCATAATCTTAAGAACAGCTTCGTAACATAATACACAACGATAATAATTCATACCAATTTCATAATAAGTACACAATTCATATGTAAAACAAATTGCTTTATAATATAAACAAATGATTAAATTTTTTACTTACTTGTTATCGAATCATAATTGCTTGGCGAACACAAAATTGAGCTGGCTACTCTACAACAACCGCCGGAAATTTGTTTTAAATGGCTGCCATTAAACGGTGAATTGTCATAGTATTTAAGCATTTGCAAAATTCGCTTTGTATATGGCATACCGTACGGCAAATTCGGCTGTTTGTCAATAAAACCAAGTGCAAATTCGATTGTTATGCAATAATACCGTGTGCAATTTGCAGCTATAAAAACCGTGATACAAAGAAATACATTACACGGGCCGCCAAGTTACACAGGTCACAATCTGCAATGGTTAAGTCAAGAACAACCTAATTCTTTCCATGGTTGTTCAAAGAACAACCTAATTCTTCTTTCCATGATTAAGAGCCGAAAGCAACAACCGAATTCTTTCCATGGTTGCTGAGCAACAACCGAATTCTTTCCACGGTTGCCGACAACAACCGAAATCTTCCATGCTTGCTTAATCATTTCTAACATTATATTTAATGTTAAATAACCAATGACACTAATAATTTGGTACTTTATTGCATCGATTTACCAAAAATCGGAACGTATTAATACAAAATTTATTGGTACTCATAATCTTAATAATTTCATATTCTTTGATGCACAATTTATTACATTTCATTCTCTATAATTTAATATTAAATAATTATCGATTTGGCAATAATACTACAAAAAATTCGACCGACTGACATTTATACAATCGAGATTCTCGGCAACAGGTCACACTAGTAGTCTCTGGCCACACAGGTCACAACCAGCTCGTCGCTACAACAACCCAATTTTCCACGGTCACGAGCAACAACCCAGTTCTTCCACTCTGGCCGGCTACAACGTCAATTATTCACTGCTTATTTACAAACAAGTCAACTATCCATTCTATTAATGAAATTTAATTGTTTTCTACTTGTTCATTAACGAACATTATATTTAGTTGTTAGTTCAAATACGCCATGGAATTAATTTGGTAGTATATTGCATTTATTTTATAATCATGCTGACACGTATTCAAATCGTTAAAATGTTCACCCACCAACGAGTATTTCAAAAGCCAAGATACGGTAGTCCGTCGTCCCCGGGACACCGAATACACAATCATCACTAACCCGAATGTCCCCCTCCTACGAGATCGCGTAGAAAGAGCCCTATCATCGCTGACCATTACCACTGTTCTATTTTACGCCGACCACCCTCCGTATATGCTCCCTTATATTGAAAATTTTCAATAATGTACGCATTTGTAATCGCGGCTTTAGAGCAAATGCAGACAAGATTTACTTTGAACGACACGAATGGCCCCTAAGTCAGTAGAACGATCTTCCTTGCCGACCCTTTTACTAATTCACAACTTTACGAGCGGATTTCCAGGGGCTCATTCCAATGTCGACTTAATCTTGTTCTCGTGACTATCTCACTCCCAGTCTGCCCTCGTAGATAAATTACCTATTATCGCCTCGAACGCCAGCATTAATGCTATGGCTACCACACACAATGTCATATTTGCATTTAATGACGCCAAGAGAACAACTTGTCTTCCAACCTATCTTGATCAAAGTGGACCCGCCAACAGAGCACTTCGGTTGCTGGAAACGCTACTTTTAGGAATCATTTTATACTCGTAAGATCATATCTCAAATTAGCATCACTTCGCTTACATATCAGATGCTAATTTGTCAAATTTTAATTGTGAAGGCACATGATCACATCATCCTATCCTCTCCGATCAGGTCAGACGGGAAAATGGACGAGATGCCACCAAGGTTTACAAATTCAATATGTTAAAGAATCAACTTATTCAACGCATTATTACCAGACGAACCACCAGATATCAAGTTAAATCCACGTGAGCAACGCTGCTTTAGCTTATTTTCATCAGCTAATTAATTCATTCTATGTAATTAATTATTTAATTTCTCTATGGAATTACTATTTAATTCATTCTTATGTAATTAATTATTTATTTCATTTATGTAATTAGTTATTTATTTCATTCAGATGTAGATATATTTAATTCATTCTTATGTAATATATTTAATTCATTCTTTAAGCGTAATAAATTATTTAATATTTGTTGTAATTAATTATTTAAGTCATTCTTACGTAATTAATTTATTTCATTTCACTCGCATTGTATTTTACAAACAAACAAGCTAATACAATGCTCATATCAAACAAATATAAAAAATTTGCTTGATCCGTAATAGCATAAATATAATTATTACGTGACAAACAAACAAATTAATCAGACGCCAAGCAAGAACAAGTCAATTCGCTTGTTTTTATACGTTAACGGCCGAATTCTATTGGTTGTTTTGAAGAACCGTTAATTCGCTATATGTTTATAAACACTCCACATAGTTCGCTTATGTGCATAAGTGGCAAAATAGTCATTTCATCTGCCAAAATATCGCTTGCGCGTGTATAAAGGCCGCCTATATAACTGTGAAGGGGCTAAATTTCATACACTAACTTAAATTAACGAAATCATTTCAAATAAATTTATAAACTATTCAACCTTTCTGGGGTCTACCTGCCAATTTCACAATTGAAATATCAATGCTACTTTTTAATAGATTAATCTAACGACAAAATAGAAAACTTATATATATTAAGTAATTCTATGGTCATTTTTAAAATAATAACATCGAGATCAATTTTTTAATAATCAATTTTTATTAATTCAATTAAAAAATTAAAAGCCCTCAGACGCAGGCATCTCGATTATATTGACTTGGTGTACGAACAAGTTTCACCATTCTATCATAGCTATCACAAAGTTAAGTACTATGTAAAAATGATTTGTTTCATGTTTAATACAAATTGCCAATCGACGGCACACTGCACAATTTATCGGGTGACGCAGACCTCACGATGGGTCCACGATATTTGAGAGAGGAAGTAGTTCTCTGGTCAAGTCCTGGGCGAGTCATCTTTCGACGGGCCTTCCTAGCTCTAGGACTCCGACGAGACCCGCAAACAAGTTAACGGGGCGCATCTCCGATTACACTGACGCCCAACACAGTATCTTCATAGATAGAATGTACGAGGTATGTATATGAAGTGTAAGAATGGAACGGCGTCCTTTTCTTGCAGTACCTCAGACTTTTATTTATAAGGTATACGGGTTGCTTCCCTCTACGTAAGGATGGTACTCCATAACAATTAAATAAATTTTCATATATAAAGATGAGTTTAGAAGCACCTAAATACTCATATTTAGAGGTCATATCTTTTGCATACTAATCCGACTAATGATCTTAAGGTTCATGGAAAGCTCTCACCGCGCTTCCAAAGATTTATGATTTGCGCAGTATTCCAAGTGGTCCGTAACCCAAATGTCGAGATTTGGTGGATGGCTCGAACTCACATTTTCTATCCACATCACCAATTACTAAGGCTTGTATGTTAGTGTCGATATATGGACGGGAAGAAAGTGAATGATATACCTGAGTTCGGGTAAGTGAGGCGCGGTGCTGGGGTTAAAAGATGATATATTTTTAATTTTTAATCAATTAATTAAAATTTCGATTCCATGTTTCGTTTGCTATTTTAAAAATGACCCATAAAGTATAATATATATAATTTTCCTATTTTTCCCTTAGGTTTACCTATTAAAATAAAGTTCAAAAGTTAAATATTTTTTTCAAAAGTTCGTGTGTCTGCAACGGAAATTGCATTTACTATTCAAAATTTGAATACTTCAAGTTACTTATTCAAAAACGATTGTTAGTTTAGGTTCATGAAAATTAGCCTATAACTAATTGACAAAAGAAAAAAATTGGGAAATAAATGAGTTAATTGAAGCTATACTTAGACGCTATGTGCTTAAAATCGACAACGTATATTTTGATTAAATAAATAAAAACTAAATCCCCCCCCCAAATTAGTTCCCCACTCTTGCTCATCCCCAAATCAATTCATCCCAAAAAAAAAATTTATTTTCCTAATTTCTCTCTAATCCCACCAAATCATAATTAGCCTTCAGAGGACAAATATTATTGAATCAATGATTTAACTAAATTCTTCCTTCCCAAACCCACAAAACAAGCCACCAAAACCCACAAAATTTGTAAGAAATAAACAAAAATAAAATTGAGGAGAATTAGAGGAGACTTTGAGAAGAAATCACCATTAAAGTAATTTGCAAACAAAGAAGTTGAAAATATCAAGAAAAACGAGAACACAACCATACCCACAAGTTTTTTTGACATTATAATTAATTTATTTTTTTATGAATTGATAAAATTACACTATTTGTGTTGAATGGGTTGTATAATACTATGTCAATTGGTTTCATACTATGTTGAATGCAATTTTTTAGAACTAAAGTATCAGGTTGTTAGAATTAATTATTTTTGCATGTTGTTTAATATTTGGAGCGGTTAAACATGATTTTTTGCATATAGTAAGAAATAGTTTCAAAAAGAATAGTTTTGAAGCCAATTCATATAATTAATAATAATTTGGGTTTTGAATCCACTCAGGTGATAAACATTGAAAAGATCGAGTTTTTCTAGAATATGGAATATTATGTGTTTGAATATCAAGTATTTAAACTATGTCATTTTTGATTATTATGTCTTTAAAATATTGTTGGTTGTTTTTCAATTCATTGCTTCAAATATTACGTTGTATTTTTGTTAAATAGATACCAACACATATAATACGCGGATTTCAATATAGGATCGTGGATAATTAAAGAACTAATGGCGATTTCGGGGATTACGGTCAATGTGTAGATTACTGCATTGGCCAATATTGCGGCGGCACTAATATTCAAATTGATGTTCATTTGAAATAATCTGCTGTGGTATTTCATAGAAGGTTCACGATCCTGGCCACGATACTTAAATCGATTGGATTTCACTTACTACACTAGCAAGCATTTTTGTACATGTTCGAGAAGGCGAAGTTCAGACAGTGGATGTAATCTACATCCTAGGACCATCGCTTAGTCTAGATCATTACAAAGAGAGTGGACGAAGACGCTGGCTACCTAATACCGTAAAATGGCGAGGAGTTAATGATAGGATTTACATCCCTAGACCATCATCTAGTCTAGGATCGACACTTGGAGTCCTGTAATACACACGTTACTAATTTGAATGATATCCATTTAAAGAGTATGAAATACCTCATACTAGTATGTGCTGGTATATATATGTTTATGTTAGTTATGTAGTTCTAGTTTGTGATTTAATCTTTTTTACACATATCTTAGTCTGTTATATTCTTCTTATACCATCTTATTTCACATTTGTTCATGTTATTAATAAAGAATATTACGAAATTGAATGATATATATTAGTTCCAAAAGATTTAATTTAAAGTAATTTTTCAGATTAAGTATGCTGCATGCCCGTCCATTACTTATTAGATTCTCAGAATAATAGTTCCCTATATCGCGCAGATTCAGCCCACAACCGAAATACCACAAATTAAGAGGCGCCGATATTGCATTTCCATGTATATAAACAATAGAACAATTAATTATTTTTTTCGATTTTTGGAAGTTAAGACGTTTCTCCATATATTTGAATTGAAGCTGAACCTATAATGATGAATAATTAGAATAAAATTATTGAATGTTTTAAAATTAAATTAATCATCTAAACAAAAACTATAACCTAAAAGGAAGGGAAAATTAAAAGCAATAAAATCAAAAAAGATAAAACCGAATCGAGTAACACAACAACTAAAATATATTCTCAGATGCTTATAACATGAGCTGGTGAACAATTAATGGGTACGAGACTTATTTTTTCCGAAATGGTAAAAATCAAATACTATACGAACCGTTAATGGATTACTCGCATAAAATTAATACCATTTAAATACTATACAATGGTTTTATAGACATACCATCGCCATGAATACATAAAAATTCATATGTCCTATATTATTATTCTTGGATAGATAATACAAATATGTCATATTTCACAATTATATATGATTAATATATATATATATATATATATATATATATATATATATATATATATATAAATAATAGAACCATTAAAATATGTTTTCGAATTTGGAAATAAGACAAGCTTCTCCATATATATTTGAATTCGAATTTTTGGATCCATGATGATGAATAATTAGAGTAAATTATATTGAATGTTTTAAAATCAATTATGAACCATCTAAATATAAAAATATAACCTAAAAAGGAAGGAAAATAAAATAATAAAATCAAAAAGTTAAAAACCGAATGGGAGTAAAATTAGGCAAAAATCCGAAAATATATCAGGTATTTATATAATTATGGGACGTGTGAGCAATTAATGCGTGTGAGAGGTTTTTTCTAAAAATGACAAAAATTCAAAAAATCAACAATTCTACAAAATACTTACTCCACCTCGACCGCTGATCAAAAATTTATCCAACGCCAAGACGTAATTAACACATTATAAGCACCAATTTGTAAGCATCTAAAAAAATATTCAGTTAATTCATATTTTTACTATGAAATAAATTGCTCTATTGTTCTTATACTTATATTTGAGCATTTTTTAAAATCAAAACCGTTATACTAATTACCATCGATACTAATTTGCCCGGATATTTCTGGAGATTTAATTTCTGACGTTGCCTTACTTAACTACTTCAACACAAAAATTCGCTACTTACGAGAGTCGAACCCATACTGCGTGAAGATGCGATTATGGTGGTAGTTAGCACTCTAGATTTTTAGCAATTGATTTGAAGCTATTTGAGTAGATTTTCTAAATATATTATTAGCGGTTTGGGATTTATGGTATCATTTTTTGTGCAAGTTAAAATATTTCATTGAGATGTGTGTCGTACATAAAATTTCATGACAAATATTTTACAAATAATATTATGAAAATATTTTAATTTAATCTCCATTAATCAAAACGATGAAACTGGCTGCCGCAGGGGTCTCCGGTGCCCTGCCCCGGGGTTGTACTTTATGGTGAAATCGCGGACAAGCCAACCTACAGTGACTTGAGCTTCCTTTTAATCCATTCCAATATAAGATTCTCGCTACTGGCGCGACTCACACCGCACGGAAGAAGCAGAACTCCAGTCTCTAACACCTGCCTCTTTATCGCCGGGAATGGCGCCCCACTAATTTCCATTAATCAATTCATTATGTTATCTGGGTTCAGATCCTCTTAATTTCGGGATACGATTTTTAAAAATGGTGTTGAATTTTTTTAATGTGTCTAATTGTTTATAGCCCTTACACCGAGTTTACTGTACGTGCTTAAACATTTCCTTAAACACTCATATGCTCTTTTAAGTTTCATTTTATTAATTAAATTGGTGTAAACGATAAAAAAATCGTGGACGTGATCGCCTTCTAAAATAGTAGCCTCATAAAATTATTCATCACCCTATTCAACCCTAAATTTATACACTCCCTATTTTACTGCTTATTTTTTCTCCCTTATTTTTTCTTTCAATTATATATAAAAATAAAATTAAAAATAAATAAATATTTTCACATACAAATATAAATTAAAAAAAGACATTTCATTGAACATTCATATTTAATATATTATTTTATCTTTTTAAAAATTTAATTTTATTCTAAATTTCTATTGACATATTTGAAATATTTAATTTTCAATTTTGGTTGACTAATAGGGAAATTGATGTTATATACATAAAAAATAAACAAAAAAAAAAATAAAAAAAGTATCAATTAAGAGCTAATTTTAGGAAAATTGATGTAAATGCTCTTAAGCACCTTGTTTAAGAACGATACATTAGGAATTTCAATCTTTTAATCTTGACTGATGCATGAGCTTTAAAATATAAGACATGCCGTGTTTTTAATTTCCTTTCTCTTGTTTTTAGTTTTGTTTGTTTTCATATTTGCGCACACACTTTAGCATTAGAAATAAAAATTATGTCTATTTTTATTTTCATTTATTTATTTTTTTAAATTATTGAAATGAATAAATAATACTAGCAAATTTATCATAATTAGTCAGAATCTATAAAGAACTAATAATGGTTAAATTCAAACGAATGATCAAAATGAGACATAATGGTTAATTTAATTCTTAATTAATGATTAAAATTACATTCTAGTTTTACATATTTCTCATAACCATTCTTGACTAACATTGGTCAATTTAGTTACAAAAAGATAACCAACACCGGCAAAAAATGGTTTGTTATGATTAGAAATGATAATTTAAATATATTTTACTATTAATTTGATAATTTTGATTCAAATAAAAGTTTTGAATGTCAATCAAGATCGTAAAATTTGTTAATTTTTTATCATGAAAAAAGAAAATATGATAATTGTTTAGGAGTAAAGGTAGTATTATCAAATGGACCACTTGAAGTGTTGGATATAATTTCATTAATGGATTGTTTTAATATTTTTATTTATTTGATAGAAAAGTCAAAACTGTCCAAAGAAAACTACATCAATCTCTATTGGACAATATAACATGTCAAAAGCATTGGTCTTTTGACATTGCATGATAGTAGAATTTTGGAATACACATTTACTTGAATATGGTCTAGACATCATTTGGGATATAAATACATACACCGTATTGAATAATTTTGGAATCCAAAAAAAAACGTATGTAACTTGAAATCAAAAGTTTTTTTTTTTTTGGTTAAGTAATGCATATATTAATTGAAATTGTCTAATACATTTGCACTATCAAGAGTGCTATTAAGGCTATTGTTTGAAATCAAAGTTCTAGAGAAGGTTGAACTTTGAACATTTGAAGTTTCTTTATTTATAAACTACATTTTAATTTAGTTTTGTAAGAGATCAACTTTCGCACATCTTGATACATCAAAGATGACATTAAACAATTTTAGATGTAATTATTTAAGAGCGTCTTAGAAATGTAAATTTATTCATGTTAGTTAGAGTCAAACATTTTATATTTTCTAGCTCTTGAATATAATAAAATATATTAAAACGATTTATTCAATTTTAGTTGTCACTGAAAGAGTCTAAAAGATCCCTGCGACAGTCTACACATTTCAACCGTCCAAAACTATTACGCCACCTAAACTTTAAATCTATTGTGAAGTAATAGGTAATATTTGGATTCACTGTTGGAACAATTCAGAGAGGTCTTATTGTAATTACAATAATAACGATCCCCATTACCTTACTTATATGGAAACATCTTCAAAAATATCCGGATATATTAATGTAATTAAGCTTGAATTACCATAATCATTCCTTATAAGAATATATCAAAGTCAAGTTTTACATTTATACATGAGAAATTTACATTTACAGTATATTGTATGCTAAAATTCTAAACTTCCCCGTCACTTGAATTGACTAAACGATAACAAATCTCCATTAAACAGTCCATTAATTATATGAACGACAAGTTAAACCATGTTCACAAGAGCTGATTCTTTAGACAAAATCAAACCACATGGACAAAGCAAAACTCTTCCTCTTCTTCATCACAACCTCCTCCTATGTTCTTCTCATCAAACACCCCTCAGTTTCAGCAGACAACCTTTGTGATTCATCTGCTTCCTGTTCCCCAACAGGTCCAATAATCCAATCTCCCTTTTGGATAAATAAACAACAATCAAGAACATGTGGCCCTCAAGGCTTTGCTCTAAGTTGCAACAACAAAAACCAAACAATCTTGAATTTACCATTTTCAGGGGAATTTAGTGTCAAGTATATTGATTATGCTTCAACTTTTATACTCATAAATGACCCGGATTCTTGTCTCCCAAACAGAATCCTGAATTTGACTTTATTATCTTCGCCATTCAGACGAATCAGACCCTTGTATTCAGGAGCAAGTTATAAGTTTGTGAATTGTTCTGCAAACGTGACAGAGTTCACAACAGACAACTTCGTCGCTCGACCAGTTAAATTTTCTTGCCTAAGTGGACAAAACCATTCTGTTTTTGCTGTTTCTTCTTTGGTGACAGATCAAGATTTGCCATCTACTTGTTTTAGAATCAGTTCAAATAGTTCGAATTCATTTGGATGGGTTGATTCTTCATGGTGGCTGTTCATGACTCGGAGAGGCGATATTGGGCTAGAGTGGATTGATACAAGATGCTTCTCTTGTGCTGCACAAGGTCTCAGTTGTAGAGTTAGTGATGATGGCAATGACATGAGGTGTATAATTTCTGCTGATAAACAAGGTATGTCATGTTCCTTAAGCATATGACTTGTGATTCAAACTTTAATTTGATGTCAGAATGTGCATTATGTCCAAGTTTTGTGATGATATGAATGATGTATCCACAACCATAACATGCCTTCTAAATAGGCTTGAGGTTCGTTGAAGAGGCAATGGCTTTGGATTTGAGCCCTTCACCAATCATTTAAAGCCAAATAGGAGATGTATAGATAGAATTAAAAGATGGGTGTTCATAATTTATTGGGGGGGTGAATACCTACATTATTCCATTTCCTTTATTTTTGTAAGAAAATAAATAATACAATGCTAATTACATTTAAAGTTATCTATTATAGGAAAAGTTTGGTAAATTACCATGACTCAATTCCAATATTTACCTAAATGAACACAATCTTTTTTATTTAAAGACTACCACATTTTTGACATGAAATGACAATTTTATCCCCATCATTAAATAACACATATCTCTTACTTTTTAACCTATAATTCTCCCCACATTACATACCACCTACCTACTTGCACCCTTCCCACTTTAACCCAATCTCTTGGCCAATATCCGTTCTCACAAGACTTAGTCAACAAACAAAGGGGAATGGGGACACGAAATAGGAAGGGGAGAATCGAAAACTTGATGGGGGTGGGGTCGAAAAGCAGGAGGGATAGAAAAAAGAAGACAGTGGTTAAGGTTAGGGAAGGGGTTATTTAATGGTGGTGGTTTTCAAATAAGAAGAAGAGGTGGTGTTTATGATTTTTGAAAGAGTAGTGGTGTTGGTGGTGGTGCAAAATTGGTGGGTTAAAAAGGGGGTGGTGGTGGTGGTTGTGGTGAGGGAGAAAAGAGAGAATTAATAATGTGGTGTTATTTAATAATGAGGGTGTAATAGTAATTTCATGTCTTAAAGTGTGGTATTTTTATAATAAAAAGATTATATCTATTTGATCAAATATCATGAGTTAGACTATAATGTTTACCCAAATTCCCTAGCAAGTTCCAATAATATATTGGTTTATTATAAAATTACATACTCTCGGCTAAACTAGTAAACTGAATTAATGTCCAATGACTTAATTTCAACTCACTGACTATTTAATCACTATTATGAGCAAAATTAGTTGAAATGTGTGAATTTCATTTGTCCGGTATATTTGTTTGTTATAGTATGGTTATGGATATAAGAATTGGGGATGCTTAAATTCCTAAATGTCACGACTCATTATTTTGAATATGAATAAGCTAACTAAATTAGATTACGTTGCCGCAAAATACCTTATTTAATGTCTCAATTTTCATCTGGGCATACCCATCGATTTGATTAAAATGTTTATCTAGTAGTCGAACTAACAATCTAAAATACTGCAAATCTGCAATTTATTTTAAGATGAAGCATCATAATTAACAAAGGGCTATCAGCATGGACGGTGGTATTCATTTTCATCAAACATGTATACTCACCAAATGTTCTAAATAATCTATTCAATTATGCTATCAAGAAAATGACATGTCCAGTTTTGTATAGTTTAATTTATAAATGTGAATTAGGTATAACTTATACATGTAGCAGACAAATCATATAATACAACAAACTATCATTTAAACTGATAATGAATGTTGGAATCTTATTGGGTGTAAACATTTATAATAATTGATGAGCCTACCATTAGAATTTTGAACTAGCAGCCTTCTAAGACTTACGCTTTGGTAATTGCAATGTGGCACATAACAAGTTGAATTTTATCATTGACATAAAATGTGTCTTATTAGTCTTAAGTTAAGTTGGTATTGTCACTTTAAATTAAAACAAATTTTACAATCTGAAAACTTTGAAGAGATCGATTCAAGGGAGTAACCGTCCCCCTCAATTTCACTCTGATTAGAAGCGTTATATAAGTTTTCCTATAATTTTATAAAATTCATCTTAACCGTCACTTTTATTTTTATTTATTTTTTGAGTTCGCTTTTTATGTATGCTCTTTAGCGAACTTCGCATTACTTAAAATTGAAAATTAAATATTTCGAATATGTCGATAGAAATTTGGGATAAAATTAAATTTTAAAAGAATAAATAATATATTAAATATGAATGTTTAATGAAATATCTTTTAATTTATATTTGTAAATGATGAAAATATTTAGTATTTTTTATCCCAGTGTGAGAAAGAGTAAAATGAGGGGAGAAAAAAACGTAAATAGAAATTGTATAAACTTGGGGGTGAATAGAATGAGTGAATAATTTATGGGGAGTTCACCTATTTTAGGGAAAGGCGTCTGGCTTGATTTTTGTCGTTTTTCTGATTTAGTACTAAAATAGCTTTTAGGAGAGGCGATGTGACTTCATACAAAATGTATTATCCCCATCGATAATGAAAAAAAATTCTTTAGTAGATTTAATGTCTTTGGCTTTTTTCCTCGATAATTAAAAAAATCGTTTTTTTGTAAATTAGTGATGAAAGAGTTCGGAATTATATAGTATTATTCTGAATTAGAATACGGATATAGAATTATTACAAATAACTAATACAAAAATTCCTAACTAAACACATACAAAGAATGTAGAGAATATGTTGTCAACAAGAATTGAATCCAAGACCTCCTTATAAAAATTTGGGTGTTCGAGATGTCGCATTAGTCGTCGGCATAAAAAATTCATTTAAATAGAATTAATAATGATTTTGCCCCCTCTTTATTCTGATTCAAGCCCCTTCACTGAATTTCATAGTGAAAAATGTCACACGTAAACTTTTTATTTTTATTATAGTATAAAAAATCAATAGAGGATCCAAGCCAAGCTAGTTGAAATATTATCTATTGTATGTCGGTAACTCGGTATCCTTCTTTTGAAATATTATATAATAAATGTGATATTTATCATTCTTGGAATATTTCTACAGTAGATAAGCCATTCAAGTCAGCAGACTTCCCAGCTAAAAAGAACATTATTTAAGTAATACATAGCTGCAATGGGTATGGTGACAATAATTTCTGCGTTGTCATCGTTGGTTCTTTGTTTTTACTAATTGAGATATGTTTGACACATTAGATTATCGATGACTGTTTTTTCATTTCTTTTTGGTAAATGGATTGTTGATGTGAACTTCTCCATACTTCTCAAAATGGATGACAATACACAAATGACCTTTGATAATGATAGGACGTAAATACTTGTTATATTATAGTTTGTGTCCTCAATGAATTGAATGACCTTGTTCTAATTATGTCTCTTAGCTTGATTAACATACCAACATTCAAATTATTTGATTTTTCGGTAACCTTGGAGTATATTTATAAACAATTTCATGGTCGTTCGACTTATAAAAGTTGATATATTTGTAGTATATTTAATTATCTCTCTATACGTTTAAACAATTCTAAGTTGATATGTAGGTACATTCAATTCAAGTTGAAAAGTGATTAACTCAATTCAAACTTGGGCTTCATTTTATAGGTCTTCCAAGAAGTGCAAGATATGGGATCATAATAGGAGTTGGAATACCTGCCCTAGTCTTCATCACTGGACTTGTATGCTACGCTTGTGGGTGGGTAAGAGTCCACAGCATTCGTCGTAGTCGAGCGGTGGCCGACTTCTCCACCACCATCTCCCCTCAATCATTTCCCAGTATAGCATCAGGGCTTGATGGTATGGTCATAGAGTCTTACCCAAAGACAGTGCTAGGAGAAAGTAGACGTCTTCCAAAGCCTAATGAGTCAACTTGTGCAATATGCCTTAGTGAATATCTACCTAAAGAGTCTTTGAGAACATTGCCAAATTGCGATCACTATTTTCATTGTGATTGTATTGATGAGTGGCTTAGGCTTAATGGATCATGCCCTCTATGTCGAAATTCACCGGAGAGTAGGCCAATGACTCCTCGCCCCTCTATGTCTTTTTCTACTACAACCCCACCATCTTAGATTTTTTATTTTTTTCTACTTATCATTGTATACATAATACATTCATGTATTTAATATTTACACTATAAAGAGATTATTTGAAAGTTGTTCAACTGATGTCCCATAGAAGCCCACAATACAAAATGTGACTCAAGTTATAATCACATTGACCACTACCATTCCATGTCTTAGTTTCTCTAGTGTTGTTATTAACTTGAGCTCAAATGGGTTTTGCGAGGTAATTACATTGATATTTCAACATATCGAGTAATAACATATACTCAAATCTGTTCACATGGTCGAGCTGAAGGGACTTTCTCGTTACTCGCCTTGTTGTTGATCGTTTATGTTGCTTTTCGAGCCGGTGCATCGGCGAGTAGCAATTATGTTTACATGTTTAGCCATGTTAGTAAAATACGGGATGGGAAAAGCAAATGATATATGCGGGTATAGTCGTATAATTGCCAGGCAAAATTGTGAAAAAAGCGGAAAGAAGTTTTATTGGGGAAAATGTCGTATGAAACTCGTTTTTACAGTTATAAAACGTATTCTTTTAAAATGAATTATCTTGAGTGACGGGGAAAACATTTGGGCGACCAGTTGCCCTGAGAGATTTAATATTTAGAACCCGGCATCTTGGAGCTTCTTATTATGAGTCAAAATTGATTCATTTTAATAAGCATTTTCAATTTTTTAGAAAGAGCTTGGTCATTGACTTTTCAGTTATATATAAAAAATTACCAAAAAATATCCGTAGTATGAAAATTATTTAGTTGTGCTTCAAGTGGGTAATCGAGTAATGTGTTTTTTTAATATCAAAATATGATGTTGCATAGGTTATACTCCAATTAGGATTTCATTATGTTTCGATAGCGTGCGATCTTATTATTTTGTGGATCGAATGGTGAACGGTTTCGAGTGAGGGGTAATTTGGGACAAGTTGTCAACTAACAACTGAGCTAACCTCACTCGAACAAAGTAACAACCTTAAAACTCAAAAACCTAAACCCTTTTTTCATCTGTCCTAGGAACAACCACATTCTGTAAGATCTCAACATCTTTACTATTTTTATTTAGTAATATATTAAAAGAAGCTAGCTTTAACTTGTTTATTCATATATGAAATTTGTTTATTTTGCTAGATTCTGAAAATTTATTCAAATTTGATTGTTTTGAAGTGCCCTTTTGATGGATGAATGAAATAATGTCTTAAAATAATGAATATTATTCAGATTTTGTGATGAGAGAACTTTATTTTATGTTTTATAAAAAATATTTGAATTGGGATCTTTATTATTACAGGCAGCTTCAATGGCGTATCGGCGTTGTATAACAGCAAGGACGAAGCTATTATATCAGCAACAACGATTCACGCCTTCATTTTCATACATCAATCACGACGATGACAACAACAATAAAAATGTTGAATGCCCAAATTATTCTTTAGGCGAAAGGCGTTCATTTCAAGGGCAGATGTTTTCGTCTCCTTTTCACTCGATGGGGGGGGCGTATGGATCCGTTTTTAGCAGAAATATGTCTACCTCTGTTGCGGAGAAGGGGGAAATGATGACTAATGTGGATGTTTTTGTGGATGGTTCTCTGGCGGAGGTGACTGCGCAGGTTGCCCCAGCTGTAAATGAGGTGGCAGTGGCGGCTGCAGATTCGTTCCTTCCAGTTGCTGCATTGCAATACTTGATTGAACATGTCCATGTCTTCACTGGATTGAATTGGTAATTGGTTTTAGGAAAAAAATGATCTTTTTTGCTAACTGCAATGTATATTCAGTCGAAATTGGGCTTTGTAGATGAATTTTAATTTAGAATCGCCGTAGACATTAAAATTGTGTGATTTGTGTACAATGACATTATTATGATTTAATTCCATGTTGTAGATACATTGATTTCGAAGACTATTTCTTGTATGAACTTTCATCAATTCACTTGTTCTAATTGTGATCTGTTTTCAGGTGGGCATCTATAGCTCTGACAACCTTTTTTATTCGCTGTTGTACTATTCCATTGACCATAAATCAGCTGAAAGCTACCTCAAAATTTACTGTAAGTTCTGATTTCTTCTTAATTTTAAATGTTTGTATTTTATATTTATTTCCATTTCCAATAGATGTTGTTCCTGTAATGTTTCTTTGGTTATTCATGTAATGCAATTGATAACTATTCGATACTCTAATGAAACTCTACAATCTTAGATGATTTTTTCTCATTCAGTGTGCTAAATTCCCATACAAAGATGCCCGGAATTATGATAACCTGAAAGGAATAATCCCTCTTTCACTTTTTCTTAGTACATCATCATGGATAGTCATAACTCCTTCCTCTAAAGTTGAAGTGAGTAGATAGCTTCCAATGGTGTGAGGCAATATCTAGGCACAAAAAACACAAGATATAGTGAAACCTGAATTAGTATTTCTAGAGGTCAAACCTTAACATGTGTCGGCTGGTATTTTGCCCACAAGTCCGTACGCCACTTGTTTGTCAGTGTAGGTACAACTAAAATGGACTTTTCTGTTATGCTTCTCGGGGATTTTTTACTTATGCTTACCAATTTCATTGTTCTCCTTTATACATGATTTTTCTTCTAATATAACTACATCTCTAATAATTTGGGCATCGTGTACAGCTACTAAGGCCAAAGTTGGAGGAGGTCAATCAAGAGATGAAGGACAGGGTATGAACTGTAATTCTTTACTCAGTGCTGTTAATCACTTCATCCAACTTTGATTGACCTAGTTTGACTTGGGATGCAAATTAGTTGGAGGATCGGCGACTCTTAAGTTTTTTTACCCTTCATATTAATTCATGAAATCTTTAGCTGTAAACAAAGAGGCTTTGTAAGTATGGTTTGTTGTACAATACTTCATTAGACTTTGAAAGAGAATAAAGAAATGTAAGGTTAGTGAAAACATAATGAACAATGGTACAGTTAAACTTTATTAACATGAATGATAAATTAGGATAGGGAGTTGTGAATATGGAAATAAGTTATTGTTGGTTGTAATTTTTAATTCAGTGACCAAAATATTATTACTTTGACATCATGTCGTGGTAATTTTTCATATAAAACCACCTAGGCATTCCCTTTCAAGTACAAGAGGGTTACTGGTTGTTCTTTTATCTAGATAATATTTAGGATTTATTAGATTGAATTGTAAAAGTTTGATGTAAAACCCTTTCTCTTATACCCTTTCTTATAAGCAGACTAGCAGAGCCTAACAAAAAATAGTACTCCCTCCGTCTCTATTTATTTGTTTGTTTATAAGAAAAGTACTTTATTAAGACAATCATTGATTGTACAATTTTCAATGAGAGAAAGTTATCAACGAATAGAAAAAAGAATATTAGGAGACAAAACAAACTTCAATGCAAAAAATTACATTGATAAATGAAACAATCACTTATAATGAAAAGAGAAATTTTTGCTAGATGTATCACTTAAATAGAAACGGAGGGAGTATTCGCCAGCTGATTTTATTTGGCATTCTTTTGAATTCTCCACATGGGTTTATTGAACAAATGGTTCTGCAGGATGTGTATTTGTTTGGTGAGCGGTAAAAGTTCTCAGATTGTTTAGCATCACATACCCTATTATGATGATTAAAGAAACAAAGTATATTAAGTGTGGCTTAACTCTCCAGGCCTCTCTTTAGATGAGTTCAACTACTAAAATTGTTTTCCTCTCAGGGAATGTGTCCGATTGCTGTGACTGAAGGACAGGCAAAAATGCAAGCATTGTTTAAGGAGTAAGCAACTTTCATTTGTTAATAGTTGAAAGGCTACTGAAATAATCTGTCTCATCATTATGTACTTGTGTTAGCTATTTCAATTATTTCTTACTGTTCCTTTGATGATTAAATACATTGTAGAACTGAAGTCATCTTCAGGTTCAGCTCTTTTATATACTCAAAGAAGTTATATCTAATTTTCTAATGTATTGTGCTACAGATACAAAGTTACACCATTCACTCCTCTGAAGGGACTTTTGATACAAGGTCCCGTATTTGTCTGTTTTTTCCTTGCCGTAAGTGTCTTTGTTTTAACTTGGTTTTATTTATATTGTATGTGTTTTCTATCTTAGTAAACACTTTTACATTGTACGCAGGTTCAAAACATGGCAGAAAAGGTCCCATCTTTTCAGCACGGTGGTACATCCTGGTTTCTTGATTTAACAACCCCAGATACAATGTACATTTTGCCTGTTTTAACGGCATTGACATTCTGGATTACAGTTGAGGTATGCTGAAAATGTGGTTTGTTGATCACTTGCTGATCATCTATTTTTCTTTCCGTTGGGTTGAACAATGTTACTTGTGAAAATACTAGGGCCTGCAGTTATTCATTTCTGTTTTGAACATGCTTTTTCTGGTCATCTACATTTACTTTCTTTTGGGTTGGCTGAAGCTGTGTTTGGAAATATTTTAGAATTACTGTCATTATCTTTTGTATGAAGAACATTAAACTATTTTCATAAGTAAAGAAACCCCTGAGGTTGATTTTCTTTGTGCTCTTTCTTGTACTGTGTTATTTTTTTACCAAAGTAGTCCAAAGTCTGAACAAAATACAATATATTGAACAATGTAGCATGATGGATGTTTACAATTAAATTTCATTCATAAGTTGTTCTCTGATGATCAATCCTTCTAAAATCTCTCTTATATTGTCTGCTTGCACGATGCTATGTATTACTGTCCCTTGTAAATTTATCTTTCTGTTTATCACTCAATTGAATTCCATTTGGTACTGGAATGTCCACGTTGGGTGAAACATGCACATTGCTTAATTTCCATTATATTGACTAGCGGTTATACTCTTCTCTTGCATGGCTTTCTATCTCTAGTTCAATATGCAAGATGGCATGGAAGGAAATCCTAGTGCCAAGATCATTAAAAATGTTTCCAGAGTATTTGCTGCCTTGACAGTTCCATTGACAGCTAGCTTTGCTAAGGTACATGAAGGCGATATCCCTTAACTTGTATGAAAATTCTTTCAGGTTGCATTTGATGAAGGATTGGGATGTCAGAACTCAGAAGTGATTTGAAATCTAAAAATTAAAAATCACTGGATTTGAAATTACTCCGAAAATAAGTCATTTGATATCCTCTTTCTGTATAAATGTTGGCTTTAAAAATCCATTAGTTTAATTTTATGGTAATTAAATCCAAATCCACCATTTCGGTTGATGGATTGGAGCTATGGATTTGAAAAATTTCATCGAATCCATTAATCCAATTGGAACCTTAGCCCACCTACTTCTGTAATACTCCGTAATAGATTTACATGCTTTACATTCATTTTTAGCTCTAATCAGAAAATATAAGTGTCAGCCACCAACTTACTGATGTTATTGATTGACGGGCATAATAATTCTGAGTAAAAAAAAAATTTAATATTATAATTAATCATCTCTAACCAGTGTAGATCATAATTAATCATCTCTTTAGTGCATGATCTTAACATTAATTTAAAACTTGTATGATCTTTAATCAACTTAAAAATAATATTGTTTGGATGATGATCTCTCATGAACTAAAAATTATTTCGAGTCATTTTACCAAATTTATATATCACTGCTTCAGTTGATAATACTAAGCTGGCTGCATGTACATCTTAATTCATGCAAAACCATCAATTCCAGTAATAAAAATGACAGGAGGGAGTATGTGATAAGCTATGGGCTCTATTTAAGTTACTGCTATTGAGGGTCAACACTAAATGATTCTGCTTCTATGCAGGCTATATTTTGTTATTGGATTACGGCGAATGTGTTCTCGCTCATGTATGGAATGGGTAAGTTCTCCATATTCATCTTGGACTTTTATATCATTTGCGTAATTATAGTTTTGACCTTTTGCCGGTTAAGGAGTATCCAAGTTCCGAAGGTCTCCGTGGTGCTCTTTTATTACTAGCTTGACCTTTAACCTAGTATTTATCTATCATTTTTTTTTGTAGTTATAAAAAAACCAGAGGTGAAGAAGTTTTTGGGTATTCCTATAATACCTGTTACGCCACCTTCTCCAACCAATAATCAACAGTCCGGTTTCTCATTTTTTGATGCTATCAAGAAGTTTGCTGCTGCACAAGCAGAAGCACAAAAAAATGCACAAATAAAACAAACACAGCAGCAGTCTCTTGCTTCTGCATCACCAACTGAATCATCAAAAGGCATGACCCAGAAGATACCCTCGACAGCAATCTTGAGCCAGAAGATTAGAAGTTTGGAGAAACAAGTCAAAGGAAGAAAGAGAGGGGGCAAGAAGAACCGATGAGTTTTCAGGACATAATGATAGATTAGAGAAACATCATCGTTTTTGTTGATTATAAAATATGTTCTCCTAAATAATGGCAATGTTCTCTATATTTCGAGCGGGCTTCAAATGGTTTCCCTCGGATGGCGATGGCAGGAAGTGACAATTGATTTCTTTTACACATTACAGAATTTCGCAGTTAGCTAGTACTGTCACTACTGTATGTAATTTTGAGATAAGAAATGAATCCGAAATCTATCAGGTAGTTGATGAAGACTGGCAGGTGCATACTAATGTATGCAATATGCCTCACAATGTATTGGATTGAGGAATTGACAATAAATATAGGGTTTTGAAGGAAGATGGTTTGGTGAACATCACAGGAATTGTTTTGCCAAAATGTACACTGAAGTGGCTAAAAGACTTCTGTTGTTCCTAGTAACCTGTTTTTGTAATCTATGACTCGATAAGGTTATTTTGGGCATCTTGTTAAAATTTATTTCATGATTGTGTATATAGACTCAATATTTGGGTAAATCACTAAAATGTGTTGTAACTTTGAGTTATTTTAGTCAAATGAGCATCTTTCATGTATTGTTACCAAAAAAAATGTTGCCATTTCTATAAATAAAATTGCTCTCAATATCAATGAATTTTGGAGTTTTGGGAAGTCAACTAAAATAATAATTTTTACAGAAATCTTACAATCAAAATGAGAAGTAAAAGTTTTTATAAACTTAACATTCATATCAAAACAAGTATATTTGACCTTAGAAACAGAGTAAATTTGACGAACATGTTGAATTGAAAAATACAGTATAACAGGTGAATGCTTTCTTCCAGAGATAGTGCCAGGACCACTTGATCCTAAAATGACCTTTTAACCACTTGGATGTTCTATAACATGCATCAAATTAGCCTATCCATATCCTTTCTTCTTTTCCCAAAGTTATTGAAGTGGTGCATCCCCTCTATTGTTGTCTGCGCTAAGAAATGCCGTTGGAAACTGCAAAGCAAGCAATTCTTCTCGATTGTACTTCAATCTTTGATCTGTTATCAAATCATAGTGAAGGCGGATCAGACAGTATAACATCCGTCTTGAAAGGTGTCCGAATTAAATGATCCTTGGGAGATAAGATATCTTACCTCTAATATCTTCCTTGTCATATTTAAGTGGAGACGGAGATGATTTTTGGTCCTGCTTCTTATGTGCTTGAGTTCTCAATGCCATCCTTGATGGAGATGAATAACTGTAAGCTTTGTTTTCAGATGGCACAAAACTGACAAGATCATGCCTCACTTCAATGTGAGGATGTTTCATACTGAATGATAGCAGTAGCTCCTTAGTCAATAGCCAGCAGCCTCTGAGATCTAGCATTTGCAGTGTTCTTGGCGGCTTGAAAAATTCAAGACCAGCATTAGTAATCACAGCATCTCGCACACTCAGATTCGTCAATGTTTGAATGGATGAAACCTCATACAGAGATGTGTCTGTCAAGAAACCGCTTCGCAGAAACAAATATCTCAATCTAGGGAAGTTTGAAAGAGAATATAGTGCAATGTCTTTAATTCGTGTCTCCTCCAAATCAAGTCTTTCCAGATCTCTAAGTTTACTAAGTGCCTCTAGTGATGGAATCAAACTGGGTTCTGAACCTGTCTGTTGAATGCTACCTGGAAGGTCAGTGCATGTCTTAATTAGACCATCAGGATGCAGAGGAAATGACACAAGTAATTCATCATGAGCCCATTAAGCAAAACAAAGCAAACGCTATGTACTGCACATACAAAACATATCTGAACATACACCAAGAGTAGTCTTTCACTGCAGCTGTGTAGCAATACATTAGCATACCACCATAAATGAACGAAAGGAGTAATGGAGGAAGTAAAAAATTAAATTTACCTTTCACATTTGTGACACTTAAGTTGATAGACTTCAACGAAGGCATCAAGCTCATATAAGCGATTGCAGTATCATCAATGGACGTGCCTGATAATAATATAGTTTCAAGGTTAGGAACATGTCCAGCTAACATTTCTATTCCAGAAGAGGATACTCTTGTCTTGCTGAGGTTCAAATATTTCAATGTAGCTCCTATGCTAGTGATGTTCATGATCTCTTCATCTCCTATTAGAGTTCCACTGAGATCCAAATGTGAAAGTTTCTTCATTCCAGGCAAGAGGCACAATGACTGAATTGTTGAGTCGGACAGATCAAGGAGAGAAAGATCACCCGTTTCAACATGAAGGAAGGCTCCAGCAACGTCATTTAATAAAGTCCCGGAAAGAATAAGGTTTGAAAGAGGAGGTTTATAACCTTCACCTTCAAAGATGGAGCTTATTGTGCAATTACTCATGTTTAGGGACTCGAGCGAAGAAATAACCGGTACTTCTGTGACTCGTGTCCATGCTAGATTAAGAAAAGTTAACCTGGGAAATGAACTGAACAAAGATGCTCCTTTATTTGACACTTCACTCCCCCAGAGGTCTAGATATTCTAATTTCTTCAGGACCTAAAAAATCAAATATTGAGATATTTTTATAGATATCCTGAGGATGCAAAGTTCTTTGGAACTAAGATGTAATACCTGTAAGGAACTTAGAGCGGAATCAGTGACGGGCAACCCTCCCAAGTCCAATGCTGACAAATCTGTTAATGAAGCGAGCAACTTCACTCCATCTGCAGTAACGCCCGTTTCTGAAATGCATAGCTTCTCTAGGAATCTAATGGATAAAAGATGCCGAATACCAGCATCATTAATCTTTATGCATCTTCCAAGGTCAATCTCCTTTAAACATGTCATCCCTTAAGGCAGTAAAATCATACCCATAAATAAAGCAAAAATATATTAGATCAGGAAATAAAGGTGCAAATTGCATCTGGCTTTTCAAGGACACACAACCCTGAGAGATACCAAAGGTAGAGAAAAAGGATAGATTCAGAATCGAATAAAGGCTGGCGCTGAAGAAATGAGTGTCTATAATCATTATAAGCAGCTTGGAATTAATATATGAGGTGTATCTCACAATTCAAAACATACCTGTAATAGGCCAAAGCGCAGCGTTGTTGATCTTTTGGCAGTCAGCAAGAGTCAACACACGCAAGTAACGGAAAGCACCCAAATATGCCATCCACTCAGCATCCACAGAGCTTTCCCCTCTTAAATTGATCTCCTCGATGCTGTGTTTAAATACTCTGGAAACGAAAAAACATTAAGTGGGTGCAAGAAGACGACAACCCAACAAAAAAGAAATAGACTTAATGAAATCCTAATAATCTCAACAAAATTTACATGATATTATGTTCATTACACCAAGATATCTTGTTCATTCAAAGCACTCGACCGCAATGAACAAGATATCGTGTGATAATATGTTATACATATATCATCACAGATAACGTTTAAGTCGCTACATCAATATCACAACATTCTAAAGTCTAATAATTCAAGCTCTATCTGGAAGATATCAAGCTTGTCACTGTATACCAATTGGTTTTATCACGTATACCAAAGATCTTAAAAATAACAAGTACCAACTATAACTATGAGCAAGGAAATGCATTAAACATACATAGTATGATAAAACTAACGCACCAAAATCATTAATACTTCTTCCGTTTCTATTTAATTTTAGATTTCTTGATATTAATAATATTTGATCTGACTTTTACCTAATCTTTTTGCTTTGTATTTCTTGTTAATAAAGAATGCTTTTTATCTGGTGATCTACTAAATTATTTTTTGATAAAGAACTGCTAATATTAGTAATATTACTAAATTATATTTTGATAAAGTACTCATATTATTATTATTATTCAATCCTTCTGAATTACTAAACACATTAGCTTAAGCGATCAGTAAATTCAGGTAAATTGGGAAAGGGAATTTAGGAGTAAAAGAAAAAGAAGGGGGGTAATGGGTACTCGAGTAAAGAAGGGAAAAGGAGGCGGCGATGAAGGAGGCGGTGGAAGAGACTGAGTTGGCATCCTCTGGGGCTCCAGCCTGCCGCCATACGATTCCACTGAACCACCGTTCTCCATACGCCGCGTCATACATACCAACTAATCTGTCTTATATCAAACATCATGCCCTTAAGGTTAATTCTACGATCAAGATTCTGATGTTTTTGTTGACTGTTTATGTTAAGAGAATCTGAAATCACAACTGGACGCAGATCATGTAATAAAAATGGGGGTGTATAGATCTACTGTTAGAGTGTTGATACCAGGAATCAGAGATAGATTCAGAGATTTGGACAGGAAAAAACTGGTCTAAATGATATTGATTCAGCAGTGATAGTTGTTATTATAGGGTTCAAAATTTTAATTGAGATAACTTCATTATCGGGACTTGAAAAATCTAGAATGAGTGTTCAATTATTAAGTGGTTAATCTATTGTTTGATAGCTAATACAATTAGTTAATTAATCACTCAATTAGATAGATGTATTTTTTATGTTCTCGTTAAAATTAGACTCGTTTATATTGGTTATATTTTGAAGGCAAATTAATGCGGATAGGCAGTTGCCTATTTTAGGTTGTCGATCCGACTTGTTTGTATACTAATTTGGGTTTTAGTAAATTTTATTTTAGATATATGAATCAAAAAGGCGTTGGTAGAAGGAATCGAACTCATAACTTTACGATCTGAAATTCACCTAGTCAGCCAACCATACTTCTAAAATCAAGTTAGGAATGCAATAAATTGTTTATACACGTGAAATGGTGAACAATAGAACACAAAAGGTGTTGTCAGGACAAGAGATTTGTTTAAGCAGTTAAGCTTGATTGAGCTTCTCATAATCAAGCACATTATATCTTGTAGAATTAAATTCCGGTTGTTCTACAAAAGGAAGTCAAAGATGCTCGGATTGTGCTTGACCAGTAACAAGTTGAATCATCATTACCCCAAAGGCCCAAACCAATCATGATGAATTTGGATAATCTGTATACATTCATACATATTAAATTGTTTATATAGTATAATTCATACATTTTAAGAATTTGTATATTAAAAAAGATACATGTGACATTACATGATTGATGTCTTATATACGAGCACATGCTTTGGAATATGTGATTTAATCCAAATGAATTGTACCCTCTAACGTGCCTTGATCAGTTTAGGAACTAATATTTTGTTTGAACAATGCATAATGAGTAGATTGCAAGTCAATTACGTATGAAGTTGAGCAATATGATGATAAAATTAAGATAGATTAATTAGATACCAAGCTTACCGCGTTAATGTCACAATATTACAAGCCGCGGAAATGTGGAAGATTTCTCTTACTTCTTTGATCAATGAGTAAATCTGTGACTTAATTTTAATGGTCTTCAACTCAATCATATGCCCCTCCAAATTAGATAGCATATGATGGTACCACTATTTCAAATACTTTTGAATTGGTCAGCATATATCACCATTTTCTTTCTCCCCGATTGCAATTGCTTGGACATTGACCCCCCGGCTAGCGTTTTTGTCGATGAAGTTTGAACTCTCGATTTTTATTTATAAACTGAATTCCTCACACTCCAATCACGACATGCACAAAAAAGACAAAATAAAAATATTATATTTATGTACATTCTCAAATGCATTATTAAAAAGTTAGGGTGCTAATATCGGGCTTCGATTAGAATGTGTCGTTAGCCTAACACATACACAAATACATTCTATGTAAGTGAGTTACGGGATCTGCTTAAAATACCGTTATTGATAGGAGACTATAAATAGAACATGGCTCGAAAGAGGCAGGTGGCACATCAAGATAAAAGTACTTCTTGCGGAGATGGTGGCCAGTAATGAATCGTAGAGAGAAGAGAAATTGTCATTAAGCATAAATCATAGTTCATTGTTATTCCTTTCAGTTCTCTTTATATTTCAATGCATTTACCATAGCTACTATACTAACTTGATCGTCAAGACCTCTGCGGTGCTCCAAGCGGTTGTACTTTCAGGTACGACGACGGATCAAATTATTATTTCTTGAACCGGTACATCCGATCGCTACTTCCGCTACCAAGCAAAGGAAAGAGGGGTTGTCACATTACATTCGGAGAACTATTTGACCCTTGTTAAGATTATCGATATCCCCAATCCCAAGAAAGCCCGATTCAGGAGAGTCACATATTTGAAGTCAAGTCGATTAAAACTGTGGCACAGCGAGCATCAAGTGGCACCGATGCAGACAGTTGAAAAATACACTCTTCTAATACAAACATAGGGGTTTAAATTGGTGGAGACTTGAGATAACTATATCACAAGGACTGTATTAAGACTTCAGTGTTAAGTTTGTTGTAGAATGCATAGAGCCTGACATACAAGGGCAGTTGAGGCGAAATTGGCCTTAGATTTTGAATGATGTGTAGATGGGCGCAAAATGAGGCGGGTGCCGATGTCTTGGTCACGGGGCCAAAATGGATAATTTTAGAATGCGCCTGCGGTTTCCTTCCCGTAACAATAATCAGCAAAGTATGGAGCGCCGGTTGGCCAAGTTGAGGGTGGTAATCTGGAATGTGTTGGAAGTGTTGGTGAAGGCCGATTCTAAACTGAATTTATGAATCGATTCGAAGTCTGCGGAGTCAAATGAGAGATCTTGAAAAAATATCACGCCAAGGCTATACCTCTGGCACAAAGTTACACTCGGATCTTTTTTTAGCACATCCCTCGAGAGGAGAATGATGAGGCAGATCGTCTGTCACGGTTGACCACAACCTATTATAGCGATTTACCTAAAGGTGTATATGTGGAAATATGCGATACTCCTGCATATGAGGATAATAATGTATAGACTGTCGAACTCACGAGAAGGAGGATTGGAAAATTCCTATTACCAGCAGATAAATGTGAAGCAAAAAAGATAAAAAGTTGAAGTTTCAGGTTCCAAATATACCAAGAAGAATTGTATAGGAAATCATAGGATGGACCCCACCTTTTTGTGCTATCTATTGAAGATACTCTAAGATTTTTACTTGAGTACGGTAAAGGATGGCGTGGAACTCATGTGGGAGCAAGATCGCTGACCATAAAAATCACCAGAGATGGATATTATTGGCTAACCCTGGTGAAAGATGCCTTGAAATATGTAAAGAAATGTCAGATTAGAACCTCCTCCTCAATTGCCTTGATATATAACTTTTCTTATGCCAGCGACAAACAACTACTTTACTAGGTTTTTTCTTAATAAAAATATTACAACCATGGCGGTGTGAGAGGATGTGAGAATACAGTGTGAGAATGCTGTAAAGAAGCGAATGGTCGGTTTATTTCCGTTATTCGGCAAGATACTATATAAGTATTAATGGTTAGCCATCCAACCCGTCTAATCGGCCCGAGGGGGCACGATTAATCGCTATTAATAATCTATTGAAAAGCGGGAAAGTGGGAAGCGAAGCCCCATAAACATGGACTCATAATATGGATATTCACTAGGATAGTGTGGGCCTTCGGTCGGTAGAGAATCAAAAAAGCGAGTTCATCTCTTGATCCACTTCCCAAGACACAGCATGTCCACAGAGAAGAGGAATAGAAAAATGATCATAAAATTTCTGAGGTGTTCCTACGCCAAAAAGAGACTTGGTGGCAAATCTCTAATGATGGTGGGAATATTAATTTGTCTCTAAGCTAGTGCAGCAGGTTTGAAATTCAGCCCGGATGTAAGAGAGATATCATTGGGGCAGTAGATCTTATCGAGGAAACCGTAGGAGGCCTGATTGATAATGGTTCAGGGGAGAAGCTAGTACTTAAGGAAGAGGTTGTAGATTCACTTTCCATTATCTCCTCATCATTATCCATCGACCATTGCCCTTTAGGTAACCTCTGACCTTGATGTTAGAAAAGGGGTCTTGAGTTGGAAAAGGCAGAATCATCATATGTGATTTCCGCTCAGCGAAGGTCTAATCTAAAAAGCCAGGGTCTCGGGGTCAATTCTGTGACTGCCAGATTCGGATCTTCTGTTGGAATTGGGGTTGAGTGGAGGCGGTGCGTCTCGGGTACATGTTGTTTCCGCTAGACATACCTGCGAAGATGTAAGTAAAGCGGTTTAAACAAAGTTGCAAGAATTTGAGAAATCAAAAGACCAAAAAAAGGGTAGTTGGGAAGGAGTTGAAAAGGCTCCAAGAACATTCAAATTTAGGAAATAACACTATTCTTTGAAAACCCTAGAACGAACTCTCAAGCTAAAAGTTTCAATTCGAAAAATTCATAAAATCAAAACCCCAAATTAGCACCAACAGTATCCCTGAAAATCCAAATTATTCAACATAAGGAGTTTAAACTTTACGGAATCTTAAAGTAAAAAATCCGCAGCATTGAATGTCCTGAAATGTAAATTATGGTCGTTTCAATCAAAAATTAGAAATTTGATTAGCCCAAACCAAAATTAGAAGGGACTTACTTGTAAGTAGCAAGAAATTGAACTCAAGACGTAATGAAAGATGCAAAGTAGAAATATGAAGAACAGGGAAAAGAGATTGGGAGATGGGGCAGTGAGTTAAAGATGAATAGTCACCAAGTTGGGGGTGAAGATGAAAGTTTGAGAGAGAAAAGAGACTGATAGATAATTCGAGACAAGAATGAAGGGAAGTCTGAATGATTGAGAAAGGCCTACCTTTTATAGGGTTCAAAAGACTAGTGAGAAAGTACCACGTTTGAGATAGAGAGCGTCATGCAAGCACTTGGTATCACAAAGAAGGATTCAGTGATCGGCGTAGAAGAGATCGATTCGGTTCTTATCCATGCAGAATCGTTGAACATGTTGGCGGATGTCGAACCCAATTGGAGAGCGATAGTGAGACTATAAATAATAGGCAAATAAGTAGAAAGAATTAATGAGGGTAAAAAGCTTTTCCTTATCGCTATAGTAGGAGATGGTGACAGTGGCGAGATGTCATGAGAGAAGGGAAATTATCCTTCCTTATAAATATCCCATATTACAGTACTTTTATTCCTTATGTTCTCTTTTATATTTCAAGTACATTTACCAGAATACTATATTAACATGATTGTCGGAGCCTCTGCAATCGCTCCAAGCGGTTGCATTTTTCGAATCTGACGGCGGATCAGTTATTTACTCTTGAATCGGCGAGATCCGGTCCATAACATTGCGAGCAAAGGAAAGAGGGGTTGTCGCGTTATTCCCCTAGAGAGAACTATTTCAACCCGACATGGGTATTGATATCCCCAAGCGGATCCAAAACCCGGGTTGAAATGCCCATTGCGGTCAGTTCGGTCTAGATATCGGCGGGACGGGCAGGACTCGAAACCCCCATAGGATATTTTTTTGGGCCCGGAGCAGGATGGATAATCGATTTGGTTGGACGGTTCCGGCGGTTCGAAAAAACACCAATAAAAAACTAAATAAAATACCAAATCCAAAACATGGGTAAATCAGAATTCAAATCCAAATTGACAGTATAAACTCCAAATCCAAACTTTAATTTAAATGTCGGAAAAACCTAATTAAAAAAATCTCAAATTAAAAAATAAATAATTATAAACCCCAGTAAAAATACAAATAACTTAAATGAGCAAGAATGAATTGTTTGGAGCTTTGGAGGAATGGGGCGGGGGGTTTCACATCTCCCAAACAATGGAAATGTCGACAAAATAGTTAAATTACGCTTATCGGATAGTATTTAAAATAATTAAGCGGAAGAGAGGCATTTGGAGGAAGGCCGTAGAAAAGGATAGAGATGGGGAGGGAGGTTAGTAGCGGAAGAGTTTGGAGGAAGGGCCGTAGAAAGGGGGGAATTCTACTTGAAAAATGAAGAGGCGTGGGGGGAGGGGGAGAGTTCTCTGCTTGAAAAATGAAAGGGGTCGGGGGAGGGTTTATTATTTTTATTATATACGGAGTATTAATTTGTAGGATATATCTTAGGTTCTGCGATTAGGATGCTGCGATACCGGTGGCAGGGCCAGGACCGTCTGCTGTGGATGAATCTTTGGTCGGATTAACTTCGGCGGATGCCGAATGGTTTCGATTTATCCAAGCCGATTATGAATAGTTCTATATTTAAAAGTCCAAATTCAGTAACTTATCAAGGTGTCTTCAAGTTTTTTCATGAAAATTCAATTGGCTACAAAATATCAAACCATTATACATGTCAATATGTCATCCGCACATTCTCATGTGCAAATAATTTTTTTGGAGCTTTGAATTGGTCAGCAAATGGAAAGTCCACATTCTCCACAAAATACTCGTTTTCTAAGTCAAGCTTCAACTCTTACATGTAATTCCACTTCAACTCTTACATGTAATTCCTGACTTTTCTCCTCTATATTTACAAACCCCCCCTTTATATTCAATTGATTCATTCTCTCATACTCTGATTCACTCAACTCAATTCATTATATGTCTCTAGTCTAATTGGTTAGCATTTACCTATAAACAACAATTTTTTTCCAAAAAAAAAAAAAACAATAAACAAGAAAGCATATGAAATGGAGAGTACTACTAGTTGGGAATACAATAGTCTGATAAATGAACTAACACAAGGGAGGGAGCAAGCTTTGCAACTGAGACATCATGTAAACTCTGCCCTTTTTCCTCAAACCCATGATTTGCTACAAAAAATATTGTCCTCTTATGAGAAGTCTCTCTTGATTCTCAAGTGGAGTGGTCCATTAGAGGAACCCCACCCTCCTGCCCTACCAATTACGGCAGCACCAGAGTCTTCCCTCTCGGTAGATGGAAGTCCTCGCAGCGATGACATGATGAGTAAAAACATCCCCACTCTTAATGAATGTTACAGCAGTGAATCTAGGAAGAGGTAAACCACCTAACGTTACACGAAACAGGATATTTCGTGCATTGAACTGCACGTTTTTGTTGTTTGAGATTATTTCCTAACGACAAAATATTGATTGTTGCAGAAAGGCAATGCCTACATGGACAGAACAAGTGAGAATCAATCCTGAGACTGGACTTGAAGGACCTGGAGATGATGGATACAGTTGGAGAAAGTACGGACAAAAGGACATTCTCGGAACATACCATCCCAGGTGATATGTCTATCTACTTATCCCAAATTTAAGTCATAAAGGCATGGCATTTAGAATATTTATAACAAAGATTAGTACCCTGAAATTTTCAAAAGACCAACCAATTAACTATCTAAAGAAAAGTTAACAATATACATTTTTGGGTTGTTGGAATTCTTCAATATTAAAAACCATCTTAATAACAAAAAATCATTGGTTTGTGATGTGCAGAAGCTACTACAGATGCACCTACCGTCATACTCACAATTGTTGGGCAAATAAGCAAGTGCAGAGATCTGATGATGATCCTTCTGTATTTGAGCTCACGTATAAAGGAACGCACACCTGCCCCCTGGCTTCTCGATCAGCTCCACCGCCACTAACCTTAGAGAAAAAACAAGAACTGAAACACAACTACCATCATCACAGCAACAATGAGTTATTTCAACCAGATCAAATGCTTATGAATCTCAGAACCAATCTTAGAGTTAATACTGATAACTTGGTAACTACTAAGGAGGAAAGATCCCCATTCTCTTCCCTTCAAACATTCAGCAGCATGACTGGTGAAAAACATGAATGCTCACTTCCAGTACTTGCAGCTAATGATCATCGTTCCATCGAGGCATATACGCCATCATTTATTTCCCCACGATCATCTGAATCGAATTATTTATCCGCATCTTCAAGCCAAATGATTGAGCTTGGAAATTTTCATGACTTGAAGCATTCAGAATCAGAACCAAATGGCATGTTCTCAGCAAATGCTTCATCTACTAATTCTTCAATAGCTGGCTTGGAATATTTTATAGACCCTGCAGCTTTAGATTCAAATTTTCGATTCGATTCAACTGGATTTTTCTCATGATCCTTCCAACATCATACTTAGAATGATATTATGATCCTGGTTCCAAAACTAAAGTAGACTTTGTGGCACCAACTACTTATTTCTTTTTCCCTAGAAGGTTAGGGATATGCTTGTACAAGTTTGTTCTTTATATTTTTTCAATGACGTTTCAGATAGGATAGTAACAGACCTTATTATTCATATTTAATAAAGATTGTACAAGTTATAAAGCAATCTTCTACAACAACAAAACTGCATTAAAGGTAAATTATTTTATGATCTGCATTAAAGGTTACGGAACTCAAAACCTCACTACCTTACATGAGTAGAGGATGGTTGCACGAAACCTGGCATTGCCAAAATTATACTTGGTCAACGACACCTACAAACCGCTAGTAGAATTAGTCGAGGTACACGAAAACTAACCCAAACACCCATGAAAAAACAAAAATAAAACCAAACAAGATTATTTATGATTGCAAAACAGTAATGCATGCTTAAAAAAAAATAAGAGTTGGACCATTGTAAAACAAGAAGATTACAATTTTCTTCAGGCACCATACCAGAGTCGAAATCTGGAAGAGAAGAAAACAAATGGCAGAAGTTGTAATTTATTACTCTTCTTTACAGTAAGTTCCATGTTAAGATTTAAGGTGGTCTGATATTATCACAATCTTTCTATTTTTTCACAAACTGAACTACAGATGGTTGCTGTAAATCTATATTTTGTTTCTATCCGTTTCATCTCAACAAGCAAAACCCGCAAAACCCGAACGACTACCTACCCAAATCTTTTAGATAATAAGCAGGTGAACAAAGCAAGTACACAAACTACATGCATTGCATCTCTTTGCCATGCTTCAGGATCTCTAAAAAAATGGCTTGAAGTTTCATGTTCTTCAAGATCAGATTATGTCACGCATCTGCAATATATCCAGAAAAACAGAAACTAGCCATTTCCAAGACAAAAAGTGGCTGTACTCTGAAGAATATGTTTATGCTGCATGAAGCTAATATGGCACCACAATCAGATACAAAAAGCTATTATTTCTCCATAGCATGCCACATACCTGTAGGTAAAGAAACAACACTTCGATCACTACACTTATAAATTGTTAATCCGCTTCAGTAAATGTAAGCAGCACATGCAAGATTTAGGTTGCAGGTATAGATGTGAAGAGGAAAGACAGAAAACATTTTGGGGCAACTGTTTGATGAGTTTTATACGAGGGGGCCCCTGTTCAACCAAAATACATGAAGTATCCCTCTCTTCCCGATTCACAAATGAGCCCCCTCCCTTCTGCTACCATAGCTTGTATTCGAAGCATTGAATGAACAAGACATTTGTTTTCTTACATTTATAAGACAGATCCACATGTTTACAGTTGTAGTTTTTTCTTAAATTGAAGTGCTGTCATTTTCTTTTTTGTTAATAGCAAGTCTACGATCTGTCATCCATTATCAGTTGCAAACATACCTTAGCAGACTGATAATTTCCGTACCCATAGTAGGTCATAGTAATAACAAATCCTCTCTGCCTAGTGTTACTTCTATTTTATTTTCTCTTTTCTCTCAAGTCTCAGCAGCAGGACACTACTTTTATTAATGGAATGTTTTAGGAATGATGAATTGAGCAATGGAAACATCATAACATTTAAAAGAAAGGCACTAAATAAAAGATCCTTAGCAAGTAATATCACCTTCAAATCAAGGAGAGTCAGGAACCATCCAAGATATTCATGTGTTCTTCATTGATTTCACCAAATATATTTGGGCATCCATCCCATTTCCGACGCTCCCTAGCTTCCCAATATCCTCCTGTGTACCTGAAGGAGCCATCCTGATCCTCCTTGTTGAACCATTTAGGCTTCCAACCATCTTCTTGTAATTTCCTTGACTGGATAAAAAGACGAAATCGGCAATGTTGATTTCATAATTTCATTGAGAACGGTCATTGAGATCCTAGATGCTCTAGAAAGTTACAAAAACAACTAAAAATTTGTGCAAGTGGTACATATGTTGTTATTCATTCACAACTAATTGAAGAAACAAAAGAAACATATTGTCTCTCAAGCATATGATAATAAACTAAGTCGTTATGGATGAAAACAGACACTAGTGCCACCCATATATTACTCAGGTCAGAGTAGTTCAAACAGAGACGAAGATGAACTTGAGTGTAGCAGCAGTGCTAAACTTGGACCACTATTCCCTTCATAATATGACTAAGGTCAATAGAAATGCAAGTATCAAGCAAATAATGGGGATATTATATGTCACTGGAAGTAATCCAGGCATGCTACCTCCATGACTGGATAAATAAGAACGCCTTCATAGTAGTACATACCATCCTCTGCCTTGTCTCGAGTCGCAACTTTTCTTCATTTGCCTTATCATATTCTCCATTTTCGAGATGTCTCTGATCTGGTCTGAGCCTTGAGTCAGTTGGTGGGAGCTTTTCCTTTATCAGTAATAAACACCAGAGTCAGTTTTAGCTTCTCCTTTATCAGTAAGCAACGAACAAAACAAATAGGAAGAAACAAGCAAATGAGAGGTAATTAATACCTTCAATCCTGGTGTTAGCTCATTGAGAGTGATTGCAAAAGAAGTTAAGTTGTAACGAGTTAGATTTGCAGGATGATCATCCCTTTTCCACAGTAAGTGTGCATTAGACATATCTTTCACCTTGCCATCTCCATGTATGTAGTACATGCTGTCATCCCACTTTCCTAATAAAGTAGCAACTTTTTTCCCAGTGACATCTTCAACAAATCCTTGAACCTGTATAGTTAGTTTGAATTTGATATTATTATAAGGTGACTCAAAGTTATTGCGTGACGATTTTGATTTCTAACGGATTATAGGAAATAGTTCCTATCAAATCATGCAACTCTTTATGACTGTTAGTGGCTGAACTTTGTGCAACAACCTGTCATGACTCATGAGTTACAAAATTACCTAATTTTTACTTTGTGCCATCATAATGCAGGGACAAAAATTCCCAGATATCCCATAATTACATACAAACAAGTCCCCTAAATCAAATAGATCACATTGAACTGTTGACGATGCAGTGAAAAATTGAACAGGTAATGTAATTTCTGAGAAATCAATATAAAAGAAATCACGTGTCATGCTTTTCATGAGTTCTTATTTATGTTACTATCTATACACCAATTATAATGAAAAAACTTGGAAGTGTACTCATTTACCTGATGGGGATTGCGATCTAGAAGAGATTGTTCTTTGAACTTGAGGTTGCATGAATACTGGCGATTACCCCGAATGAGCATTGTTCCATGGTGGTCACAGTATAGTTTACCAAGGACAAGGTTATAGATGCCTGTAGTGACCTAAAAAAGAGATGAAAATCATCCAATATCCTTAGCCATGATAATAATTTATATTATCTAATAAATAAAGCGACATGGAAATATGTACTCTTGCACACCTTGCTCCATTGGAATATTTCACCATCATCGAATTCGACAGTGAGTGTGCCCACAGGATCAAGCTGAATTGATCTTCCCCAAAATTTGGATTTAAGGTTACTATCACCAAAGAATTTCCATCCTTTACCTTCACAGTGACAAGCAATTACAGTGGGGTGGTGGCTGACCTGTTTCAGCAAAATGTATTATAAGGAAGTCTACATAACAAGAGAGATTTATTTAATCCGAAAAAAGAAACTAGAGAGAGATTCAGAATAAATTAAAGACACCTCCTACGGTGTAATTGTTGAGATTTGGCTCCTAATAACCCAAGAGTTCACATGTGAGTGTCCCGCATTGAAAAATAAGGAGAGAGTTCACCACTATATAAACCAAGGAGCTACTCCACCTATCACCAATTGGTTTTAGGATGGTGCCTTTTTGGGTTTATAAAGTGTGCTCTCTCTTCTCTTGTAGGTGTGGCCCAAAGCCCCAAACCCATTTTAATATAAATTCAAGAGTAATTCTACAAAGTTTTGATGGTATTAGATGTGGTTCTTAAACATGGTGGGTAAAAATGCCAGCAACAAGTTTCAGGATCTAACTGAACTACACGCAAGATAAATTGTGATGTCTAGCCCATCTCTTCCCATTACATGCCATACGTAGTCTCACCATATAATGTGTATCTCAGGTTCAATGACACGGTGTTGCTTTCTAGAGATGATGGCATAATAAAGGTGATGACAAGCTAGGGGGAAAAATACTCATTTCACAGAGAGGTCCAACCACTAGTTATATTATATTGTCTCATATACAGTGATGCCTGCGTAAATCTAATCCTGGTTTGAGGCGTCGAGGACCAATTCAAGTATCAATTTTGCATCTCGGTATTTCAAGTATCAATTTCTACTATCTTTCTATTCTTTTTATCCATGGACGAAATGAAAGAAGACCAGTTCAGCTTAAAATTTTGCAAAACCGACTATATTATTTATTCGATCAGAAATGCAAACTAATCTATATTATTCTGAGTATTACCTTTTCTGAGAAGAAGCGAATGCCTTTCTCAGGATAATCAGCTTCATAAGTTTCTCCAAGCAAAGGATTGAAGGGCTTACAGTGCCGCCCTTCGGTTGAAGCATACCCAGAAACAGCAAAAGCAGCAACGTTCAAGATTCTCAGGAGACTATCACCCTTCAATTATACAACAAAAGTTAGAAAGATTGTATACAAGTTAGATGTTTCAATATGAACCTACGGACTCTATTGCATTGACTAAATTAATATACATTTATCTTTTAAGAAGTTAAAGCAGTTAGAACAGAAAATACAAGTTAGTTTTTAATGATTGCCAAAGCAATTAACCTGATATTATAAGAATTCTGGTAACAAATGATCGTGAACATAAATTGTTAGGGAAAAAGAGTTGAAGTTAGTAATAAACAACAATGGACTCATCTCAATTTTCTTCAACAGTTACCAAGAGAGTATCATACCGCTTTCCCATGTTCATATGCCCTGTCCAAAAGATACGAATACTCCAAATCCTCAAAGCACCTCTGTAAAGATGATGTTGGCTCATTAAAGTACACAGGAAGACAAACTCGTGTGAGGTCCTTTCCAACATTGTCCTTGATCATAGACCAAAGACTGACCGCCTTTTCTTTCTCAACTGGGTCAGGCAGCTTCTTCCGTCTTTCAATTACTGGTAGTCCAGAATCTGATGGATCTTTCCTGGTACTAAAATTATTCATATCGTTAGTTTCTGGTTTGACATCTTTGTGGTCTGCATCTAAAGACTGAGTACTAGTGGATGGTTCAGAAAAAGATTCAGCTGTGTCAAAGTAGTTAGTTTCCTCATCATCTGTTGCTTCCTCAAGTTCTTGCTTTTCAACATCATCAGATGATTCAGTTGTGCTCCATTCTGAATAGCAAAAGAAAGACCAAATAAAACCGAGTAATTTAATAATTTTACCAGCCTGCAGATTTTCTCCAGGAACAAACGTTTACCATACAAGAACTATTGTATGTAGAAATGGGA